>JASANG010003338.1:0-469088 GCA_030248215.1 Enoplolaimus lenunculus | reverse complement strand
ATCAGTAAACTTCACGTGTATTATTTGGCGGAACAGAGCGCCACCGAGCTCCGGTGTGTCTGTTGAACGCCTCAGGGTTCTACCGCGGCAGTTTGCCATTGCGGTCCCATCGTGGTCACCATGTGATAAGTTTGGTAGACTAGGGTACGACAGTTTTTCAGTTTTTAGTTCTCAGCAGCTGAAAATGAGGGCCGCTCCCAATAGGTTGCGAACTCGGTCGACAGATTATCAGTCCAGCGCGCTATCCACTGAGCCACGCCGCCTCACAATCAACTGCTGAGTTTTTCTGTTTTTATGCCTTATAAGAACCTCAACATTATACACATGTATTTTGGTTCTTCTATGTTTTTACTGCTGCTGCATATGAAGGCACTACATATGCAGCAGTGTTTTACCGATGTACAGCATCAGCATGAGGTTATTATTTTCCTCCATACATCCGCATGTCACAACCATGTTCCGCATGTCACAACCATGTGATAAATTGGGTTGGCTAGGGTACGACAGTTTTTAGTTGTATGTTTTCAGCAGCTGAAAATGAGGAACGCTCCCTGGAGGTTTCGAACTCGGATCGACAGATTATCAGTCCAGCGTGCTATCAACTGAGCCACTCCGCCTCACAATCAACTGCTGAGTGTTTCTGTTTTTATGCGTTATAAGAACCTCAACATTATACACAAGTATTTTGGTTCTTCTATGTTTTTACTGCTGCTGCATATGAAGGCACTACATATGCAGCAGTGTTTTTACCGATGTACAGCATCAGCATGAGGTTATTATTTGCCTTCATACATCCGCATGTCACAACGCTGTTTTGAAAATTTTTTTTTTGAAATTTGGAGCCACTGCAGTAAAAATGCGGTATGCGGAAGGCTAATATATACCGGATACGGGTATCCGGTCACACTGTGGCAAAGACCAATATATTTGTGACATGCGGATGCATGGAGACAAGTAATAACCTCATGCTGATGCTGTACATCGGTAAACCACTGCAGCATATGTAGTGCATTCATATGCCGCAGAAGTAAAAAACATGGAAAAACCAAGATACATGTGTATAATGTTGAGGTTCTTATAAGGCATAAAAACAGAAAAGCTCAGCAGTTGATTGTGAGGCGGCGTGGCTCGCTAGCGCGCTGGACTGATACATAATCTGTCGACCGAGTTCGAAACCTCCAGAGAACGTCCCTGAATTTCAGCGGCTGAGCACTCAGAACGAAAAACTGTTGTACCCTAGCCTACCCAACTTATAACAATATTTAATACTTTTTGAAACATCTATAACAAATTTGCGAAGGTAAACTTTCTGCAAGGTACGTCAAATATGGTTTATGATCTCAATCAGATGTTATTTCGAAATTTGTTTAAAACTTCCCATCTTATTATTGACAGTTAGTTATGCCTTTTTTAGCAAATTTATGTGAACTTGTGGTTGTGTTTTATTCAACATTACAATTCGAAACAGGTGTTCTGGCTTCCTGAGCCTATGAGCGACCAACGGGATGGTGGCGGTTTATTGCCTGATAGGAATCATATTGGCTCAAACGCGTCAGTTGGTAGCTTGTACGTTCAAGGTTTAGCTGCTTTATCGAAGCGTCTAGGCCCGGGATCCACTAGTGGTCTTTCCTGCGGTACGTACGTTAGTTGATTTATTTCTACACATTTTGTATTGCGGTAGCATTATGTTAACAATATATCCAGTTAATATGTTGGCTTCTGCTACATGACTGTGCAAACTCATTTAATTCAGTAACGCAGCATTTCGCAACTTTTTCGTGAGTGTGAGTAATGTTAAAAAAGTAAAATTAATTGAAGAATTTTGTCCTGAATAGAAGCAGGGTGCAGACTGCAAATTAAAATTACATACTTCACTGAAACAACTAATAACATATTTGCGGCAAACGCCAACAAGAACCCAGAATTTCTAGTGGGACTGGCCTTTATAAAATTTGTGACAGTGATACACCTGAGACGCCGCTAAAATTATGATCTTTGAGGAAAACATTGCGAATAACACTTCACTGAATTATGACCGTGCTTTGCACTCGGTTGGCCGACAGTTCTCATTCGCACTAACGCGAACTATCGCACAGGTTGCAGAGCGCTGGTGCAACGTGAATGTGTATATAGATTGTTCACAGCAGGTATTTTCGTAAAGTGGCGTATGCGTTTGTATTTGGGTATACATATTTAGGTTCTCTTGCGTCTAATGTCGGTCAAATTCAGCACGTGAGTCAGTTGTCTGAAGACATTGGATCACTGTACATGAATAGTGATTACGCTGACGTCACGCTGATTTTAGACGATGGAAGTCGATTTAGGGCGCACAAGGTGGTACTGGCGTGTCGAAGCGAATATTTCAGGTGACATTTGATACCTTTGCTTAGCTTTTCTTCGGGCTCGCTAATTATTAACTCAAATTATAGCTTATACGTTAGTATTCAGTTATCAATTTAACGTTCTTAGTGTAATTAGAAGCTATCTGCGTCTATATTGCATATTATATGTAATTTCAAATGCATAAAAGTCCAGCACATTCATGCTGGTTAATGTTTGTATACATTACGGTTAAAAAATGATATTTAAACAATTAAACGTGGCAAACCTTTTTAAAATGTTTGTGCTTTGGGAAACATTTCACGCGTTTGATGATTAACTATTTCAAGAACTATTGCTGTACTGTTGATGAGTACTGTACTCAGTTAAGAATAGAAATTCAAGTTTTTGAGTTTTCATTTGTTGATGTCAGCTCAACTGCTTTGAATTAGTTTTGTGCTTACGGAGGAAAAACAAATGAAGGCGTTGATGAAATAATGCTGCATTCACAATAATAAAAGATTTTGTGGCTTTGTTAAGAAGTGGCAGATTTAAAAATTGACACACTTTAACCATACCGCAACAATGAAAACACACATAACCTTAGTCTAACTCGTGTTTATGCCCTATCTATAACACGTGTTAAGGTAAGGTTAGTTCTCTGCCGTTTGGCAAGGGCAAGATAGAAAATGCAACAATATTTTTTGAAGCCTTTTATCCCAATATGCGGAACGTTTAATTGCCAGGGCCTTACTATTCGGTGGTATGCGAGAGTCATCGCAGAATGAAATCGAGCTTAAGGATGTGAACCCGCAGTCATTCATGGTTCTATTGAAGTATTTGTACACTGGCCGCATGACGTTACTTCAAATGAAAGTATGTTTTGAGCAAAATGAATACGCGAAGTTGCATAAATGATACGCGTGCGTTTATTTCGTTGTAGACTTTCGCATAAGAGTGAGAGTGCCATTAAAATGTGAAAATTTTAGTGTTAAAACAAATAGTTGTATAATTTTGCAACAATTTTTCTTGTTAATCGTTGACAGCGCACAATATTTGTATATTCGTAAATGTGATTAAGTTTAGTTTTGCTAAAACCTGTGTGCGTGAAACCTTTACTTGTAGGAAGATGCAATACTTGATGTGCTTGGTCTAGCACATCGTTATGGTTTTGCTACACTTGAAAGCGATATATCGGAGTACTTAAAGTCTATTCTTAGTGTCCATAACGTTTGTACGGTGTATGGTGCTGCTCATTTGTACAGCTTAGCAGAATTAGCTGATTATTGTGTGGCGTTTTGTGACCGGCATGCGGGGGAAGTGTTGCAGACCGATGGATGGCTCCAGCTCAGCAAGGTAAATGCAAGTGTGTATGCATGTACGTATTGTGTTTCACGTCGTTTATGCATTGAGGTTGCAATTTATACTTTCAGAAGTCTGCTTATGTATATATAATAAGAACTTCCGGCCGAACCCAGATTGTACATACCCAAAATCATGGTCGTATCGCATCATACTTAAGCTGTACTCGATGTCATTGCTTATGTTCATATTTAGAGCGCTGTACGGCAGCTGATTTCACGCGACTCATTTTGTGTTCCGGAAATTGAAATTTTTCGAGCTGCACGCGAGTGGACACGAGCTTCTGCCAATTCTGGAAACCAATCGTCTAACATGGCAGCGCCAGGTAGTTCAGGTTGCGTTAAGCGCGGCTCCATTTGTGCGGATGAACCTGAAATTGGCGGTACAACATGCGAAATAATGGATGAATCGAAAATGAAACAAGGAACAAGCACATATATTCAAAATGATCAAGGAGACTTAGATCACAAAGCAATATTTGATTTGATTCGGTTGCCGTTGATGAAGCTCGACGATTTGTTGAACGTTGTCCGACCGTCTGGTCTGATTGCCGCCGATATTATTCTCGATGCAATTGAAGAACAAATTCAAAAGCGAGATATGGATTTGAGATACAGAGGGTTTTTGCGTAAGTGGTTTGTGGTTGGTGCTAGGTGAATAATGGAAAGCTAGATAAATGTAGAATTGGATTGTTATCATTTCGGAAAGGTGTTACGTTAAGGAAAAATTTTGAAGGAGGTACGTTTGTTGTGTTGCAAACTGAAAAAGTATGTAAAATCTTATGAAAAAATCTCAAAGGGGTTGCAGATGTTTATACATTGTACTGTCCAAAATGAAACTGAAGTTAATGTTATGTTTTGTGGTTGTTGTCAGAAGAGAACCAAGTATTAGGATTTAACGACAAAAGACGCTGCAGTAGGGTTTTGTATGGGTTTTGTATGAGCTCCTGGCTGCTTTTAGTATAGCGTTGTTTTGGCTTTTTCAGTACCTGACACAAACTTGGCAACACCAGCAAACGGGGCCCAAGTAATTGAAGGTGAACTACGACAAGCACTGTTAAACGGGGATGCCGTAAACTACGACATGGAACGAGGTTTTACGAGGCATCCATTGGAAGAAGGCAATGAGGGCATTGTGGTGCAGCTGGACAACCAGTGTATCATTAATCATATTCGCTTGTTGCTGTGGGATAAAGATTTTCGGTATGACCTGGCGTTTTGTCTTTAAAGTAGTTTGTTGAGATGTATTATCAAGACTGAGCGGGGCAGAAACTCTTAAATGGACGCAGAAGCTGTTTTCAGCATCAGTCTAGTCTATGTTTTGAAATCTAAAAATTTAAAAATGAAAACTTTTTCACAAAAATTACTATCAGTATCCGAAATAAAGTTTTGTACTGAATTTTTCAAACTTTACGTTGCTTAAATAGCGGCATCTTTAAATTTTCTGTAGCTAAGTCAGTCATTTGAGCTTGAATTTCTCATAATATCTTAGCAGGCTCTAGTTTGTTTTTGATCTGCCACGAGAAGACGCACACGATTACTGGAACGGAATTATTTTGAAACATTTGTTTCAGATCGTACTCATACGTGGTCGAAGTGTCTATGGACAGACTGGATTGGGTGAAAGTAATCGATTATTCAATGTATTTGTGCCGATCATGGCAACATTTGTATTTTAAACCGCAAGTTGTCAAGTGAGTTTTCAGCTCTTTTGTATTGAGTTAAGTTAAATTATTTTTGTTTTACGATGCATAGGTTGGTTTTGCGAATTTAAGGATAACTACTATGTGTAAGTCAGGGTGGCACCGAATCTACGATTTGACTGAATCCGAATCCAGTGCCAATTTGCCGAATCCGAAACCGAATCCGAAACCGAATCCGAATCCTGCATGTTGCGAATTTCAGATATATCTATAATTTGTTTCAGAATATCAACGCAATGCCAGCCGTATAATTTTAATACGTTAATATATTTCGTCCCGACGTCACCTCTGAGATTTCTCACCTGAAATAAAAAATATTGATTTTTATTGCAAGGTATTTAAAAATTTTATTGCTTAAAAATGAAAAAACATATTGCCAAACTTTGTTGGATTCGGCTTTTGGATTCGGCTTTTCCACAACCGAATCCGAACCTCATATTTTTGCCGAATCCGAATCCTAACCTTTGTTGCCACCCAGGTGTAAGTATAAAGTGATGACCGCTTTCTAGGAAATGGATTGTTTTGAAGCGATCATAGGACCGAGACGATCATTGAAGCAACCAGATATGCTAATTCGTTGTAGAGGCGAAAAATATTTTTCGATTCATGGTTTAGTTTTTGACGGAACTGTATACTAGCGGCGAAGATTGGTTTAAAATTCATGTTAGTGTACATGTTTCAAGTAGCGCCATTTATTCTATTAATGACTGGTTTCGATTTAATTTGCCTTTAAGGTACATCCGAGTAACTGGCAAACACAATACGGCAAACAAAGTTTTTCATCTAGTCCATTTAGAGGCAATGTATAGCAGTGTCGAATTTGACCTTGACCCAAATGGTGTTATCAGTAAGAAATTTTTAAATTAGATTTGTTGTTTAAATTGCTTTATATCTATGATTCATTTGAGCGGTGCTTTATTTTAACTAAAAGCAAAGTTTCAGCTATATGCTTTAAAAAGAAGTGCAAAATTCATATTCTGATTAAAAACGTGCAATCAACTATTTTTTGTACAAAAGCAAAAGCTAAGTAGATTTTTTTGTTACAGTTCCACAGGAAAATGTTGCTTCTGACCAAAAATCTGCCTGCGTACTGGAAGGTGTAAGCAGAACGCGAAATGCTTTATTAAACGGTGATACAGGTAATGAAATTTTTGGGTAAAGTTGCTATAATCATGTTATTAACGGTTGATTGCGTAATAGTGAACAAACTATTTGTTTTCTGGCTTATCGTAATATAAACACTTGTACTTTTGACATGCAGGACTGGTAAGCCATGGTAAGATGTCAAATGTTGCTTGTTTTTGTTTGTTTTTCCATAGTTTTTCTAACAAGAAGTGTGAAGATTTATGTGATTGGTCAGTTTTCTAAAGTGTTTTCTTAAAAGGATATTTTTGGTCGGTTTCGTATTTACATAGTGTAATTAGTATGGACGTGTATTTCCTTAATGGTGCCAAATTACAGTGCTAATTTGTTTCAGAAGGATACGACTGGGATACTGGATACACATGTCATCAGCTTGGCTCCGGTGCAATCGTTGTGCAGCTTCCGCAACCATATATCATTAATTCGATGAGGTACATTATTTACATTTAATTGTGCGGTTGAGTCTTTTTGCCAGTTTTGCCATTGTAAATAAATTATAATGCAAGACTATGTTCAGGCCACTGAAACTTCACTTCTGTCTCTGGTACAAAAATTATTTTGTTTTTTTGGGTAACTTTTTGACTATGCTTGCGCGGCGGAAAATCTTGAAGTCATCCGCTCAAATTGCGCATATTTGAAGTAAAAATGCATATTTGGCTAACGCAGTATATTATATAACATTTCGTAGCGGTTCGCCTGTTTAACACATTTTCGGAACGAAATATTTTACTAATTTACCTGTGTCGGGCTTATAGGTTATTGTTATGGGATTGCGATGATCGTAGCTATAGTTACTACATTGAAACTTCAACTGATCAACAACGGTGGACAATGGTTGCTGACAAAACAAAGGAAGCATGCAGGTATGTTGATGACCTGCGAAATACTTAGAAGTTATTATAATATTTTTCCATATATTAAAACATTTTAACTAAAATAATGCTTTGTATGTGTTTACATATTAAACCCTTTATTAAAATAATGTGTTGTGTGTCTACGTGTTAGCAGAGTTTCAACAGGAGCTAAATTTTGTTGGAACGGGAACTGGAACAAAAATTGAATTTCTTTACAGGAACCGGAACGGGAAATGGAATTTGAAATAGTTTTCATCACCGAATTACTGTTGGACTTTTCAGAAAACTAGTCAAAAATGGCGTAAGATAATTTTGAGCTACTTCATCATCAAGTTTTGCGAAAACACATCAGAAACAGTTTATTAACAAAATGGAACGATTTGCAAAAACATTCATTTCGAAATAACAATTTTCCAAAGACCAAGTTTCCAATATTTAAATGATTATAAATAATTTGCCACAAAACCGTAAAAATTCCGGTTGTTGCATCTTTTAATGCAGAAACAGGAACAGGAGTGAAATTTTTGCAGGAATTCGGGCCGGAACAGATTCTGCTTGAAACCTGCATATGTGAGTAACCAGGCACGACTAGCTGGAATATTTCATTTAAATAGCTGTGAATTCTTTTGCTCTGGATTATTACTCAAACTCAATTTCTAGTAGCTGTTGCATACGGTTTTATTTCGTATATGTATAAATATTGATAGTGATTGTTGAACTATGACACTGTTTCGTTGAATGAGCCAGGTTCTCTGTTCGTCAAATTTCGGGATTCAACAAACGCTACATTGGAAAATTATTATTTGACGATGTTTCAGATCATGGCAATACATTAAATGCCAGCCAACTGCGGCCAGTTTTATACGCATTGTCGGAACGCATAATACAGCAAACGAGGTATGTACATTGTAATCTGCGAAAATAATGTATAAACGTTCAGATATTAATGGTGTTATGGCCACGTTAAACGATACGGTTGTTCCCTAACAGCGGTTTCCGTTAAGCATCGGCGGAGAGTGCAAAATTTTTCGAGTCTTGTCAGCAATTCCAAAGCGGCTGTTTATGGTCGAGTGACCTGAATTTCGCCTACTGTCTAAAACAGTAATTTCAATTAGTCTAAAATGCAGCAAGTGCTATTGACGCATCGAAATTCGGGCCACTGTTATTTCGAGGAGTGTATCAGTAGTATAAGCATAAGTTAAGCAAAAGGTTAGTTTAAAGCTCAAGCTTGCTCTATTATAGTTCCACGAGAAAAATTGGTCGCCCTTCAAAGTAACATGGGCCGAAATTTGTGTTCTGTGATAGCCATGGGTTGAAATTCGAAATGATCTGGAAAACGAAAATACTACTTGATTGATGAGATTCGTTTTTGCAGATATATGAATTAAACTTAAGGTTCCCATTATTTGTGATGGATGTGGTGGAAAAGTGGGGTGTCAACCGGGGGGATGTGGAGGGAAATTGGGGGAGTGAAGCTGGGGAAGGTTTCAGAATGGGGGAGCTTGGATTGGAGGTCCATCCATTAGGTAAACCTAGAATATAGGTGTCCATTAACGTCTCTGGTTTTTTAGGTATTCCATTGTGTTCATTTCGAGTGTCCTGCGAGCTGTGGTACTGATCGATTTGACGAACGGCATACTTCTCAAAGTAGCAATAATAGCAAAAATATGTTTGTATCGCGAAATGCAGTAGCTGCGGTGCTACCGCCGCATGCAGGCGTTTTGCAGCATCAAGATTTGCGTCTAAAACACGATGCAATTGTTCTCGGAGGAAATAATAATATAGGGGGAAATAATATAAATATTGATAATGGCATAATTAATGATGTTAACAGCGACAATAATAATAACAACAACAACAACAATAATAATAATAATAATAATCATAGTAATGATAATAATAACAATAATAATAATAATAATAATAACAACGAAGTTCGCGCAAATAACAATAACAACGGGGATATTATTGTACAACGCGATAATGCTGGAAATATTGGCAATGTGGAAAATGATATGATGCTATTGGATCAACCGTTGTTGCCGATTTTATAGATTTATTTTTAAGATTTTGTATTGATTCGAAACGAATTTTCGTAAAACTATGCCATGGCACATGTTATATGCATTTAATTTTTTGTAGTAACACAAATCACGGTGCAACCTGAAGTGAAAATTGCCAGAGTCGGAGGTCAGCAAATTTTACAAGTCCTATGTCAAACTAAATTAGGTAGTTAAAATTATATTAAGCTTAGTAGTTTTAACAATTATAGCGTAAAGTGTCAAAAAATTGTTTTAAGAATGATTTGTGATAAATTATCGTAGCTTAAAGCTTCGAAGGCAGCTCAAGTTTTAGAAGCTCACTGATGTACTTCTGGCACCCTCAGCAAAACTTTTAGCTGAACCGGGCAGAGTTTTCTGTCCGATGCAACGGCTGACCTCCGGTTGTGTCCTGACGGAAATCATATCTTTTGATGTGTTTGTATAGTTCAATCTGTGTTTGTATGTATTAATAGTCAATTGTTTGTGAAAACTCAAAAATCATTATAGTACTAGTGGCCACTGTTACGCAAATGGCCGTCCCATTGTCCCGGGACAGACATGTACCAAGAGTACACACAGCAAAAATATAATTTGGACAGTGGGGACACTTTGGACAGCGGGGACACTGATGCAATTTTTACAATTCGGACAGTGGGGACAGCTTGGACAGCAGAGCTGGTGGGGTAGTTGGGACAGCTCGGACAGTTATTACCGCTTGGACAGCAGGGACGGTTGGAACAATGACGCAATTAGGCAATCAGGACAATTCGGATAGTTTAGGACAGCTTGGATAGTAGGGGTAGCGAGGACAGTGGGGATAGTCAGTTAGGACAATTCGGACAGTTGAAACGGTTGGGAGAATGAAGACAATTTGGACAGCTGAGACAGTTAAGACAGTGGGATAATAGGGACAATTGGAATCAATTTTCATCCGTAATAAAACACCTAAAAAGCATACAAAATAGTTCATATTCATTTCAAATTTTTAAATAAAAACAACGAAATGATTGCTTATCTGAATTTAAAACGAGTTCAAAATTTTTAAAACTAATTCAAATATCATGCTTTTCATTGAAGATATTCCTTAAGCCCTATTCACACGTGCATGTTTTTGCAGCAAAAACTTGCACATACAACTTGCATGTGAAAGTAGCTTTGAAGTTCTTGCAGCTGCAAATCATTCAGTAGAATTCGTGCTATTAAATTTAATTCGCATGTGTGAACGCCTGCAAGTCGTTTGAATTTCGTGCATTTTGATTGGCCAATCGGAACACATGTTGTTGATTGCATATGATTTAATCATATGAACACGATAGTGTTCATATATATGGTTCGCGCTTCTCAAGTGCGTATTTTCAGTTTAGTTTGCATGTTGGTACTCGAGTAATAGCAGACCCATTTCGTTTAAATTTTGTACACTGGTACACTGGTCCGTCGGGAATATCTGTGCCAAAGGATTTGCGAAAAGAGCGTGGCCTTCAGTAGTTACGGTCAAAAAACTCGTTACAGAAAGTGCACGAAATTTTCCATTTTGGTTCAGCACTTTTTTCCCGTTAGCTATGTAATTTAACGGTTGTAACTTTCACCACTTTATAGAGCTTATGGTTGGTTTCATCCCAACTGTCGGTTTCACCCCAACGATTGGTTTCACCCCAACAGTCAGTTTCACCGCAACGGTTGGTTTCACCCCAACAGTCGGTTTCACCCCAACGGTTAGTTTCACTCCAACAGTCGGTTTCAACCCAACCGTTGGTTTCACCCAAATGATTGGTTTCACCCCCAACAGTCGGTTTCACCCTAACGGTTGGTTTCACCCCAAAAGTCGGTTTCACCCCAACGGTTGGTTTCACCCCAACAGTGGGTTTCACCCCAACGGTTAGTTTCACCCCAACAGTCGGTTTCACCCCAACGGTTAGTTTCACCCCAACAGTCGGTTTCACCCCAACAGTCGGTTTCACTCCAACGGTTGGTTTCACCCCAACAGTCTGTTTCATCCCAACGGTTCGTTTCACCCCAACAGTCGGTTTCACCCAAACGGTTGGTTTCACCCCCAACGGTCGGTTTCACCCTAACGGTTGGTTTCACCCCAAAAGTCGGTTTCACCCCAACGGTTGGTTTCACCCCAACAGTCGGTTTCACCCCAACGGTTAGTTTCACCCCAACAGTCGGTTTCACCGCAACGGTTGGTTTCACCCCAACAGTCGGTTTCACTCCAACGGTTGGTTTCACCCCAACAGTCTGTTTCATCCCAACGGTTCGTTTCACCCCAACAGTCGGTTTCACCCAAACGGTTGGTTTCACCCCAACGGTTGGTTTCACCCCAACGGTTGGTTTCACCCCAATGGCTGACTTCACCCCAACGGTTGGTTTACCCAACGAACAATGTCACCCCGTGGTTGTTTCGCCCCAATGGTTGGTTTTATACAAATACGTTGGTTAGGCGCTTGTTGTCAGGATAAAAGTTTCTGTCATGCAAACGATTTATTGAAACTCTGTATTTAGTTTAAACAGTCTTCTTATTTTTCATTGTTCAGATTGATGGATTAATCAGCAGCTTGGTAAAGCGGTTGAAACTAGATTGCTCAGCACTTGAGCAGCATGGAATATGCTTCATATTCCTATTAAAACGATAGTAACTAGACCAGCACATTCGTTCGATGTAACCTGGAAAAATATTAAGAAACAATGGCGTCCAAAATTATGTTGACTATTAATTCTTCTGAAACATATTGCGGATAGCGAAATTTCTGTAATTTTCTTTTTGTAAGAAACAACTGTTTTGCTTAAAATGTGTGTTGAAGTTTTCCACAAGAACGTACTAAACTCACCTTTGGCTCTCTATTAACATAGTTAATTGAATTTCATAAGAACACTGTATGGCAACATAATTGGTGAGTTAGAGTATTGATGAACAATTTTGTTTTAGATACTTTCTTAAACAAGGCGTTGTCACAAAATGACTCGCAATTGATGCTTTAAAAACGAGTCTTTACTTTAGCCGACTTTTAACCTTAGCGACAAACAAACAAGTTTACAGGTCTACCGAGTTATTTGTTTCACTGCATAGTCACGACTAGAGGCTGAAATTCTCACCGTATTCTGGCAGCATCGACTAATCTGGCAAAAGCAAACATCGCTCTACTTCAGCCATGTCTCTGTAACCCAGCCATTATCTAAGAAATTTCATAAAATGCCTAATAAATCTGCCAAAAACTTTCAACATAAAAATAGATTTGCTATCCGCAATATGTTTCAGAAGAATTAATAGTCAACATGATTTTGGACGCCATTGTTTCTTAATAGGTCTAGTTACTATCCTTTTAATAGGAATATGAAGCATATTCCATGCTGCTCAAGTGCTGAGCAATTTTTTCTAGTTCTGACTTTTTGAGTATATTCAAGAAGCTTGAATTAAATCAGCTATCAAACTTGTCTGATATTTCTCAGCCCACAGCGCTTGTGGCCGGGCTTGTTTTTATTTAAGCTGTAAACGGAAACACTATCGGTACAAAATCGTTTGCAAGTCAAGGCATTTCGAGTAGGACGTTCTTCACGGACTATGTTTTTTGCAGGTGAAGCTTGCAGCTGCAAATTTTTTCGAAACTTGCAGCTGCAATTTTTTCATGATAAATTTGCGCCAAAAAATTCATAGGTATAAATACGCTGGCAAGTTGAATTATATAATTCATCGTCATTGGCTGAAAACATAGTTAATAGTTTATGTTTGGTATTTGTTGCAGTCATCTGCAAATTATTCATGTAAATGCATGTAAAGATTCAGAATGAAAACGATGTTCATTTGCAAATACTTGTAGCTGCAAGGAACTCGTGAAAGTTTCAGCTGCGAGTTCTCGCTGCAAAAACTTGCACGGTTGACCGCGTATTTGCGGTGGACACTCACAAAAATGTTATATTTCTGAATTTATTCAAAAAAGTTAACGAGAAAACTAAAGTTTTTCTGATACAAAAGTTTTCTCGAAAAATGAAAATTTTTTAAAAATAGTTATTTATTATGCAACTGCTTCATAAGTGCTGGGTATATATTCGGTTTAGAAAATTGCTACTGACTAATAAATATTTGCGTCGGCCACCTGAAATTGTGTTAATATGTTTGGTTTGATATAAACCACTGCAACAGATTGTATCGAATGTCACACTTCAGTCGAACTAAATATACAAGAGTGGTTACGTTCCAAGAAGAAAAAATAACATTGAAATTTGCGGTAAATCGTACAAAATCAGTTTCTGAGGGGAAAATTTGTAAGGTAGGAACGTTATTTTTTACAAAAACTTTCTGAGGCAAAAATTGTAAAATCCTTTTTCCGACTTAATGCTCAATTTATGTTTGAATTGGTATCTATCGGGCAGGGTACAACCGGAGATCTGCCTCCGGCTCCGGCGGAAAATCGACCTCCATCTCCGGTAAAATTTTTGCCGGAGGTTCCGGTAGTAAAATTTTGCATAATTTTCCTAAATTTATCTGTTTGCGCGTCTTGAACTAATTAACCATCATTTTTACTACTTAATTTCGCCTTACCTCCGTCAACTTTCGTTGATTTCGGCTCCGGTATTTTCACCTTCCAATTTACTCAAAATTGTGCCAAAAGACACCACGTAAAATTACGTAAAACTATTTCACCGACATGGTCGAAACCTTCGGTAATTCCTCTTGTAGCAAGTTAAAACGAGACGCTCCGAAGTTGCATAAGCATACACATAATTTTACTACCGAAATTGTTGGAGCCTCCGGCTAGTTGTACTAGAACCGGACTTCGATTTTCTGCCGGAGTCGGACCGATGGTTGTTCCCTGTACTCCAGACATTTCACAGTCAATTATGTTATGCGAAAGTCACCATTGATCTAAATTGTATGCTTTGAAGACTGCGGACTGGTGAAGCTGCACTAAAATTTAGCTTATTGAAGAGAATTAACATTTTATTCAACTGCGTTAAAAACCTTGGTTTAACCCTCAATGGCCCGACAGTCTACATATGTAGACATAACCAGTTCGACAATTGATTGTTCGGCAGGTGCTATAGTTAAGAATCTATTGTTTAATTTCCATCGATAATTATTCTGTTATAGTAGTATAAAGAACTTATAGCATTGTGGGAACAAAAGTTTGCTGTACAGTGAGTCATATACCTATATAACCCGACCGTCTACATATGTAGACAGATGTTGATTTGATCATAGTTTGAGTTTTGACAAGAATTGGAACGTTTTGTTCTTACACACGGTTTTGTATGGTGAGGTAAAGTCAGGGAAATGTCAGGTTTGCATAAATTATCTTTGACTGAGGTCGTACGACGTGTATTAGAACCAAGTGATTCAGAGACAGAAGATGACAAACCGGACGACAATAGTTCAAATGACGACTCAGAATCAGTTGAGTTAGGTCAATGCAGTAGTGAAGAGGCTGCTATTTATGAGCAAGATAGTGATGGTGAATTACAAAAACAATCGGACGCATCTAGTAGTGAGTTGAGCGATATGGACGAGACTTCTAGTGGAAGTAATGTGTTTTTGTCAGCGACGGGAGTTGAGTGGCATTCTACAACACCGCCTGTCCGTGTGTTAGCTAGAAATATAATTCGCTTTCGCGAAGGCACTGCAGTAAACCCTACAACAGAGTCACAAGCATTTTATCTTTATATAAACGAGCCCATTTTACATACAATTCAGCGACTCACTAGTAGGCGACTGCGGGCGCGCAATTTTTCAACGCTACCAATGTGCGAGCTGAAAGCTTGGCTTGGGGTGGTAATCAGAGCTGGTGCAGATCGCGATAACATGTCTCCAGTGGCTTCACTATTCACCAAAAACGACAGCAGGCCCTTTTACCGCTGCGCGCTGTCAAAAAACAGAATGAAACAGTTGCTGGAAAATGTAACATTCGACAACAAACTGACTCGCCGGGAGCGTCAAAAAAGTGACAAAATGGCTGCTATACGAGATGTTTGGGACCTATTTCAGTCCAACTTACGTCTTCATTATATACCGTCCGAATCACTTACAGTAGATGAACAGCTCTACGGGTATAGAGGATATGCACCGGAGCGAGCGTACATGCCGGCGAAACCTGCTAAGTACGGCGTAAAAATATTCTGGCTTTGCGATGCTCGGAATGGATATGCCCTAAAAAGAAATATTTATACAGGGCGTGAAGGCGAACGGGCCGTAGGGCTTGCTAAACGCATCGTAATGGATCTTATTCAACCATACTGTAACACTCAGCGAAACATTTTCATGGACCGCTATTTCACATCCCATGAATTGGCTGTGGACCTATTACAAAGTGGGCTAACGTGCACAGGCACAATAATGGCAAATCGCCGCAGCGTACCTCCGGTGCTAAAGTCAACAAAAGAACAAGAGGTCTATAGCACCCGATTTTTATGGGACCACAATAACTGCATAATGTTTGCGTCTTATTGTCCAAAGAAAAATAAAAATGTGCTATTACTAAGTTCAGTTCATGTGAAAAACGAAGTTTGCACCAGCAGAGAGGACAAAAAACCAGCAGTTATCTTGGATTATAATTTGGGAAAAGGCGGGGTTGATGTAATGGACTCTTGCATTGATGATTTTACCTGCAAACGCAAAACGAATCGTTATCCTCTAGTCTGCTTTTTCAATATGATTGATATTGCGTTGCACAACGCATTCATTGTCATGAAACTGAACGGATATCAAAAGTCACGCAATGTTTTCATGAAAAAAGTAGCCGAACAACTAGCGCAAGACAATATGACCAAACCTTACAGTAGTGAAAAATTTACGCAAAATCAAAGGATTCATTTATGGCTTACGGGCTGCCTCAAAAGCGAAACGAACCTTCTACATCTGGTAAACCGACCAAATGTCAGGTCACAAGTTGTCGCAAATCTACGAGATTGAGCTGTTCGTCATGTGGAAAACGAGTGTGCAAGGACCACATGAATCGCACCATAACGTGCAACGACTGTGCTTAACTGGACAACGCGCCCGCAGTGGGAGGCTGGACGGGGAGCGGGTGGAATTCCGCCAGAACACTAGTTCTGACTGTCTCAAGCCAGTTAAAGGAGAGCACCCTGAGATAAGCCAAAACTAACGCTAGTTGTGTTGTCTACATATGTAGACCGTTGGGCTGATTAAGGTGAAAATTTTGCCGGGCCGTTGAGGGTTAAGGTCTTTAAATTAGACTCCCAAAATTGTACCAAACCTGTAGTCAAACGCACGGAGATACAATTTTTGTAAAAGTATAAGAAATTGCAATACCGGTATTGCCGTATAATCCAGTAAGTTGTACTCTAGTGGCAGTACCTAGCCAAATAGAAGAAAATCTCGAATTATACTAGTTTTAACAAGGTCTTCTACGAATAAGGTCGACATGTTTTAAGACACTGGTCGCGTCTGTGTGCTAAAGAACAGTCTAAATATCATCATAGACTATACCAAATCAAATAGTTGTTAAGCAATGGTAAATGCCAACATTTTTATTAAGAAATAACCAAATTAGAGATAAAAAGTACTAGGCGATATATTTCAGACATTAAGACACTAGTATCTGTCTGCTAGATAACTACCGTCTAAGTTTTGTCGCAGACCATAGCAAATTAAATGGTTACAGCAATGGTAAATGCCAACATTTTTATTAAGAAATAACAAAGTGTAATTTCCATTAAATCAAGAAATTATTTGTACACAGTATGCCTGAAATCATAATTGCCGGTTCCGCTTTTTTTTACTTACACATGATACGATCGAAAGCAGGGTTGGTTTCCGGAAAAAAATGAATTTTTTCTATTTGTTCCCAGAAAAAATTTATTATTTGTCTGAATGATCGGTTAGCCCACCCTTACCCGACGTTTTCCCAAAATGTTTGGATTTTATAGTTTTTGCATATTTGAGCTTCTGGTGACATCCTCTGATCATTCCATGCCCAAATCTGAATTTTTGAAAAATTCGATTGTTAGGGCCACAAGTTCAGCCACCTGGGAGCCAAATTGTTCTCAATAAGTTGGACAAATTATATTTCACTGACTCGTTAGGCAGACGTCTGATTGCGAAACATTTAACAATATATAATTTGTATAATTTTTCGACAAAAACATTTTGAGCCCATTGGAGGAATTTGGGACCTTAAAATTCGAAATACTTTTGGTTTTTTCTGACATCAAAGTCTCTCAATTGCTGCAACCTCTGGAGCAAAGCGAAGTTGAAGCTAGGTTGCAAATGTAGTTTTACATTGAATCTATTGTCAAATTTTCAATTCTGAAATCCATTTATATATTCATATGCTGCAATTTCGCTCTTTTCGGACATGTGTCCTGGTGGACATTGCACACGGTCACTCTTAATGTGTTGCGTGAAAATTAGTTACACCTCATCTAGAAACGTTATTTTATAAGAAATTTAGTTGCAAATTATATTTAAGAATCCGTTTAATATTTTTCCATTTTTTTCCACCCCCTCGGAAAAAAATAAAAAAAAACAATTTTTTCCAGCCAACAACCCTGATCGAAAGTATCCAATATCGCATACTAACGTTAAACAGGTAAATGCACTAGCACAGCTTTCACAGTGAGTGCTAAGTTGAGTAGTTTCATGATGCAAATTCAAATTACCTATTCGGTTTTGCTTAAGACAAAGCATCGAACTTGTTATGTACCTCTCTGATCGTTTACAGTCAAAATCGATTTTCATAAATTCTACTAGTAAGTAGGGATGTGGCGATTAATCGGCATCGGTAATCATCGGCAGTTTTCGTGAGTATCGGCATCGGCACTGCAAAAAAATTGCCGATGTTTTGCCGATACTTTTTGCACATAACAGTCAGTTTGAATGCTATCAATTTCATTTCTGGGCGAACATCAATGTTTCCGGTCAGGAAAACGGATATCTTTCTTGTGTTTGTCTTTGAAAAAATTAATTGAAATGAACCGTTCGTCTAAAATTATAATCGTTTATGATGAGTAGGGTTTAAGTCTTCATATGATATAATGTAGTATCCTATCTGTTTATTAAGCATGGTGTACTGAAGTTGGAATCAGCATCGGCAAAATTTTAAAATAAGAAGCGGCATAGGTATCGGCAAAAATTTTTGTATCGGCACATCCCTTCTCGTAAAGTCCTATAGGTACCCCTGAGCCGCAAAAATATGTCAAAAACATTCGCAGCAACAAATTAAAACCATAAAACATGGAACAATAAAACACAAAACACAGGAGTGTTACTGGGCCTCTGCAACACTTGGCGCAATCTACCATGTTGAAAATCCATAACGGTGAGGGTCAACATCCTACCGAAAAACATTACCTGGTAAAATTACATAAAAATAGTACCTGAGTTACGGTTTTAATTCAGTTGTACATATTATGTCGCTAATGCCGACGGGTGAATTAGAATAAAAAGTGGAAGGGCAAAAATGCTAAAACCGACCATCTGCACAATAAAATGCAATAGTTTATATATCCACTACGATGTTCGTAACCACCCTGCAAATAGTATAGCATTCAAAAATCCGGACAACAGTAAAACAAATGTTCATCGAAATAACAATATGTACAAAGTTCATTTACAAATAAAAACCGACGCAAAACACTATGATTAGAGATTAAGACAACAGTAAGCGTACATGACGCGATTAACTCAATACGCTGGTTTTAACGATGTAGCTTGATCTAGGCCTTGGGATGTGGTATTGGTGCACCCTTTTTCCCCATCAGAGATCGATGAATGTGTGGAATAACACCTATAAAAATAGAATTAAATATTCTATAGATCCTGAAATACGTATGCAAGTTCGGATTCGGCAAAAATTAAAGATGCATATCCAAATTCGATTTTGAAATAGCTGAATCCAGCAGGCTTCGAAAACCAGGGATGGGCGATCTCGGTTAAATACCGAGAAACAAAAGAAATACGATTGACTGAGAACGAAACTTCTCCCGGGCAGCCTAGGTAGTGAGGGCTCGGTTTTTAACCGCCACCGCTAATCCCTGTCAGAAACACATGTTTGCATTTTTGAGACGGCTTAGAGGCCGTTTTTATTATCAGTAGTTCATATTTCGGGGTACCAATTTTACAATAACACTTGTACGGGATATATTAATTTTAGTCTATTTAGAAGTTATGCTTGTTTTCAGGGATGGGCGGTCTCGGAATTCCCGGAATGTGGCTGATCTCGGTCTTACTTTTTGTGTCTCGCTGGTTTGCAAACCGAAACCAAGGAGGTAAAAAACAATAAGCAATCAGAAAAGTTTCCTTGGATAGCACCTTTGGCTCGAAGTACTTGCGCATTTCGCCAACTAATACAGACAGCGAACGATCGCGGAGCAACACTAGCTGGTTATACGATTTGAAAAACAGAATGACCGCTCCAGCTACACAAAATTCTATTTTTTGAAAGGAAACACAAAACACTTTGATTTTATTGTGACAAAGCGCAAATAGTTGCATTTTCGCGGTTAAAACGTTTATGACATCGTGTAAAAAATACGTGCCATCCGCATTTATAACGTCTACGCTATGTTAAAAATTCTCCAGTCTATTCGTTTTGCAGACCGAGACCGCCCATCAGTGATGAGGACAGTAGCCAGGTGAAAAAAGTAAAAAATAAAGTTTGGCAGCGATTTATTAGTTTAATTGTATGAAACGGCAATTCAGAGCAGATAAAAAATTCCCTGTAAAGAAGAAAAATTTGGTATACTTTCAAATCCGCAATGTTTGCACTGAAATTTGCGGGCCATAACTTTCGATCCGTTTTAAAACTGTACTGCTATAGTTATGCTCAACTTGTCGAGAGGTACAGAATAGATTCGTTTTCGTTAAATTCTTAGAGTCGGAACATATGTACTCAATTATTTTTTACGTAAGTGTTCGGAATCGAGGCAAACGTGGACTGGGATACTGGCAACACGCTGCGGTGCTAACTTAACAACACGTATAACCAATGTATACCGGAAAACGCTGGTAAAATCAAAATGGATTAAATTTACGGCTGGCTTACCTCCTCCAGCAATGGTAGCCTTGATTAGTGTGTCAAGTTCCTCGTCCCCGCGAATTGCTAAATGCAAATGCCGAGGCGTTATTCGTTTGACTTTCAAATCTTTAGAGGCGTTGCCTGCGAGTTCCAACACCTGAATCATAATATGGGAAGCCAGTTATATAGCTGTTATGTGCAAAAAGTACATATCGGCAATTCACTAAGCTAATTTTATTACCGGTATTTTTGCAATACCCGGAACCGGAATGATTTGTTGTGAAAAACCGGAACTTCTTGAAGCGAAAAGCCGGACTCAACTGTAATATTTATGCAATACGACAAAGCAAGAAAAAATAATCAATTGAGAACTGTACAAATTTTCGGGAAATTTCGCCTTTCTTTTTTCGGTAACTCCACTCTTTTGAACAATGCGGCAATCGATCCAGAACATAAGCCTTGAAGCTGCAAACCGGAACTAAAACCACTTTACATGAATCTCCTGGAAACGGAACCGCCAGAATATCAGCTATATATATGTATATATAATAATAATAAAAATAATAGTGAAATATACGTATATTATAAAAACTGCACGATAAGAAATACAGGGTTGCGGTTGACCTCGCTCGCAGTAATTACTTACTTCAGCGGTCAAGTACTCCAGAATAGCAGCCGTATATACCGCTGCTGTGGCACCGACACGACCGTGAGAGGTAGAACGACTTTTTAAAAACCGATGAATACGCCCAACGGGGAACTGCAAGCCAGCGCGAGCAGAGCGAGTAATTGCTTTTGTTTTGGATTTTCCTTTTCCTGTATCTTTTCCTGATTTGCCACCAGCCTAAATGTTAAACATAAAACTGGTGCCCATATGTTTTGTAACTGTACGTATACAAAAAGTGCAAATTAAAACGATAAGTGAAAAACTAACATATTTTAGCATGCTTGTTTGCCTTCAAAAATTAAACTGTATTTGCTATATATAGGCATATCAAATGCCTTGTGGTGCTAAACCATCAGTAAAACTGAATTTATACATACATACCTGGCTTCTCCACAGCGGGGGGCCAGCACTTTTCGAAATTTTCATTTTCCCCCGGCGAAAATTTTGCCGCCCCCAGGAAAGGCCCCCGGCGAATTTTTGGCCGCCCCCTCAGCAAAGTTTTTGGTGGGGCCCCCCCAGGACTTTTCTAGGCCAAAAATATTCAATGTTAAAACGGAAAGATCTGGACTTCTTTTGATAAACATTCGGAAAACATGATTTTATATTACGCTGAGTACTCATAATTTATTAATAGCTTTACAAATACCCCTAGTAACTAATACAATTCAATAATGAACTGAAAAAAGCACAATTATATAAAGACTGTTTCAGGGCATACAGCATAAAGCACCTTGCAGCAGCAAGTTCAACCCGCCTGAGCCTTATGATAAACTGAAGCTGTGACTAATATATAAAATATATATCAATCACAGTTTCAATTATAGATTATCTATATTTTATATAATTGTGCTTCTTTCAACTTCTGGTTAAGTTGTCAGTAAGATTAGTTAAAATTATTGTTATTAGCGTTTGCGGGGAATTTTTGTCATCTTGTGGGATGAGTAATCTTCAGTTGAGTTGGAAAAGCAGTATGGAATGAAAAAAAATGGTCCAAAAAGTCGGCTTGCAAAATTTTAAGTCTGTCCCCCAGGAGAACTGCCCCCAGCAAAATCAGCTGCCCCACAGGGAACGCCACCCCCCGGCGGAAATTTTCAAGCTGTGGAGAAGCCAACCCAGGAACCCTTTGCTGCTAAAATTAGATTGTTTGTAATCAGGGTGCAACCGGAATTCCGGTTCCGGCGTTTTTTCACCTTCCGGTTCCGGTAAATTTTTACCGGATTTAAAAATTCCGGTATTATTTGGCCGTTTTAAGAATCTCTTTTGAAAGACACTTGTACTTCGAATATAAGCCATTGATGGTGATTTCACTTTAGTCGACGACGAAAATCTAAAATACAACAAATAAAATAAATACCTATGTTCGACTAAGGTTGTTTAACAAATAATAGAGCAAAAAATAAGATTAAAATGAAATTTTTGGTGAAAAGCATTTTTCACTTTCCGGTCCCGGTAAAATTTTCAAATTCCGGTTCCGGTAAATTGTAATTCCGGTTGCACCCTGTTTGTAATCCTAGTAATTAGTGATATACAGTAAAAAGTCCTCATTTAGGCTTAACCAATTATGCAAATTAGCCTGTAGCTAATAAAAGGCTTAAAGTTTTCAAACCCTAATGCGAGGTTAACACCACAGGATAAAAACTTTCAAACAAAAAAAGTTTATCAAAATCGGTTCAGCGGTTCCTGAGATTCTTTTCGGACGGACGGACATCCAGCTTTCGAGCCCCGAGCACCAAAATTTAAAACGCTTCGCGAAACTCCGGTTCCGAGTTTCGCTCGCTCGGAGTTTCGCTTTGCTCAATACATAACATTTTCATTTAACTTACCATAGTGCTTGAAAACCGACGTTTATGTATTGCTAAATTTATAAATTATGATTATATATACACCGAGTTATTTATGTACGTACGTATAAACGTATATACGTAGTTGTAGTAGCCGTTAACTAAGTATAGGTATATTACCTGCAAGTTGAAACAAATGTAACGTCTGTGGCAGCAGCCTAACAATTTCAACAAACTACACTGCCAATGAATTTTAGCACATGCCCATCTAATATTTGGGGTCGTCGGGATTGTTGATGAATGCGGATGCATGGAGGCAAATAAAACCTCGTGCTGAACCTGCACATCGGTTAAAACGCTGATGCATATTTAGTGAATTCATATGCAACAGCAGTAAAACATGAAAAACTAAGCAGGGTGGCAACATAGGTTCGGATTCGAAAAAACTTGTGGTTCGGATTCGGAGTCGGTTGTGAAAAAGCCGAATCCTACAATGTTCGGCAATATATTTTTTCAGTTTTAAACAAATAAAAAATTTTAAATATCTTGTTATATACATGTTAATAAAAGTATTGTTGCAGGTCGCAAATCTCAAAACTGAGGTCAGGCACGTGACAGAACTTCACGGTCTGGACGCCCCTTTCTTTGAAGTACTGGTAATATGGACCTCTCGCTCGCGAGTCAAATATGCTACCCATTACACCACGCGGCCCATATAATAATTTCCTCTGGTGCTATATGTGCACGAGTATGCATGTGCCTTAACATTACCCACTCTATGCACATACACATCAACACCGCGTATACTCACAGCCCGAAATATATTAACGTTTAAAAGTTATGCGGATGGCATTGCGTTGATATTCTGAAACAAATTATAGATATAAGGATATACATAACTGGAATTTGCAACATGCAAGATTTGGATTCGGCAAATTAGCCATGGATTCGGTTTCGGTCAAATCGTATATTCGGTGCCACCGTGGAACCAAGGTACAGAGTAATGTTGAGGTTCTTATAAGGCATATTAATCTAAAAACTCAGCAGCTGATAGTGAGGCGGCGGTCATGGGATCGAAACCTCGCAAGCACGCCCCTCATTTCTGCAAGCATATGACATGCTTGTCCTAGCGCATATGCAATAAATGCAATGCACATTATGTTGTATGCTTGCTGGCAGCATACGGTCGACAAAAACGCAGTTGGAAAGGCGGGTTACGTGGCGCAGTGGTAGAGTGTTCGCTTAAGGATCCATAGGCTGAGAGTTCGATCCCCGCTCTAGTATGCTTTTCCAGCTGTTTAGTAGAAAGGTCCGATGTTCCAGTTCCTACCTAGACTGACATGGTGGCTACGCCGTGAGCGCAATGGTAACCTGCCGCGCTATGAACACGGTATCCAGTCGAAAATAGGATGGACGGTCAAGGTACGACCTTATTGAAAATAAGGGCATGTAAGCATGTGAGACATGCTTGTCCTAGTGCATATGCAATAAATGCAATGCACATTGCGTTGTACGGTCGACACATATAGTCGACGAAAAATGCAGTTGGAAAGGCGGGCTACGTGGCGCAGTGGTAACAGCGTCTGTCTGACACGCCGAAGGTCGCTAGTTCGAAACCACCCGTAACCCGCTTTTGCAGCTGCTTAGTTGAAAGGTCTGCTGTCCCGGTTCCCACCTAGACTGACAATTCCCAGCTGCACGAACACAGAACTAAAAACCTATACCTCTGGTATATTAGCTGCACAAATTTTACTTACCATTTTGGATTATAAATAGGACTGCAATGGGTTTCAACGTTATCCAATCAGCATAAGCAACAATTAGGGTGTAGCTGGGATTTAGGATTCATAAGGGAATCTAGTATCTTGCACTATTCAGTCCCGTATTCTGGTTGTTGACAATTTCTATTTCAAATGTTAAACCTGATCATTTCAACTAATGGCAGCAGATGACGATAGTGACATCCGAGAGATTCCCATAACCTTTGCCTAGTTTTTCCAGAAATCTTGAATTAGCAGTCCGGGACGATTGATCGGAAAAGGTTGGTTGGTGTCTGCGCAGTACGTGCACTTTTAACACACATAATGCAGCCACCTGTGGTTACAAATTTCGAACATTCACAAGCACAACACATTCACGACATATATTCGAAGCGACGCGGGAAAATTCAAAAAGTTTCATACGAAAGCACCACCGCTCAACAAGCCAACTAATAGCTACAACAGAAATGTTTACTACAAGCGCTAATAAACCAGGCGATGCTGTAACTGCTTGTAAGAGACGTAGGGCGAATTTGGCAGATATATATTTGTACAGATCATTAAACTTGGGACTAGTTCATCAGCAGGTTATTTTGTGTTCAAAAATGTTACCAGAAGTCATTCTTTGGACAATTTTTGGCTTTTTCTATATCTTAAAAACACAAAATATATGGCTTGAGCGAACCGCATAATGTGATTCAGAAAATTAACGAGCGTTCAAAGCTATTTTTCGCATCATAATTTAGTTTTGTCGTTCCTTTTGTTGCTATGTGGCCAGTGAGCCTCAAAGCAGCACTTGATGATGAAATATATATGTTAAAAGTTAGGCTGCATTGGAGTTACTGTAAATCATTACATACATTTAACCTCTAGAAATGTCAATTTTTTGCGTTTCGAAGTGGCTTATCAGTACACAGCAGTGTACAAATTGTAATAATTGATAGGATTTTTATTCTAATTTTAACCTCAGACTGCAAAATCATTTAATTTCGTAGCTAGTTAACCCGGTAACGAATGTTCGTGTTGGTAAACAATATGAAGTACACAGATTGAAGCCGTTTATTCATAGTTTAGCAAAGATTTTGAACTTCATAACCGGACGTGTTAACAAAAAGAGAGCTGCTAATCCATCAAAATAACTTGTTTCAATGGCTGTTTTCCCTAAGTTTCCAGATTTTAGTATTTGACTTATTCACATTCACGTGTCTGGTTTGAAGCTCGCAACATCGTTGTTTCGGCAGTGTCTTATGCTAAATTATGTGTTGTGATTCTGCTGGATTTAAAAGCTTAAATTGAGAGTATTCGTCTGCCAAAGCCACATGGTTCATCTTTGTGGTTATTGAGCGCCTATATTTAAGCTTTTTTATTTGTCAATATATATGCGTAATATTTGTTCATGAACACATCACAATACGAAGATCCTTTAAATTATTCGCTCACGTCACATACCAGTATTCTGCGAAATTTGAATTTAGTTGAAAGACGAGATCAAAAACCTGCTTGCAAACGGCTATCATCCGATCAAAAGCGCATGAGTGTTACAAGTAAGCGAGAACTGTCAGAACTGCACGATTGAACGGACCCCTTCTCCGAAGTACGGCGAATATACGTGTTTTTCTCTTAAATTTCCGCAAAAGATATGGTCACATCAGGAATCGAACCTCGGACCTTTCGCAATCGCGCTACTCTTGTGCGCATACGCATGCTAGACCACTTACACCGACATTCCCCTTCTTTTGGTGGTCGTCCTGGACCGCGAATCCAAACTTCTCCCGAGCCCATGAGCCTGCTGTTGGGACCTCCATGTCATAAATGCACGGTAAGAACCACCCTTTTCTCCGAAATACATTTTTTGCTCCTTAATTTCTCTGAAAGATATGGCCGCGCCGGGAATCGAACCTCGGACCTCTCTCGCGAGTCAAGCGCGCTACCCATTACATCATACGGCCGATATTATAACTTTGTCTAGTGCTATATGTGCACTGGCCACGTCAACTTCTTAATGAAAACTGTGCAGTACGTATTCAATTCAAGCTTATCAAACGAAAGAGTTCTGACTTGTGGTTTAATGTGTATGAGTCAGCCAAGCTGTATATACGTACGTTTCTCGTAAACGTGTTCACCAGAAATTGACACGATATTCTGTTCCAATTTAATGTCCCGTAGAAACCCGACATGGAAGCTGATTCCGGTATGCGGTATACGCCTACACCGGATACTGGAAGTTTGTGGTTGTGGTCCCGAATAACATAAAATTTTTTTTAGTTTTGGAATAGTCTCTTCAGGCTTCAACCAGAACTCCTGCTAAAATTCAAATACTGTTTCTGTGTTGGCGGTGAACGCAAGTACCGAAATTTTTTTGGGTTTTGAGGCAATTTAGGAAAAAATAAAAAAATTACATCTCAAACAGTTCGCTGAAACTCAAGTTGTTTTTACAACTTGTTTTCGTTTTCAAATTCAGCATATTTTAAAGTATTTGACGCATGTTTTGTGGAGCTTGGAAAACTAGTTAGTGAAACGCTAAACAGTCGGTGGACAGCATATTTTATTTTGACCTATGGTCAGTTAGCGGTAATTCGGTGCCAGATTCGCAATTCCTGTTTCTGTTTCATGTGAAATACAGTTCCAGTTGCAACCCTGCGTCACAGACATTTTGTTGCGACTGTATTTCCCCACAAATCAAGAAGCTTAAGTTTTTGCAGTGAAGTAAAATAAAAAATCCAAGCTAAAAATTAATTTTAAATTAGTAAACAAATCACGCAAGTTTAGATGCTATATGAATGCGGTTAACATCCAGTTCGTGCTTCCTAAAAATTTACTATCCGGATCCGGTGTCAAAATTAATATCAGTCTAATCCTGGCATACGCTACAGATGAAACCAACGAAATAATCAACCTTTCAAAGAAACTAGATATATGCCTCGTTTCAGGTAACTCTAAAGCTGTCGACAGTCGTTCCAGTATTCGCGGTGGGTGTTCCACAGGTCAAACGACATCACATCATAGCGCTTCTCATTTGTCACACTCAGCATTACGAAGTAACAAACATATACCTACGAGATACGATAAGTCTACAGCGTTTGCTCATAGTGTGATGGCACTTGGCAATCCACACGAATATCCAATTTTTAGGTCTTCGGCCGCCACTGATATTCGTTGGCTTGATAGAGGAGGACCGCATTCTGCAAAACAGAATAGTGTAGTGGTGAGTGTTTTTATTTTCGGTCTAATATCCAGCAAAAATTTATATTCGTATCCGGTTCCGGTATCCAGATACCTGATTTTTATGGTGGGGGTCCCGAATACCATAATGTTTAACTTCGTGTTGCGAATACCTTTCTGGGCAAAGAAAGCAGTTAAATTTTTCGCTTATTGAAATATAATTAAAAATGCATGCTAAAAATTAATTTTAATTCAGTAATCATACAGTGCTCATATTTAAATTCTATATGCGGAAATTAACATCGGACCGCACCCTGTCTAACACATATTATATATACTGATTTGGCGCATACTATATATACTGATTTAGCGCATACTAGTCATTGGTATGTAAAATATAATGGACTTTAAAATTTACAGTTCCGATTCCGAATTATTTTAAATTCGGAACAGCGAATTTATACTGGAATCGGAACTACAAAATTTGTGGATATGCAGATAATTTGTATGATCGAAAACGTCGCACGAACAAATTGGCGGCGATTTTTTGGTTCTATAAACCTTAACTACAATCAATTATTGTTTTCAATATAAAATATCAAATGATAGTTTTGTTTGTTTAGATGTTCAATACACGGAGCATAATGCAATTCTAAACTGTTACGTCAATTTTAGAAAACTTATGGTCGGACAGGAAATACAGCTGGAGCGCGTACATTGACTAGAAATACAGGAATGATACGCCTACAACCTAAGATCAATGAATCACGGGATTCTGGCCAGCAGTTGTTGCCTCGGACAACGTCCCATGTTGGTAGGAGTTCAGATTACAACCATTTTAATGAGTAAGCTACATCGTTTTGAAATTATTTTATTATGTGGCTTTATATTCACTTAAACTGCATTGTTAATGGATTTCTCTAACAAAATATATGCTCAATTCGTCTTTATGTGACGATGACTGTCATTTTGGTAGGCTAAAACAAGATTAGCTTTTAAATTTTACCTTAGGAGACTTTTGTTTTGTTGTTGCGAACTGCGCTTAATACATGTTATCTCCATTATCCATTGTATTAATTCGGTTAGAATGATTGTAATTATCGTGCTGATCCCAATTTTTGCAGAACGATAGGACATATCAATATTACAAGGCGGCCGGGTAGTTATCTTTTGGCATCTGGAAGTGAACGATGTACGGAACGAGGAAAAATATGCTTGGTGCTTAATTGTAAGCAACTGCTATTTCACGTACATTTATGTGCCTATTCTTTTGTTTACTTGCTTAGGTATGGTAACGATTCGCTGCTTATTGCGCAGGCCGCCACAGTTGAAACCTTCGCTTCAAATTTTTTTGTGCGAAGTACATACTTTAAGGGTTGTATTCAGGGTGCAACCGGAATTCGCATTAGAATTCGATTGAAAACGTGTTCCGATTGCACAATCAATCGGAATCGGAATTTCGATATTTTAATTTAAATCCTACTTGTCGTGATATGTTGCATAAAAATTTTGCATCATTTATCTATTTAATATTTTTCATTGAGTTAACTAATCAATAATTGATTGTAATTTAGCATATCATAACCAAAAAATGATTGCCAATTTGTTCGTGCGACGTTTTCGAGAATTGTTGCCGGCCAACACACCCTAAATCAATATTATACTTGCTAACAAAATTTGTACTTCCGATTCTGGTATAAATTTGCTGTTCCGAGATTGTGATGTCGAATCCGGTGTCATCCGTTCCGCTTTGCACCTTGGTTTTATGTGCTACGTTTGGGTTTGAATGTTAAACGAATACAATTCACAGCTAAGCGCAAAAAGTATCGGCAAATAATCGGGATTTTTTGCAGCACCGGCCGATGCCGATACTCACGAAAAGTGCCGGTATTACAGACGCCTATTAATCGGCTCATCCCTATTAAAACAGCTTCCAACTATTGACTATATAACAAGTCATTACTGTTTTTTGATGTTAATCAATGAGCATTGGTTCACTGGGTAATTTTAGTTGCAATTTTAGCTAAACGCTCCCAACTAACAACTTCCAACGAGATGGAGCTAGGTCAGCCAGTTCAAACGAAATGTATTAAACGTCCAGATAGTTCTGATAGTATAATTACTCTTAACGATTGTGATCAAAACAGTCAAGTCGCATTGAAATTGGTACATGCTGAACAACATCAAGAACAGGTATGGCATTGTTAGTCTTGTATGCAGCGCTAGTCCGTAGAGTAACACATATATTTTCAAATACAGAGTATTGTAACAATCATTCGAATGAAGAACGCTTCGTTTTATTTTAACATCATTATCCTGTTTATAGGTTCTACTAGTCTTAAAGAAACCTTTTTTACAGTCGCTGCAGAATTGCTTTATTTTTACAGCCGTTTTATAAGGTAAATTGAACCGAGATTGATAAATACACACAAGTGATTGCCATAAATAAAAATCTTGATTATACTCTAGCTCTGGGTATTTTTTCAAAATCGAACCCGAGTCCATCCTGGTCCAGGTGAATTTTTGGTCCGGCTCCAAGGTCTATGCATCCGTGCAATTTGTATCATCCGTATCACAAATTTTAACAAAATCGGTTCAGCGGTTCCTAAGATTTTTTCGGACGGACAGACGGACATCCACTTTTCGACCCGGAGCACAAAGCCGAAACTACGTTCATATTGACTGTCAAACGAACAACGCATGTGATCCGGAACTCACTTACGATAAGCAGTCTTTTGATGGCTTTAACGCCGAGGAAGTTGAAAATGCCGTTACAGCGATTAAGGAAAACGTTTACGATGTCAATGAAATTGTTTGATAGCCAGAAACATTTTAGTTTCAAGTTCATGTGAGCCTAATCCTAGGTATGCCTCATAAGTTCAATCTCAGCGTTGGTTGCAATGGATTTGGACACATAAGTGCACATCAGAAATTTCAACTTAAGCTGTAGCTAGTTCGGTTGCTTATAATTTTATGTTAGCGTGCTGAGTCCACGGCGCGTCCAACTGACTTTTTTGCGTACTGAGAACATTGTGAATCCAGACTCACTCGTTGTATCAAAAAACCTTGCTTTGCCCATGTGTGTATTTAAAATTTTTAATTGTAAATTTTTAGGCGATTAATAAGGAGAGAACACATGATGCTTCTTGTGATAACCATACAGCTGTAGAAGGCAATGCTGAAAAGGATTTGTCCGTGCAGTTTTGGTTTTGCCGTTTCGGAACGTTTTGTGTTTCTTCCGGTGGCCGAGTCGCTATCACAGATAGATTGATGGTCTGTTATTTGTCAGGTATAACGAGATTCTTCAGTATGAAGTTAAAACTTTTTTAATTGTATATAAATGTTAAATGTTTGAACCTCGAATAATTTGATTCCTCAGCAAAGCAAATGCAAGTTATTCATGATGAATATACGCTAACAATTGATTCATATAGATGAATTGTTTTGCATTGCGAAATAATTCATCGTCATTTGCTGACTTGATAATATTAATAGTTTACGCTTGATATTTATTACAATCGTCTGCACATTACTCATATAAATTACTGTAAAGATTCAAAATCAGAACGATGTTTTCTTGCAAATACTCGCAGCTGCAACTGTGCAGGTGTGAATAGGGCTTGACGGAATTATTATATTGTAATTTTAAGCGTTTAAGGTATAATGTGTATTTTAGATGATTCAAATCGCTCAATTGAAATTCCGTGCGTTTTTATGGACCGTTTACAGGTGTGCTTTATAAAATCGACGCATAGATCATGGTTATGCTTATTACGTATTGCAGTAGTAACTGATTTCAAACAGCGACTATATCAACTTCGGGAGAGGTTAGGCATGACACGTGATTATTGTGCTGCAGGGCAACCGTGGTTTGATCCTGAATCTCCTGGTATGTGTCGTTTAAAATCATATATTTATTACAGACCCACTAGGCAGGTCAGTAGGTCAGCTGAGAAAGTCCGTTATACACTTCCTTCCCAAGAAGGAATGTGTAATATGCTCTGATATGTAGTAAAAATCGTTGTGTTGCACAAGTTATTGCTTACACCTAGAATTCTTTTCTTAGTCGTTGATAAGCATACTTATTCATGTCTGCTGTGATTAGGAATTTTGGAAATACTCTTGGTTTATTTTAGTTAAACATTCCAGTAATTACGAATTTTAGTTTAAGTAATTGATGTCATGTGCTGTTTTTGCCGTGTGAATTGTGATAGTAATCTAAGTTATTTTACAAAAGTTAAAAAACTAGATTTCTATATATATCACTGAATAAGAAATCACATCTGTTTATACCTCTTCTTAGCACTTGTTGTGTGGTGTATGATTTATATTTTGCAACGGTGACAGTAACATTTCTCTTTATAGGTTAGGTTAATTGCAAAACTGATCACCTTCGTTGTCTGTGATTTTTTGTTGAGCTTTTACTAATCTATATGCTTTTCAGTAATGTTGTTGCAGATGATCTGATGAAACACATTGATATTGTTGTGCAGAGCTCCAACGAACAAGAATTTCTTGAGCTAAAGCGTTGCGTTCAAATTTGGAATCGCAAGCAAAATATTCCAGTTGATAAAATGAGCTTTCAAGGTAATTGTAGCTAAATATGTTTTCTAGAAATTCCAAAGTAAAATGTAATGTCATGCTTATTCGCGTTCGGTTGATCGTTTGTATAAGGTATCTGGCAGGTTTATAGCAAATTTTGGAACCTGAGTCGCGGGACATCTTTTTGCTTAATGATGAACCGGAAGCGGATTTTTGGCTGCATCTTGTTTTTACGGTCATTCGAGATTGCGTTACCAAAATTGTGTTTCTGTTCTAGACGCTAAAAAAATAGTGGACGCCACAAAACAGCTTCCATGGTCTGAAGCTGGGCTTTCATCTACCAAGGACTGTCGAGAAAAGCTAATCGGAGATGTTGAAGGTCAGCCTGTAACAAATAATCTGGTATTAACACGACCTCCTCTGCGACAGTCACTGTCAGGCATTTCTGAAAATCGAGGTCAGCTTGGGTCAAAAAGTTCAGGGTATTTATCCGCTCTTGGAAAACCTCAGACGACCATTCATCCTTCGCAAAGTGAAGCGATTGAGCCGAAATCAAATTTAAAGAAAGAAAATGATGGTGTATATACGCCGAGAGTGAAGAAACTAAAAGACAATGATGACACGTAAGCACGCTGATTCTGTTTGTATGTTGTTAGAAATAGACGCAGGGTTCTAACGGAATTCCTGCAAAAATTCGATTCCTGCTCCGACAGGAATTCCTCAAAATTCAATTCCTATTCCAGTGTTTAAAGATGCAGAAACCGGAATTTTTACGGTTAAACTTTGTGTTTGAAAATTTGTTATTTCGAAATGAGTGTTTTTGTAATTAGTTTAATTTTGTTAATAAATTAATAACCTGTTTCGGATATGTTTTCTTAAAACTTGATGATGGAATAGCTCAAAATTCGCTTAACCATTTTTTGGCATGTTTTCTAAAATGTACAACAGTAATTCTATGATGAAAATTGTATCCAATTGTTCGAACCTGGTTTTAAGCTACAGGCTTTGCATGTTTCTATGATTGTGTTACATTAAAAGCGTGTTTGGTTTATGAACACTTCAAAATGTATTGAATATCTATAATTTTCGCGAAGCGCTTTTATATTTTGTGCCCGTGGGTCGAAAGGCGGATGTTCGTCCGTCAGTCCGTCCGTCCGAAAAGAATCTTGATAAACTTTTTTTGTTTGAAAGCTTTTTATCCTGGGATGTTAACTTTGCATTGGGTTTTTTTAAATTATTTCACTGATTATTAGGGTTACAAGCAATCAAATTCAGTACTAAAGGGTTAACAAATTGTTTATAAACCTACAAAACCGATGATTGCATAATTAGCTAATAGGAAATTTTTACATAAGCTTAATTAGTTCCTAAATTAGGACTTTTTAAATCATTTCAAAAGTATGACCGAGCTTATCTCAATACATGTAGTTCTACTACGACTGGTTTACTTAACGGTTACGGAGTGTGGTTAATTATCTAAGCGCTGTAGTTTCTGTAAACAGGACGTGATTATTTTAGGATTCTGTTCTCTTATCCGTTCGGCGCTATTGGTGCTGTTACTGTGTGCAAAACTCATTTTGAGTGTCTGAAACCGCGAGAATATTTGAATGATGTCATCTTGGACTTTTATCTGAAGTATGTTTTATTAGTTTGAAAACAACTAGCGCATTGTTAAGTGAACCCATCCTGTTTGCCAAAAGCTTTTTAACGATTTTAAGTGAGTTGCATAGCAAGCTTCCTAACCCGGTTCACCAATTCCTAAACATTGTGAAAATTTTGCAAACCTGGATTTGTAAGTTTAAGTGCATAATCATGTTGTGCAACTTCAAAATTTTGTATGGCTTTTGTTTGACTGTTTGTTAAAACTGTATTTTAAAGTGGATAGCGGTCGTTAAAATATTGACAGTGGATTAGTTTTACATTATTGGTATATAGTTATTATATCCTTTGGTTGCACCCAATTCTTGGTTCCGGTTATGGTCTGGAATAGCAAATTTTAATACTGAATTATTTTGATGGGATGGTGAATATTTGGTTGATAACTTTTGCATTTCGCTATCCCAATCTAGAGTGCGGGGAGGAAAATTCTAGGGCTAAAAATTAGAAATTTTTTGTAAATTTTTGATTAGCTATTTTGGAGCTTGGAGGCTATGCTAACATATGTTGTTTGTGTTTGCGGTTTTATTAATATAATGTATATATAACTATTGAGATTTCCGATTGGGGGGCCGAACATGGGAATTTTTCAAGTGGGGTTTCGGACCCCAAACCCAGAAACGAAATGCCAGTAACATTGTTTCTATTGAATTTTCAATTTAGGTATTTGCATTGCCAATTGCCGTCAACGTCAGACGAGTATAGACACGTTGAAAACAAGCTGCTACCAAATCGCGAACAGGTTCATATATTTGGAACGTACTTTTGGCACAGTTTAACGATTTCTGATGTCCGATTTCGTGGTGAAAAGGCTGACGGCTGTGACAGTAAGAAAGAATGTTCGAAGCGCAGAACATTCTGTGGAGCGGATCCCAATGTAATGTTGGAGAAGGAAAGAACAGCTGGTATTAGCGCAAGAAATAATAACGATGTTCGTGAGGAAAATGATAATGAATCTTCGGAGAGTGAAACTTTTCTGCCATCAAGCGCTATGAAGTGCCAGTCTGCTAAATATCGTGTGAAGTAAGTAAACTTCTTGATTTCATATAGAGATTTGCCTATTCATTGTCATCGGTAATATCGTCACTTTTCATGAGTACTGGTATCGACACTGCAAAAATTGCAGACTGTTTGTCGATAATGCGATCAGTTCCACTTCCTGATTTATATCATTTCGTCTAATCAGGAAGCTAATGTCTGTCGCGTTTGTTTTAAAAATAATTGAAATGAACCGTTATCATAAAATTAAAACTGTTTATGGATGTTAAGGTTTACGTCTTTGTGTTTATAATAATGTCATTTACTTATCCTAACTATTCTTTAAGCACCGTGTATATATTAAAATTGCAATCGGTATCGCTCAAATTTTAAAATAAGATCGACATCAGCAAAAAATTTTGTATCCACACATCAGGGTGGCGCTGAATCCTAGATTTGACCCAATCCGAATGCTGCATGATGTAAATTTCAGTTATGTCTATAATGTGTTTCAAAATATCAACGCAGTGCCAGCAGCATCATTTTTAAACGTTGATATATTTCGTGCTCGACGTCAATTTTAATTTTTGTGACCTGAAACAAAAAATTTTATGAATAGAACAAGTTATTTTAAATTTTTATTGTGTAAAACCGAAAAACATATTGCCGAACATTGTTGGACTCGGCGTCTGGATTCGGTTTTTTGCAACCGAACCCGAATTGGAACCGCAAATTTGGGCCGAATCCCAATCTTAAGCTTTTTGCCACCCTGCCACCAGGGTGCAACCGGAATTCCGGTTCCGACATTTTTTCAAATTCCGGTTCCGGTAAATTTTTACCGGATTTAAAAATTCCGGTATTATAATTTGGCCGTTTTATTAACTTTGCTAATTTTTAAGAATCTCTTTTGAAAGCCACTTGTACTCCGAATATAAGCCATTGATGGTGGATTTCACTTCAGTCGATAATGAAAATCTAAAATACAACAAATAAAATAAATATCTATGTTCGACTAAGGTTATTTCACAAATAATAGAACAAAAAATAAGATTAAAATGAAATTTTTGGTGAAATGCATTTTTCACTTTCCGGTTCGGGTTCCGGTTCCGATAAAATTTTTAAATTCCGGTTCCGGTAAATTGTAATTCTGGTTGCACCCTGCCTGCCACACATCAGTAATTTTACAGTCCCCGTCAAAGGTCTTCAGGGTTAATTTGTGTTGTGGTTACTACAACGTGTTTGGGTTGAATTTCGCTCTATATGCAAAAAATAATATTATTAAAACACAACTTTTAGGAAGCGGCGAGCGAGACATACGCGGGTTAAAAAATGGACCAAAGACATTGATATTTTTCAAAAAGATTTTGTAATTGTGCCAATATGTCAAAGGTAAGCTGGACTTGTAAAGTGATATTTTGTCATATAGCAACCCAAAGTGACCGATCTTAATTTTTTGTATGGAAATGTTCGACGTTTACAACGTAGTCATTTAGCTACAGAGAATCACAAAGCAGTCTCTTTGACCTGGTGTGATAAGGCTGTTCATAATCCGATACCACGCTTACCTGATCTGATTATCACACACGATTTAGACAAAATAATTTTTCAGTATATTCCCATGCCACTTTATAAAAACGGTAAGGGTCCCTATCAAAAACCTAGAACACGACCTGCATGCTGATACACCTCGTTTGGCCTCCACAACACTAAAATTTCCTAAAAGAACGAACTTAAGCGTTTACGTGCACATAGCAGCAAAAGCAAACAGAATAAGAACTCGTCATTTCAAATGGCACAGGCAAGATTATAATACTACTTCCATGAACAAACTCCATAGCGTGCAGTCATTCGACAGCAACTTGAATTCATACAACAGCTAACTTTTAACAGAATCACTTTCGAACCCGCAAAAGTTTGCCAAAATAAAATAACCCTGGTTAGATTCCCGCATGGGAATGTTAAAGCATGCGTTCACAGAACCCCAAACCGTATTCTGATAACAGCTCGAGCAAACTCAAACCTCAAAGGTAACTGGAAACTAACAAACTGTTCAGCGCAACGCAAAACTTCAACTCGAAAACTGCCCCCTGGATTAATCGCGCAGGTTCCTTTTACACCCAACATTTAAAAGGTTACACTAAATTCCTGAAATTTTAATATAGTTCTAAAATAAAATTAAATCTTCAAAGTTATCAACACTGGACGTTTTTAACTAAAATTTTGAACTTTACTTTGTAAAAAATTAAGAGATTTCTACGAAAAAAACCAAACTAATTTTTGAGACTAGAACGTCCTCGAAATTAAAGGGATACTTTAAAATTCGCGACAAGGTTGTTTAAATTTAAAAAATTTTATGGCTACTTTTAAAAAGGTAAATATTTTGGCTATCTTGTTTAACAGTAAACTTCAATCCCTATACAGTTCCACTGCTTGAATACTCGCGTCCGCCCCAATAGTTTAAAATGCAGACCATTTTGTTTCAAAACCGACAGAAATATGCAACGTGATGCGTTGGAAACTGTGATATGCACACCAAAAACTGTATACTTGTGCATTATTGTTTTTTACAAATCTAAAAATACAGACGAGCCGCCCAGATATTATGCAAATACAAAAAAACCAATACACACATTATACCATAACAGAGGTGTAGCTATTTTGAGTTTCTACATAATATGTATTTTGTAAACGAACTGCAATTCAAACAATTGCAAATCTGATACCTTTGCAATATTACAGAAACTCAGGAAGCATTTATGAAAAAATAAGGGAACGCAACCTATTGTAATGAATTATTTTGCGGTTTAGTTGCTATTAAGTTAGTTAGTTTTCTGTTGTAGCTCACACTGGTATTTGGCCGTTATTTGTTACCCCGGTCGAGTAGCGCGTGCTTCGGAAAAGCCAAACATATGCTGTGGCAATAGCCAAAGTTACAGTCAATCTTCTGAACATAATGCTAAATCAAGCGAGCTGTTATCAGCTGTTGAAGAGCAAGATATCATTGAACCTAGTCCACCGCGGGATGGTCGACGTCTTCGAACGACAAGGAGTTGTGTCTATTTGGCAAATCGGCAACCGAGTCAAGAACATTCATCATCTCAAAAGAATATGAATCAGTTAAACATCAGACAACCACATGTACAACTAGACAGGATGGAGTCAGTAATTGAACTTGATGATGAAACTGACAAAAAGTAATTTTATTTTAATTTTCGGTGGTGTATTCAAATCAACAAATATTCCTATTTCTATTGAAGACGCTGGAACCGAAATTTTTCACGGTTTTTCGACCAATTATGAAGTATTAGCATAAAAACAAAAATTTACGCCTCAAAATTTGACCTAAACTCAGACTAATGATAACTTCAAACAGGCGGTGAACAGCTCATATTTTATTTTGCGGTATAGTCGATTAGCCGTCATTCGGTGATCCACTATAATTCCAATGTTCGGGCGAAAAAATGAATTCCTGTTTGTGCTTCCTGCGACAAGTAGTTTTTATTGAAACCATGGCCTAAACCAAGTTGCAACCATAATTCCGGTTCCGGAATTTGGCGAGTAAAATAGCAAAATACCGCTTTGTAAATAATTTTGGTTGCAGATCCGCCTAAAACATTACTGTAATATGTTGTTCAACAATTCATAAGCTACATTATAAGCTTATGGCGTGCCTACGATATACTTTGCATCATCATTATGCTGTTAATCAGCAATAAATCATCATAAATTCCACTAGAATATTATATCAGTATTTGATTTGAAGAATTTTGGGAAGTGTGCAGCTATCGTTTTGAGATTGATTTAAAGCAGAGTTTTGAATTTGAGCGCAGAAATTGTGTAAATTAATTATTTGAATTGACCCATCATATACAAGACATAATCAGGGTGCAACGGGAATTTCGGTTCTGGATCCGAAAATTTTTGACGTTCCGGTTCCGGTAAATTTTTACCGAAATTAAAAATTCCGGTATTAAATTTTAGTTGGTGGAAATTAAGATATTTTGCTAAAAATAACGGTAAAATTAAATAGATGGCATTAGTTTAGTATGTAAGCCTTGACAATCGCCGAAAATAAATCATATAAGATAGATTTCACTTCTGTTGATTAAAAAATTAAAATACAGCAGATAAAGTGAATACCTATCTTTCCCTATTGTTATTTAACCAATAATATTGCAAAGAAGATAATTAAAATGAATTTTTCGGTGGCATGTATTTTTCATTTTCCGGTCCCGTTTCCGGTAATTTTTTCAAAATCCGGTTTCGGTAAATTGTAATTCCGGTTGCACCCTGGACATAATGTATAGATACTTTGTGCTCAAGTATGCAACGACTAGTTACCGGTAATTTTAGGCCACGAATAATTATATTCGATTCTCTGGTTCCTGGTGACTATCGCTCAAGTACTGTGTCTGCCTTGCAGGAGTGAGTTATACAGCGTTTCTTTTATGAACAACAAGTTATTGGACAATATTTTGCAGGACTCGAAGTTTAATAAAAATGTGCTTTGAACCGGTTATTCTAGTTTGCGCGTGATGTGTTTTAGTTTATGAATTTATATATCGATCTAAGATTTTGATAAATTGTACTTAATAAAGAATAAAATAAGCTCATTTCTGCTAACTATATTAAGGAAATTCACACGTTTCAGTCGCAAATACAGTTTTGGTACGTTTACCTTACGTTATTTTAGCTACTTAACAGAAGAATGGCACGCGCGAAAAAACAATTTTTCTAACGCTGCAAATGACGCGGATGCTGAATCGACAACAAAAGCTAAATTTACAAATTCTACAATTCCGGGTTTGTATCCCGAAGTTCCACAGCAAACAAACTATTCCGATTGCGGGTTGTTTTTATTACAGTATGTGGAAAGCTTTCTTGAGGTAAACAGACGCTGTACTATTGCTGGTTACGGCCGGTCTCTGTAAAGCTGGGTTTACAACGGGTTTCGTCTTTTTAGTCTTGATAGATTTCAAACTCCTTAACAAAATAACCAACTGTTTTTAAAAATTGTTTTAGCCTTAATAAAAACTTCTTTTCAACCTAAAACCGGCAAAAAACCATTCTTAATAAGGAAACCAATATAAATTTCATTAGATAACCTTCTTATTACACAGCAAAAACTATCGCGTAATCTAAATATTGAAAAAATTCAACAAAATTTTTTTAAGAACTTCAGTAAATTTTATCTCCGATATCATTCCCGGTTTGTAACGCAGAGTGCTCTTCCCTGGCTGTTATCGTGTTTATATTGTCAACAGAACAAACAACCGCTGTTTAGGTTTAGGGTTTCCGCAGTACTTCTGCGTTCTGTTTTAACAGACTGTAACTTAGCTCACGAAACAGTTTTCCGGCTAGTGCCCTGGCTTACTAGTTGTATCGCCAAATGCTGTATTCGTCCGCCGCAGCATCAATTACTGCTCGATACCAGACGTCATGGAAATGCCAAAATGCGTAGATACACAATAATATATGTTATAGAACCCAAACGTTGTTCTACTAGCAACAGAACCCATGTACGATTTATCACAGTCAGTTGCGAAAACAGAGCAAAAGCGAGATTTTGTCGAATTGTTGGATGATTTGTCGAGTTGGAATCAAAATCGCCGGTTGCGAAGTCTTCGGTCCCACGCTGCTTTACTCGATTCACTGAATACAACACCACCGAATCACGGAGACCTGTCAAAGTGGTTTCAACTGTCAGTTGTTCGGCGAAAGCGCAAGGTATTTTAAGTAGTATATTCTACAAAAGTACTCTTTCGCTTAAATTAGTATACATTCTTTGTTGAGCAATATTTTTAAGCGGAGCTACTGTTGCTAGTAGATTGCAGTTGGTTTTCGTTCAGGCAAACTGCTGCCTCTGAAAATTTAAAATTCCATTTAGTTACAGACACAGCGGTTTCTTCGAGGTTTTGCACTTACTGGTTACCGAAACTCGCTTTTGTTAGGAGCAGTGTGTTTGGTGTACATATATGGGGAAAATAGTATAAATTAATTGGTAACGAAAGTGTATAATGTACTGAAAACATGATTTGATGTCATCATAATGCATCTTCATCGAAATATATGTATTGTGTGAAATGCTATTTTGAAGTAAATTTATTTATACTTTCAGGCATTGAAAGAACTGATTTCAGAACTGGCTTTGAAATACAGGCAGCATCTCATGGAACAACAGCAAAGTAGCACTGAAGGCATGAGCAAAACTGCTGAACAGTCTGATCATATGGCAAGCTTGTTTGAAGATAGTAGTAACGACGATGATATTGCAGTAATTGAATAATGTTTACGAAATAAAGTACCAGGTGAGATGAGATAGTTACCCATCGTACTGTGCTGGTTCGGTTCTTTAGCCAGTATTTTCAAATGTGCGTAGTGGCTGTTGGTTGCACTTGTTACGGTTGTAGATTTAGAAATATTAAGTACTTCCGCAAACGTAAGGTTGTACGGAATACTTAAATACTGAACACTATGTAGTTCATAGTTGCCAGCTTATATTGTGGTTAGTTTATAATTTATGGTACGTTTAAAACAAGCAAATATTTGATAACTCGAGCTTTGCTCAATTGTAAGTTCCGGTTTAATTAAATTAGGCAGCATTATGTTTGATGTCTTTGTCATGGTGTATTGTTTTGTTTGACAGTGTTTCTGTAATAATAGTTTCAGGATTACTTTCGGGGAAGCTTATAAAAAATAATTTTAATGTCCCTATCGGGTTGTGGTGATGAGTGTTGTAGCATTTCTCATTATAGCTAAATAAAATTGTGTTTAAAAACGTACGTATAAGTTAAAAGCGTCATTCTTTTTTACTTTGGGAATGCAGTCCGTCGTGTTATTGGTATAGGGTCTTGCTAGGCAGGATACCGGAAGACTAGCGAATTTTAAAGATCGAAGGTTTAGGTGTAGACTCAGGCTTACATGTAGACTTCGTAGGTATACCCCTAGAGTCAACATGAGCAACACTTCTGATTTTGATTGTTAGAGTATGAAGTCACAAAATTGAGCACGCTACAAATCGGTGTGTTCAAGCAATGCCAGGAATGTCTAGGTATAGAATTTAGAAATTGACTTAAGATAGCGCAAAATATAAGTTATGAATGAAAATACTACATTTACTGACTACCAGAGTGTAAAAGGATAGTAAAAATAGCGGAAACAGATAGTGATCGAAATAACGGAAACCGTATGTTGGAGTATAAATGTTTCAATGATGTTTTATTTCTGTGGCAATAGAATTGAGACATGCAAATTTTCACCGGGCTTTCTAAAATTTGGAAGAAAAAATGGCGGATGCGCCAAATTTTTTAAAGATTTTGGATGAATTTCGTAGTTTTTCTTTCGTATCAAACAATTACCGTATATTTGTAATGAAAAATTGCTGGTTATATACGTTTTTTACTAATTTTGAGCGTGAATATGACAGGATTTTCTGTATTTATATAACGGAAATGAATACTGATTTTTACCGGAAATGATGCCGACTTTCACCGGAAGCGGATATCCCGTTACACCCTGTTGACTACTATTGCTTCGTGATCTGCAAAACTAAATTCGCGTTGGGATGTAACCTTTCTTTTTATTTATCGTACTTAATAAATTTCTATTGTACATCTGTATTTTGAGCGCATAGAGTAGGCGGAATGTGTTGACCGGAAAAAAATGAATTTTTTCCATTGTATCCGGAAAAAATTCATTCTTTGTCTGAGTGATGGGTTAGCCCACCCTTAGCCGTCGTTTACCCAAAAATGCTCACATTTTGAAAGTGTTTTGAGCTTCTGATGACATCTGATCATTACATGCCCAAATCTGAAAAATTAGATTTTTAAGGCCACAATTCAGCCTCCTGGGACCGTAAATTTTTTTCTATAAAATGGACAAATTATATATCAGTGACTCGTTAAGCGGACGTCTGATTGGGATATATTTAACGATATTCGTCTCAGCTCCTTAACCTGCGAACAAATGGTATATAATTTGTATTATTTTTCGACAAAAAACATTTTGAGTCTAGTGGAGGAATTTGGGACCTTACAATTCGAATTTTTTAAAAATTCAACTTTTGGCATGGAAAAATGGTCGGAGGTCATCAGAACATCAGAAACTCATAAATGAATCGACTTTAACAAGTCACACTAGTTTTTTGTAAGTATATATTAAATCCCAAGATACTTTTGTGTTTTTTCTGACATCAAAGCCTCTCAATTGCTGCAGCCTCGCAAGCAAAGCGAGGTTGAAGCTAGGCGTATTCTTGTGTTAACTCATACGGTAAAAACACGCTTTCAACTTTGAGCACCCTAACTTTGGCCCCACTGCCGACGAAACTTGGTGACTGAACCGAGCAAGTTGCATATGTAGTTTTACAATGAATCTCGTGGCAAAGTTTCAATTCTGAGATCCATTTATATGTTCATATGCTGCAATTATCGCTCTTTTCTGACATATAATGTGTCCTCCTGGTAGACATTACACACGGTCACTTTTAATGTGTTGCATGAAAATTAGTTACATGTCGTCTAATCTTATTTAATATAATATTTAGTTGCAAATTATATTTAAGAATCGTTTAATATTTTTCCATTTTTTCCACCCCCTCGAAAAAAATGAAAAAACCCATTTTTTCCAGTAATTTTTTTCCGGCCAACAACCCTGGTTCGAACTGAAATATGCCGGAGTCAATAAAACTTGCTGAAGCCGGATGTGAGAAGAAATCAAGTATAGAATGACCTTCATGTCAATCGTTCGGAATTTTCCCAAAACCAAACTGTTAAATTTTGTGCTCACGACAGCTACCCACGAAATGGTGTGGAGTTCGGGATATCGTCCACAGTACGGATTCAGGGAACCTTGGTTCCCAGGGTTCAATAATTACGGAGTTTGTCTCGACAAGCTTATTTTGCGCCATCAATTGTCGAATTGGGAGCCTATTATAACGCACGCTGAGGCTTACGCCAGGGGTCGTGTTGAATTTCATATTCGATACCGCAAAACGGTCCTTATATTGTCGGACAGCCAAGCTCGTAATATTCAATTCGTCAACGGCGGACGGGCCATAGCAGTTTCTGGCGGTAGGTATCATGATCTAGTCGATATTATCGGTCAATTACGTGTGAGTCCTGCGATCTACCACACAATTATTATCAATTGTGGTGTTAACAATGCTCAAGATAGCGACGAGAAACAACGTTCATCCTGGGCGGTAATGGAAAAATTCATCGAGCAGATGCCGGAGGGCCCCCAGATTATCTTGTGCACTGCTGTACCACATCCATCGATCCCGCACATATCGGTGCATTCTCGATTTATCGAAGCGCGCTGCCAACATTTAGGGATATCCTGCATCAATTGGACGACACGTGGCGATTGCCCGTTCATTGGGGCAATCCCGGAACGATTAACAAAAGGTTCTTCGACACGGATGGGTTTCATCTTAACCATTTGGGCTTCCGCATGGTGATCAGAGCATGTGCGGAAATCGTCGAAGAACTCAAAACAGTGGCATTTATTATGACAAAAGATCGGGTTTCCTATTATCGAAGCTCCAATGGAATGTTCGTTCGATAGAACTTTGCTCTCGCGAGTGTCGATTACATCGAACAGTAGCTAGTGGATTTTTGCATACTGGGGAAAAGCACGGGATTAGTTTGGTAATAAAGGAAAAGCGGAGACTGAAAATTCTGGTTTTGGTTTTAATTTGGAAATTTTCGGGATAATACAGGTTTGATGCTATGTAAGGTTAGCCGAAGATGTTCGGTGTAAATTAGTTTGAATTGTGAATATTTCGTTATCTAAAATAAAAAACTAAACCCTAGTTATACCTGGTGTATTTACTCAACTATCGTCGGTCCGCGATTTCGGACTCAACAATATTTGTTGTTACACGAATTGTATCCAATCATCGAAGGGTTTTTACAGAGGTCATCAGAACATCAGAAACTCATAAATGAATCGACTTTAACAAGTCACACTAGTTTTTTGTAAGTATATATTAAATCCCAAGATACTTTTGTGTTTTTTCTGACATCAAAGCCTCTCAATTGCTGCAGCCTCGCAAGCAAAGCGAGGTTGAAGCTAGGCGTATTCTTGTGTTCACTCATACGGTAAAAACACGCTTTCAACTTTGAGCACCCTAACTTTGGCCCCACTGCCGACGAAACTTGGTGACTGAACCGAGCAAGTTGCATATGTAGTTTTACAATGAATCTCGTGGCAAAGTTTCAATTCTGAGATCCATTTATATGTTCATATGCTGCAATTATCGCTCTTTTCTGACATATAATGTGTCCTCCTGGTAGACATTACACACGGTCACTTTTAATGTGTTGCATGAAAATTAGTTACATGTCGTCTAATCTTATTTAATATAATATTTAGTTGCAAATTATATTTAAGAATCGTTTAATATTTTTCCATTTTTTCCACCCCCTCGAAAAAAAAAATGAAAAAACCCATTTTTTCCAGTAATTTTTTTCCGGCCAACAACCCTGGTTCGAACTGAAATATGCCGGAGTCAATAAAATTTGCTGAAGCCGGATGTGAGAAGAAATCAAGTATAGAATGGTGTTTAGTTTGTTAGTTTATAGATAGTAAACTAAAATTTTTCGCTTAAGTTAATATTTATAATATGTTGTTAAATTGTTTGGCTTTACGCTTATTTTTTAGAATGATCGGCATTTTTTCCTTCAAATTTGTGCCAAAAGTTTAAACGAAATACTCCAAAATGACAAATTTTGTTGAACTGCAACAAAATTTCACTACCGAAATTGCCAAAACCTCCCGCAAAAATTCCGGCAGAACATCAACCTACGGACCGAATTGTTGGCCTTTTTATAGTAAATTTGCCTGGAGGGTTAGTTTGTATATTAACACTGGAGCAGTTGCGGGTGGAATCTTTATTGCTGAGATTTCTCAAAATAGAAGGTTAAATCCGAATTTTTGGACGTAATTTGTAGATTCTTGCTTATAAAGTTACACTAAATCCTTTTTCTTACAAAACTGTTTCACCTACGGCTCCAAATAGAATTGTTTCCCTCCACGCTGCAAAAAATGGTGAGTCAAATTGACTCTCTCCGAAATAGGCTTTTCCTGACTACACAAACTGACTCAAAATTCGACTGTGTCTGAGTGAAATTAGACTCAATTTGACTCTGGTGGAGTCGAATTTTGACTCAGTTTGTGTACTCGGAGAAAGCCTATTTCGGAGAGAGTCAATTTAACTCACTATTTTTTGCAGTGGCAATTTTTATCACCTCCGATAGCGTCCTGTATTAAGGTATACGCTGGACTGTTACTTCGGTCAAATCAACGTTGGTGTGGCACATGAAAACGTATACTCATGCAACTACGAAAATTTAGTGACCGAGTTTAGACAGGGTAAGCACCGGAATTTCCCGAATCAGAGCGGCAATTGTCGATTTGATTTTGGGGCCGATAGCAGATTCAAATTTGCTAATTTTTCGCGGAATATATTATAGTCAGAAAAATAATTGTCTGACAAAAGATTTCGGCACCAAAAATATTTCATATCTTTTAACAACTAAAACTGTTTACTATTAAATCTTAGAATTAGCAGCTTGAAAAGCGGCTAAATCAGCTTATCAGCGCCAGTTTGCCGTCCAGTTATCAAAGTAATAGCGTAAAACTGTGAACACCGTTATCGAACAAAGCCGGCATGTGACTTTGCGATTGTTTTTACGCTTAACGAAATCAATGCCTTGTTTTAGCATTTTAACGGCGGAATTCCAGTCACAATAAGCTAGTTTTAAGACTACTTGAATGCACCTTTTTATGCTTCATTCCTGTATTTACGCATAGCTTTTATTCAACTTTTAGCACTAATCACATCGTTGAAAACCACGAACTTCATTGTACCGAGACAAGAAAGAACTTGCAGAATGTCTGTAGTCGTATTTTGGAAAACAATATTCCATTATCGAAACTTAAGGTTTCTAATCTGCTATTTTTGAACAAAATTTAGAAAATTATGGAAATTTGCCATTTGCATCGTTACAAAAATGGTCCAATGTATAAAGAACAGGAGCAGAACAGCATTATAAATAAGCATATTGCTAAGCCTAAAGCCTAAACTGACTTTATGTCAGAAATATATTGCACATACACTTTATGCTATACTGAAATTGAAAGTCTTATATATAAATATATATATTTATATATATATAAATATATATATATATATTGGATTCGATTTAACCACGTTTACTTACGAAATATAAAATATACACTTTTACCCTTGAAACTTTAAACTACAATGATTAAATACTTAATTCCGGCCGTATCGGTGTTGATGTGCATGTTTATTGGAACATCAGTTGGTGAAACGTCTTTCGATTGTCACAATGCGACATGCTCAGCCTGTGTAAATTTCAACATTTCAAAACATCCTGAAGACTGTAAGTATCGATTGGTATTGCAAAAAAATTTAGGGCTCAAAAATTTTGCAGGGTTTTGTTTTCTTGAACCCTTTCGGTCACGAATATTTTCAATGGCAGCTGAAATCCAATTTCAGGCTGGTATCACATTAAATTTAATCCACGAATTTTCAATGGATTGTTACCTTTTTGCCTGCTCGACTACGGGTCTCTCGCATCTTGCGAAGATTTTAGCTGTTAAAAACTGCACATTGTGTATTTCATTTTGCAACTTAATATACACGACTGAATGCATACTTTACGCAGAACACGTTTATTGATTGCATATATTAAATTTTGTTTCCATAGATTCAAACTGCTGGGTCCACAACGGTATTCATCAATTTCGGTAAAATAATACTCGAACAACAGTTTTTAAACGTTTCAACTTGCTGTGCACTCAACTCTTATAAGCTGTACGCCGTTGACAGAAGAGTCTTATACGGTAAAATGTTTTTGGGCTATCAAGCAGGGTACGACCGGATGTCTGCGTCCGGCTCTGGTTCTGGCAGGAAATGGACTTCTGGCGCCGGTAGAATTTCTGCCGGAGGTTCCAACAATTTTGGTAGTGAAATTTTGCATATTTTAAAAAATTGACTTGTTTGGCGTGTTTTGTTTTAACTTTTGGAACAATTTTGAGCAAAAATTGCGAATATTTTGTAAAAAAAATAAACGTAAATACCAGAAGATAAACACCTTTTAGATACTTGCTAAAATTAGCAAATTAAACACCATTTTAACTACCTAAACTTCATCACCTCCGGCTTCACCTCCAACTCCAGCTCCGGCAAATTTTTTTGACCGCCAGCTCCAGTATTTTTCACCTCCGGTTGCACCCTGTTAATAATAAGAAATAATTATTAAAAATTTCAGTGTGCCTTGATTTGACTTTCGAGCCGCAAAAACAAATGGTCGACATTGACATCAGATTAAACAACAAAGTTGTTTTTGACAAAGAAGTGTCAAGTAAAAAACATTTTCAGTAATTTTCATCGACATTTTTTTACTTCAAATTGAAATGCCAAAACAGGATCGACTCTCCATTACTTTTTCTGGCTAAGCAAGAAATAATAGTAGTCTCAAGCCAAGCGAGCTTGTCTTATATACGTCTCATGGTTTTCAGTTACGTACCACGGTGCTAGAACAAAAACAACTAAACATGTGCTTAATCGTACTTTTGGCCCATGTATTGCACAGGGCAGGAACAGTAGTATAAGCGTATTTCTAAGCCTAAGCGTAACGATGAGATAATTCCTAAGCCTAAGCCTAAGCCTAAGCAAAAAAGTTCGTGTAAAGCTTTAAACTGACTCTATTTACAGCCCCGACGGAAAACGATCCGGCCCTGTTCCATACATGGGTCATACTTTTCATAGCTTTTGCGATTGCAAGTTTAACAAGTTTTATAAACGGAAATGCTACGCTTATGATAATTCATAGGCTAAAACATTCATACGCGAAGTGTTGGAATAATTATCGGCGCTGTTTCATCTTATGAACTATATGCTATCTAGAACTGATTTGGTAATAGGCTCTAGTACCTACACTTTCACACGCAGGCTTAGGTTTTGGCACATTCCTGTGCTAAGAAAGCACATGTTTTTTCTATTAATCAACCTAAACCTTATCCTTAATTTTAAGTGGAAGAAAATGTTCAAGAGTAAACAACACATTAATTCATAGCTTATGATTTATCATTAATAATAATATTTCAGCCAAAATTAACCCTGGTGTTTGCACTGTGGTTCCATTTGTTGTTCGTTTGATTTGGACGTGTGTTGTGTTCGAAGGATTTCATCAAGACACAGCGAATCATACAATAACCGGATGTATCGACTTAACTGGGCGAGGATTTTTCGTTCCGAATAAAATATTTGATTTTAAACTCGGGTGTTTTACGGTGCCTTATTGAGTGTTGTGATCGTTTAATGATACTTTTCGGTTCAATATATTGCTCCCGTCTGCAAATGTGGCCCATGTAAAGATCACGGGCGGATAGTTTTTCGCGGAACTTTTTAGGCTAATTGTTTTGCTTAGGCTTAGGCGTAGGCTAAAGCCTGGGCTTAGGCTAAGGCTTAGGCTCAGGCTAAGGCTAAGGCTTAGACTAAGGCTTACGCGAAGGCTTAGGAATATGCTTATATACACACTACTGTTATGACCGAGTTATACGGCCACAAATATAAACTGTTCTAACGAATTTGGCTTTTAAGAAATGTTTGTTACATCAAGAATCGAAATTGAATTGAATTGAATCCTGTACAAAACAGTAATGATTATTACAAAAATAATTTTCATCATCGCCCACCAATGCAGTTTGTCCTTTTTAAGCTGAAAATCAATAATAAACTTCCGAATTTAAAAAATGTGAAAAGTAAAATACGATGGAGTATAAGGCCAATTCTAGGCAAAGTTGCTAAATGAATCACTAAAAACCTTAGATGGTTCAAGTTACCAGAATGACCATAACTCTTTTGACCTATGTTTTTTATTTCAACATATTTGAAGTTTAGTCCGGTGTCCGTAAAATATTTAAATTATTATATTCTGCCAATAAACCGCTTTATAGTTTGATGTATGCTCATCATGTTTGTAAACATCACGAACAAGTGCCTGTTTATGCATGTTCGTGCGTTTTACCGTATACAATAGTTAAAGAGATGCCTAAAATTATCAGTAAAATAAAAAATGTTTTGGTTTCTGAGGATTGTAAACCAATACCGTGGGACTTGCATACAATTTCCGATGTATTTCCATAATTTCAAAAATATTCTTGTTCGGCGCTCTCGATCAAGATTACTTGTTAATACTCTTGTTTCGTTTTTTATACTTTTTAAAAACTTAAAAATTACAGCCTAATGGTCAAAACTCGGTTCATGAACAGTAATTAAAATATCTATAGGTATGCAGCAGATAAAGACGATCGGTTTTACCCTTGCAACTCATCCCCTTTCAAATCCCTTCGGGAATGATGGCGATAAATCCCGTATTTTTCACCCGCTTATTAATACTTTCTGCTACTATTAAACACTGGTCCATGCAATGATCAAGGGCGGAACGTTTTCCTATGGGTCTGGAGTAGAATATTAGCTTAAGCATTAGACGATTTTTTTACTTGGCCTACATTTTTAGGCTTAGGCTTAGGCTTAGAAATCAACTCATTCTTACGCTTAGACTTAGGCTTAGGCTTAGGAATAAGCTTATAATATTGTTCCGCCTCTGTCTTTATATTGGCCGAAACGCTTAAGCTCTGAAGATTTACTGTCACTCCGTCCGTAGCACGTTTGGTCGACAGCGGTCAGTTAAACTTGATATATGTTATGTTTGCAGAAGGTATACGTACGCAAAAGTTTTACAAGAACGCAAAGTTTTTTGACCAGTATAATTTTTAGGAGGTTACATAAAAACTTTTAAAAGTGCGTTTTCAAAAATTTCAGGAGCACATGCATTTGCTGCCTCCTTCAAGTGAATTATTACACGTCAAATTTGGCTGTTGGCCGAATAATATTTTAGCCGGAGGACAAAGAAAGTAGGTATGCGGATTGGAATACTTTGATATATTTGTTTTTAAACGCAACAAAATGAGCGATACTGTTTGTACTATATGCCATTAACATTTGACTTAAATTGTTTCCTATTACGAGTATAATAATTATTTTTCGACAAATTGTCGCGAAAAACGTTTAAAAATGTTTAAATTTTAGCAATTTCCGTCGTTTTGACTGCAAATGTGCTCGATCAAAATCGTGGTGTGTTTACGCAATTGCTAGTTTTAAAGTAATAACCTAAACATTGTGTCAAATATGAGTAAACAATAAATATTCAGTAAAACACAACAACGTATGTCTCAGGAGTCAATATAAAGGGGAGATAGAAAGACATAAAAAGTCTTCATAAAATTTACGTACGAACAAGAATTTTAGCAACAAGCAAATCATATTACCGGCTAGTTTGAAGAGATTGAAAAAGTTTCTTCGCTCGCTGGTGAAAAAAACTACTGCATAGAGGAAATAATGACCCTTTGGTATGTGAACCTGGTTGTTCCTGTGATGTCTATGTTTTCTTGAGATAAAAATTTATTAAACAACATATTAAACCGTTTTTACATTAGTAAATTTTGTAAATTTTTTTTGCCACGAAAATGGATTACTTTGTCAATTTTAGTCAAGATAAAGGAAGTACCTACTCTCTTATAAAAACTCAAACTTAAATTATAGCTGAACAACGCTTGAATATTAGTCTTAGCGAAACTTAATTGGCTGGATGGACTAACTAAACTAGAATTTTGAGTTTCCCTTAAACTAACATGTTTTTAAGTTTAACACAAGTTTAAGTAAACTTATTTTTTAATTTTTGAGAACTGTAGGATGGACCAGTTTTGTTTTGATTGCTAGACGGTTCAAATTCTATAGCTTTGCCGGAAACAAATTAGCACTGTAAAACCTGACGTTGCTAAAACTGGGAATGTTTCACTTAAAAATATTTTAGGATAACGTCAGCTTAACTAATTAATAAATTATACTTAATATGCGAATCCAGTTCAAAATCTAATCCAAAAAACTTGCTTGTGGGAATTCATTTTCACTTGAGAAATTTTAAAAAAGAAAATTGTTCAAAACTTTATGCGAAATAGAGGTAGAAATGCCATAAAAACAATAACTGGCTTGTGCTTAATTTTTAAGTTTGTGATGATTAAACAATAACATATTTGTTTCAAAAAATATTGTTTCCTAAAAGTTAGAAATACCAAATCACGCACAACCTTAAACATGAACATATTAATCAACAAGTTTGCTTCTGAAGCAGGAGGAATCTTTAAGAAAAAGATTTTGCACAAACATCGACACCACCGGCGAATCACGAAATTCTGACGTCTGTGGGACTGCGTCGCGATACATAATAGTGAAAAAAAAGCCTTGTAAGCAAAACACGCCAAAAGCCAAACGCAATTTTAGTACTTAATCACAAAATACAAAATTTTGGTATTGAAATTTGTGTTGAATGCTATGGCCTGAGCTGTCTCCCCTACGAATCCGACCATGACATACGCACACGTTGGAAGGATATTGCACTTGTATAATAATTTTAGCGATTTTAGCACAATTCTGCTATACGTTTAAATGACGCAAGACAAAATTGTCTTTATTTTTAATGACTTTTACTATTATATTTTTTAGACAACGCCGTCGCTGAACTGGTGCTTAACTGATAACTTTAAGGCACAAAAATTGTATCTTTTTTCGATCGAGAACGTTGAAATTTTAGTACTGCAAAACACAAGTAGCCTATGTTTTAGTACTAGTAAATGGTAAATGTTTTTTGTTGAGTGACGAAAATTTATTTACAATACTTAACAGTTTCCAAAGATGTTTTATCCATTGGCGTTGAAGCACTTAAGGTAAAAAAAGATTTGCATCATATAAGTGGCCAATAGGTTTTGAGAATTTAAATTTTAAAATTTGCACAAATATGGTGGTTACATTGCATTTTGTGTTTGTAAAATGTATATATATGATCGAGAGGCCAGAACCTTGAAAAAACATGACATGCTTAATTTCAGGCGTAAATGCAGAATTCACAATAACAATTTTTTAAGACATCAGGAACAATTCAATTGTAACACGTTAATCCCACCATATGTAGTTCCGGCGGTGCAATAAGAAATTGTGTTATTGTGAACCCTGCATAAGAGGTTACCTTTTGGGTTCTCCTATTCTTTCTTGATTTTTTGGTGCTCTTGGCTTTTTGGTCATATCGGTCATGATCCCAATCGGTGTTGGCAGGAAAACGCATTATTGAAAACGCTTTGGCACGTAATGGAAATTCTTAGAGAAAAATTAACCAAAAATCTTGACATTTTTGAAAAGGGCATCCAGATATTAGTAGTTATAGCCAAGCTATGAGCTATAACTACTAAAATTGTCATCGCGACATTTCGTCGACCGACAACTTATAACCGGAAATTTTGCAACACTTAGATTACACCGAATTTCTTCACAGGCTTTTAGAACACTGTTGGACCACAAGTTATCGGGCGTCGAAATATCGCATAGATACACTGCGATTATAACTAAGGGTTTCTTTTACCATCCGGTGTTTATCCAAACATGACTAGTTGTTTTAAGATACATTACTAAATTTAAATCTATACTATGCAGAAGCGAACGCTAAATTTATTAACAAATCGATGAAGTTTTCGAACGGAAACGTAATGATTTTAAGAACAGTTGCAAAATTGTTACATAACTTTCTCGCACTTTTAACATCATGCGCCATTATTTCAGACGCGTTTTTCGGTAAGTGTAAAGCCAATATTTTATCGATTTTTTTGTAGAATATATTTTTGGCAGGGTGCAACCGGAGGTGAAAAATATCGGAGAGCCGGATGTCGAAGCCGGAGGTTAGCAAAACTTGCTGGGGATGGAGGTGAAGCTAAAGGTGAGGCGGAAACTAAATAGTAAAAATGACGTTAAATTTGTTGATTTTGGCAAATATTTGTAATGTGTTGTTAAATGGTTTGGTTTCACACTTATTTTTTACAAAATCTTGCATTTTGTTCTCAAAATTGTGTCAAAAGTTTAAACGATAAGTGCCAATAAGATATATTTTGTTATATCTATGGAAAATTTCATTACCAAAATTGCCGGAACTTCCGGCAAAAATTCTACCGAAGCCTGAGCCGGAGTGTTTTTTGCTTATATACTGTAGCGACCAGGGCACAACCGGAGGTCTGCCTCCGGCTCCGGCAGAAAATCAAACACTGGCTCCGGCTTCGGCTCCGGTAGAACTTTTGCCGGAGGTTCCGGCAATTTCGGTAGTAAAATTTTGCATAACTCTGCAAAATTTATGTGTTTAGCTCGTTTCGTTTTACTTTTGGCACAATTCTCAGGATTAATTAATTAACAACCATTTTTACTACCTAATTTCGACTCACCTCCGGCTCCGGCAAGTTTTGTTGACCTCCGGCTCCGGTATATTCCACCTCCGTTTGCACCCTGGTAGCGAACCGAATGTATGGTAATAAGACTCCGGAGTGTCTCTTTTGCATCTGAACCAACAGGGGTCAATTTTTCTGATCAGAGTTCGTAAACGGATAACGACGCCCAAGATTACGAATTAGTTCACAAAGTAAGCAATCAAAACTAGCAAATACAAAACAAACAAACAAAAACATATGTAGCAACAAACAATCGCAAAAGGTAACGAATATATAAGCAAACAAAAAACAAACATAAAACAAAACAAACAGATGTGGACAGACTAACAGAAAAAACAAACAAATAAACAAACAAACAAACAAATATAAGCTAACAGACGAATGCAACAAACAAACCAATATACGAACAAATAAAAATAAACAACCAAACCAAACAATACCAACAAACAACCAAACAAATTAACAAACAAACAAACAAACAAACAAATAAATAAATAAAAAACTAACAAACAAAGCAAACAACCAAACAATCAAATCAACAAAGAAACCAACAAACGAACAAACAAAATACTTCGGAACGTTTTAAAGCGTATTGCAATTGTAAATTTTACACAGGATCTGGAACTTCGTCAAATGATCCACCGGAAATGTGTCATATATACAACGATCCACTATTGAAACCGTTTGATTCGTCGATAGAAATCCGTCTTGAAGAACACGCAATGCCTGCTGGTTATTATACTCTGGTCTCGAATAATTATACATCCTGTGGGATAAGGTTTGATTTTTCTTGGTTCGTTACCAGTTTATTTTTGTGGATTTTGTTTTCGGCAAGAAGTGTCATAAATAACCGCCATAGTTTAATTTGGGGGTACCTCGTATCAGAAGTCATGACCAGCCATAGAAAACCCCATTTGCATGGTTAAGGGTGGTCTAAATTACACTAGTGGTAGTCGTGTTTCCGGCAAAGTTTCCGTGGTGCAACTGAGCACATAGTGAACAAAGACAAGGGTTCTTGTGCCATTGTTAATAAAATTACTCAGCGCAGGCACAATGTGAACTTGTAAGTACTTAATATCAGAACCGGTAAACGTGGTTAGTTAATAGTTTCACAATCAAGAATTGCTAGTAGAGAGGTGTGAAAATTTCTAGAGGCACAAGAAAATTTTGGCAAAGGTACCAAATCTGGACTACTAGAATCTAAATGAAATGTGGCTTACTGAAGTGACTCGAATAAGAGGGGGAAATAAAAGGGTTCCCCATTTTGAGTCACAATCAATAGGAGTCCGTATCCCTTATCTTATAAGAGTCCATAAAGCGGATAGTGTCTTTAAACGCTAATTAGAGCCTATAAATGTCTGTTGTATATTCCTAGTGCATAAATGGCTCGAAGACCAAATAAAGCAGAGTTCGAAACCTTAAAGCGTACTTAAGTTTTGAAAGTACATTCCTTAGTATAACCTTGCATTATCGCTCAAGCTATTGATACAAGACAAATAAACGTTTAATTCAACGGATTGTTGCAATACCGGATATATCAGGATAACGATGGGCGACGGAGGTCGAATTAATATAAATAACAGTCCGTAACCACCTACTGTTCAAATCTATGCGTGTATGCACTATAATTTTGCGGGCAAACCCCTGTTATTCGTACAAATTTGGTAGGCGTGGGTAGGCGGTTGCGCATGTTTTTAGTAAAACGTTAAAGTTTAAACGGCCATAACATTTGTACAAGGGGCTCTGCAGCGTTAAAATTTACACCGCCGAACTCAGCGCACTACAATCTGTAAAATAATCTATTCTTTTCATTGAATTCCTGAAGAGTCCATCCATAATTCGCACCTCCGCCGTACAGTTTTCCTACATCAAATAATTTCAATGCTGTGGCAAATTTTTTCGACCAGGAAACAATGAACCGAAGAATACAAATCTTCCCGAGTGCTGTTTCCGTATATTTGTCGCTTTGGTCGTGATAATTTTCTAGACCACGAGGCTATGGTGACAATCGTATGCCGTTATTTGATATCGTTGCCGAAGTTGGTCAGTCGTCAGCGAGAAGCTCCAGCAGATATCGACGGTATGAAAACCAGCGACAAGGACTGACACCAAATGTTGTCTATGTGACATTCCCAGAATCAGGATTTGCGTTCAAAATGGACAAATCACAAAATTTATACGTACGTTTTCGGCATTTAATAGTCAATGTTGTTACAATATTTACGGCTCATGTTACTTTAAGGAGCATCCAGGTTTCTGGCGGGTCCATAAAAGAGTAGGTTTAGATTGTAGATTATTGTTTTTTGTTTAGGTTTGAGGCTTACACTTTGGAACACATTTTTGCAACGCTTTAGTCTTAGGCTTGGGCTTAGGAATACGCAGATAATTGTTTGTTGTGAGATTTGTTTGCGTCAAATTAAACACAAAAATTAGCTGGATCGATGTCCATATAACGCGTCGTGGTTGTTTCAGCTCTGTTATATGTAGATTTGGGTTTCTTAAATCGGCAATTAAACAAACTTGAAGAGTTCTATTTCGCTATAAACATTCAAGCAGTATACAAAAACCTTAAGTATGATACCTGGGTAATTCGTGTACGATACTGCACCGTGCCGCACGGGGACGAACGGCGGCGTACGGGTGACGGACGGAGTCGGACGTCATCGAAAGTATAGCACTCTCCTAAGTCATAAGACGTTTTTCCAAATTGAACAGTTTTTATTTCTGTAGGTGGCAGGTCTTAGGTTTATATCTAATAACAAAATTGGTCCAATGAAGGGGCGCATTCAAGTGATGGGTTTCATAAGTTCTGCCTTTTAGGATAATAATCCAGGCGGGGTATTAAGCACTTGCTTCGTATGAAATATTATTTGGGATGTGACACTCTTTCGGAAATTGTGGCCGTGCCCACCCACGCCGCAGGGTAACTTGTCTATTATGGATTTGATCTATTTTGTGATATCAATTTTATTCAAATTAGAACCGAAATTTAATTTTCAGAACTTTTTAGCTGCTTTATCTGTTGCTTAATACAAACGGATACAATAACCGAAAAAGAACAAAATAATATACAGATGAACGCATGATTATGATTATAGGTACAACGACCAAGAGACCCGGCTCATGTGTGGAATTTGCATCGATCTTTGCCTTATTTTGTTCACTTTGGTGGCAGCAACGGTATGTACTGTAGTGACCCGAATTAAAAAAAACGACTGATATTCATTTTGTCTATCCAGAGTGTGCCCACTGTTATTCGGTTTCGGACTGTTATTTATTTTCATATCTATCCATGTTAGTTGGATCCAACAACCTTGTTTTTACTTCCTTTCTTTTCGGCCGAACTGACTTGCTCCGATCGTTTTTGTTGATTGCCATGTCCGTTAAGCTTGTTTCTGGATTTAATAAAATACGCGGGTTGTCTTGTGTGTTACACATTTGAGCAGTATTAGCCATTCTTTCCCTGTGATTTGTTTTATGGACTCTAGGACATATTTACTCTAACCGCTAACGGACTCGTATCGTTTTACAGACTCCTATTGATTGAGGCGCAAAATCGTAGCTTCCTCTTATTAAGCCTCCATATTCGGGTCACTAAATTATGAAATGCTGTGAGGTTTACAATGACGAAACCACTGGTTTCAATTCAGTTGATGTATCATGATATAACCAGTTAATTTTCTTTTTTTAACATTTTGAGACTTTTTTGCAAACGTTTTTCTTGATTCACTTTGTGATTTTTTAATTTTTTCGCTGCCTCTTTCAAAATATTTTAAGTACGTATATATTTCAACACTACCATTTAAGGTTACCATTTGCGTAGTTTATACGATCTTGTCTTCAGTGTAAATAAACAAGTCCTTGTATGCCCTGCTGAATAATTTTTAGCCTTCCGTATCAAGCTGAGCTGGCTACTAGCCTGCAACCGGAGGTAACCTATGGTGTTGACAAACAAAATCCATTCTGAAAACTACACTTGATTTAACACTAGTTTTTCGAAGGGGTTGTCTACAAACACACGCGTCCCTATTCTTGAGAAGTAGCTCGCTTCGCTCGCGAATGTTTCAATTGGTGTAAATGATACAGATCCTTGGACTTATTTAGCGTCGCTTATAAGTCTTATACAAAGCCAGCTAATTTTAATCTAAAGGATCCGGAATGTAGTTTTCGGAGTGCACCAGCATAATCTTAGGGGACACAGTCCTGCCTATGGATGCTTTTAATGTTTGTTTTCCAGCGAATAACTACGTCAACATCCACGAGGACACTGAAGATCCGATCAAACGAATATTTGGAAGGTCAGAAACGTACTTAAGCTTAGAAACTGGCTACGGTATGACTGTTGGCATTCGCGGATATCAATCTGGTTACAATCGTTGGGGTCGTATAAGGGTGACGCTGCCGAGGTCAAGGTAATTATTTTTTGGTTGATGGAACTTAACGTTAGTGTTAGTTTAATACTTTTTCGAGCTTTGTTGCCAAACACACAAAACAAACAGGCTGAGTTAGAACTGTATGACCACATTTAATTTGGCGTTGAAATGATTATGCTACAGAAACGTTCATAGGCCCATGTATAGAATAGGGCCGGATCGTTTTCCGGAGGAGCTATAATAGATTCAGTTTACGCTTTAGACTAATTTTTTATTAGACTTAGGCTTAGGCTTAAGAATAGGCTCATTCATACGCTTAGGTTTAGGCGTAGGAATATGCTTATACCACTGTTCCAGCCCTGTTCTATACATGGACCCGTTCATATTTCTTGAATTAAACCACTCAATATAAAACCTGCTGGCGAGAATGTTATGTTTTTCCTGCTTTGCTCGTTTGAATTTCTCATATTACAGTTCGCCTCGGTTCTGAAATTTACAAAACAAAACATAAATTGTTGTCAGGCTTAAGCACCGGAAACAAACCAAATGAAAAAACGGTATTTTTTCGGTTATTTTTCGGTTTTTTCCGAAAGAGTGGAAAAATCGGAAATAATCGAAAAAACATATGAAAATATATCAATGTTATAACTTTCGTAATAACAAACCGTTGCGGAAAATTGTACGAAATTGGTTTTTCTTACGCCTCCAGTCCGGAAAACGTTTCGCTTTTCTGGTGCTGATTTGCTAAATTTTGTATTTAGCATTTGTTTGATTGGCTATACATGCCAGACTTTTTTCCTGCTTGTGTTTACTATAGCCGTGATAGAGATGAATTGGAAGCTAACGCAGTTTTCGCCTAATTTTACTCATGAGTTGAGTCAGTCTTACTTGTTACTTTTAGGGGCGTAACAGTAGATTAAGCGTATTCCAATGCCTAAGCGTAAGCATAAGCGTTGCAAAAAAGTGTTCGTAAGCCTAAGCCTAAGCCAAAGGCCTAAGACTAAGCAAAAAATGTAACCTAGAATCTACACCCACTCTTTTATAGACCCACCAGAAGCTTTTACACCCTTTAAAGTTACATGGGCCGTACACAAAATACATTTTAATTTTGTTGTTTTGCTTGATGTAACATTTCTAGTTGTGTAACGCGTTATTTTGAGCTCAACTTCTAATTAACTTTATGTAGCAATAAAATTTCAAATACTGTTACAAGATTTTTGCAGAAGAACCCGGAAAAAACTGAAAAAAAACTGTTTTTCCGGTCGACTCAATTTTTCCTAAAACATCTAACGCTGATTGTACAACTGGCATTTTACAACTTTCACTAAACCAAATTATGCAAAACATAATATGAGCTAGCAATAAACCAAACTACGAAACATTCGTCAATGGGATGGGTTTAGTACATGGTTAACATGCTGGTTATAAAGCAAGACTAAGTCTATTGAAACTGTTGCAAAAACCATATTACACGAAGACCGAACCTAATTAGAATACTGAAAGATGGCTGCGCCTTCAAGTTCAAGTTTTCATTCCGCATACGTACAGAATGGCAATAATATTAATTATATATACGTATATATATATATATATATATATATATATATATATATATATATATATATATATATATATATATAATTTAAGTAATCTTAAATAAAAAAAGCCGTCCCAAAGATATCTATTGGTTTTGTGTTTCATATATTAGTTCGTTGTTAAGACCCATGTATAGAACAGGGCTGGATCGTTTTCCGCAGAGGCTAACAATTTAAGCTTTACACTATTTTTTGCTTAGGCTAAGGCTTAGGCTTAGGCTTAGGAATATGCTTATATTACTGATCAGGCCCTGTTCTGTACATGGGCCGTTGTTAATCATTGAACTAAAACGCATGTGAATTTTTTAGGGTTCAAGAAATTTGCGGTTTATGTTCTAAATCAGCTTATCGAAATTTGAATAGCAGATACCAGCGTGTGTTAATTGCAAGTCCTCAAGATGTTCGTCAGTATAGAGTTGTGCCGGCTGGGTAATGTTTATAAATTTTTAGTTTAAATTTTAAAGTCACGTCGAATTCCAAAATGTTGTGGAATGGGCAAGAGCATAAAACCCGAAAGGTTAAGAGTCAGCCCGCTCTCTACTCACTCCGATCTTGGTAGACATCAAATTACTAACAAGTTGCGTTTAAGCTAAGAAAACAGCATTTGAACAAGTTTTAAATTAACAAACGTCTCTGAGGGTTTTCGCTTCGCAATTAAGCGATATTTCAAGTAGAAACTGGTTCACAACTTCAGTTTTAGACTTAGGTTTATTATTTTAAAAATCAAATCGCCACATGCAAAAACAGAGTCGCAAATATTGGCTGGGTTTCTGAAACCCTATCTATCATTTGATACTTAAGTACGTGCTAAGTAAATTACTTAGCCATTTTGCCGTTTTTAAAAGCTTACTTAAGTTAAGTAAATACTGAAGTAAGATAAGTAGCTGGCTAAATCTGATAGATTACAAATTAACCGTTCAAGTATGCTAACATTGGTGTAGCTGAAATTGTAAACTCGTGATGCCTCCTTAATATATAGCAAAACTGTTACTTTTTTGTAATGACATTGGCTCACGTTTGGCGTTTACCTGTTTTGTTCGAAAAGTTATTATTTACTTAAGTCATTGACTTAAGTATTACTAATGCATAGTTTAAGTAAATACTTAAGTAAGATTTCAGAAACCTAGCCAATGTCTATTTTCAGTTTTGTTCGTTTTAAAACTATGCTCTTCTCGGCTTCAAATTTTAAGCATTTGTAAATTTGAGAATAAATAATTTTCATTGGTGATACGGTGGAATTCAAGAAACACCATACATCAGTCTTTTTTCCACAACTTTAATTAAATTTACTTCTTAAAATACACCTAATCGATGTATATTAAAACAATATCATTGTAAGGCCTCAATCCCAAAAATCAACTCAAATCTTCTACCCTCAACCTGGTAACAGCAAACCACCAGGCATATCGCCTCAATCGTGGCTAGATTGGTCGAGCCAAAGTTGGTCTAGTGTCCAGGGCGGTCCATCAGGAAAAGGTCAAGGACGAATTACGTGGCTCACTTGGTCATCGCAAAGTTGGTCCAGCGGGTCACGAGAGCCAGGCACTGATAGACGAAAAACGAGGGTACTAACGTCGTGGGTTGATTGGTCACTTCAAAACTGGGCATCTTATGCCACTCAAGATCGCCGAAATGAACGCGGGTTTACGAGAGTAAGGTATGCGTTTGCTATTTTTACTCATTTTATACTCATTGAAATGTTTTGTGTATAAAAATAGTTTTCATTTGTGGTTTTGTTTTGAGTTGCACATTTTAGTCTCTGCTATTTTAAGTGAAGATGCATGCATCTTTGACAACACTATAGATTACACTTTGGAACTTCTAAGGCTTAATGTGTTTTAATGCCGTCCGCGAATGGTGCCGCTGAACAATTTGTAAACAAAAACTTTTTGATTTGCGACGCCTCATAACAAATATGTAGTGCCATTCTAAAAAACGCTTTTATTTTTAATAACATAGGCCCCATCTGTCGAATTGCTGAAATGAATACAGTTAATTGCGAAGGGCTTTGGTTAAAAATCTCGAATCGTACACTTTTCAACAAAAATGATTTATTTTGCAGACATTCCTTACCACCTGATCCCTCGGATGGGTCTGATTTGAATTCATTCGGCAAACCTTTTCGATTTGGACCAAGTTCAAATCGAACTCAGCTATTTCCAAACGCGAACATTGAATTTTATAATTGGCTACGAGATAACGGTTGGTCTGACACGCTGAAAACATGGTTCCCTCAACATAGCACACGAAGATCTAGTTTCCTTACTGAAAACGTAGCTAATTTCAAACCAGATTCGACCGATCAAGCAGGATCGCTGTCATCATTGCTTCATTTTCTCGGCGATATGTTTTCCAACTCTCGACCAAAGCTAGCGAACCACGAGGTCTCGGCAGGCAGCAGCAAGCCCCCCGCCGTCAAGACCCATAGCCCTGTGTTTCGACGAAAACAGCCTAGCCTTGTTAGAACTCAAAATGAAGATAAATTCGACGAGAGTGGTTCCAACGCAGACGTTGAAGCAGCGCGCCTCCCTCCACGTTTTTCAATATTTAATCCTTTACTCGGATTTGATATCAGTAAACTTACCGAACAACCTCAGAAACGAAATATTTCAACTAACAAAATAGCGACTCAAATGGATTTTGTCCCGACCGAATCTGGGAGTTTCAGTGAAAACGAATTGAACGCAACTTGTGAAATTATTCGCAATCCCGTCGGTCCGTTTAGTGGTTGCGTTGAACTCAAAGATTTCGATGAAAGAGTTCAGTATCAGGTTAGTTTGAGAGGCGAACTAAGCAATTTTAATCTTTCCACTTCGTCGGTGCTGTTGAGATCAATGTACAGTTGCTTGGGCTTGAGTCTGCCACGCACCTGTCCACAAAGATTTCTGTAAAAAACTTGCAACGTCCTACTGACCTTAGAAATTTTTAGTTTTTATGCTGTTCATGCAAAACTTTGTTTAGATCTAGTGTCACCCTCTACTCTTAAAAGCTTCGCTTGCCATTTTAGTATCAACTGTTTATACCACAAATATTTAGTTTGGATTGGATCTAAGAGAACTATGGATTGATCAACCGTTGACATCGACCGAAATTTTTACATACTTTCAAAACCAAGCCAAACAAAACTAAAATCTTGTATCGGAATTTCAGTCATGTGTCAAAAACTACGTCTGGAATCTCGCTCTCTTCGTTGGCAAAGTTTTTTTGCTCAGTTCTTGCTTGATTATGGTTTATACGTTTAGGCTGTAAAAACGTTAAAACTGTCGCGTATTTAAAGGAAACAAGTGAACGAACTTCACAACGAAACCGACACAAAACCAAAATTTTGTATTAGTAAATTATTACTAAAATAGCGTTGCTTGCTTCGCTCGCGAGTTTCCGTTCAATATATATACTGCCAGCCACCCCTCATAAGAATACTCCGAATCCGCTAATGCGCGGATTACGTGGCTTATTTTGTTTTGCGACCCACGGTACGACTGTTTCACCATGGATAAAAATGCTGACCTTCACTGTAAATTCCAGTGAGTTGATTTTTACTCAGAATGAATTGAATCCACTCAAAAATCTGAGCTCTGAATTAGGTCTTTCACAACTCACAGTTCTAAATTGATTTAACTCCTCATTCTGAGTTAATTAATCATTAACTCAGCCTGAATTGAATCAGCTCAGAGCGCGTTGATGTTTCACGTTATTAACTCAGAAAGATTCAGGAACGAGCGATTTGTTCTTCTTTCTGAGTTGATTAATCAACTCATTGAAATTTACAGTGTTCCTGTACTTTAACGCTTCTCAGTATATTGTTTTAGCTATGTCTTTACCTGGTTAAAAGTTCCATTCAAAGTTCAACTGAACCAGCCGATCGACGTCAGCGTGAATGCGAAGCGTTACAAATAATTGCATCAAACTGCGGTGATATGGCTCGATACATTATGGATGAAAATTCGTTTAATGTTCGAATAACCAGCTGTTGACGCTGAGATTTTTATTTAAACTACTTTCCTGCTATGCTTTTGACTTATTATCAGAAGGCTAAAGTAAATAATATGACAGGCCGTCGCAAAAGTGTCTTTGTACTGAACAATATACAGAATTGTGCTTAAAATGCCATTTTTTCAAGATCAAAAATGTTTGACAGTGTTGCTGATGTGCCTTAAAATTTCAAAAATAAATTTTATAAAAAGCGAATTGATAGTTGGAATATAAAATCGCTCATCCGGTTTGTAAAAATACCCATCAATGCGGCATATTTGTACCATACCAAAGGTTTTACAAACGGTTTCTAAGCATTTATATATACATGTACACGCCAAGAAGTCTAAAACACTAGTATATACTGCTTGGCTGGTGTAAACATTAATACGCGACAATGCTGAATTGCAGGGTGTAAACAGTTAGTAACAAACAGTCCCTGAGAGAGAGTCAGAGAGACCGAAAGCGGTTATAATATTTGCCAAATAGGATAGAGCTGATAATTTTGATTTAAGCATTAACTTTATTTATTCTGTCTCGTTCGAAGCTTGAACGAAATTCGGAAATAACGAAATAATATCATTGTACTACGAATGCAGTTTTAAGAAAACTCACGTTAACCCGACTTTCTAAAAATGTTTAGCAACCCAGCATTAACAAACAGTGTGAAGTTAACTCAACTGTTCCGCGTATACGTAGTACAAAACCAGCAAAAGACGCGGTAGATACTTGAACTTGAGCACCAAACTATTATAGCAAACACTATCCGTTCGTCCCGTAGTCCCAAATTCAAATTCTAGCTTGAAAGTTAGTTGAAACGCGGCAAAGGACCAAAGTCACAGTATTTATATAAATTTTCAGCTCCTTTTTTGAAAATTTCGTAAAAATGGCAAACACAATGTATTATTGAAAAGAAATCAGTGAAGTTAAAACAACATGTTAAATAACTATTGCCCCAACTGGAGTTGAACCGCTGCCCAATAGCCCACACGATGTCCACTTGTAATCAAGCTGCCATCCAACGTCATTACACCTCTGTTTAAGGTTTTTAAAACTTTCATGGGCAACGTGTATAACCAGGTTTCTATGCATTTCACACGATATACATGGATTTGTAAACGTGTTACGTATGTAACACGTATAATACTTACGCAAATGAAGCTGCCGCGATAACAAATGAAAGTCAAAAATAGAAATTGCGATATCCGGGGGGAGATTCTTGCCTGAAAAACGGGGGGTGGGGGAATTTTGTGTAAAACGAAAACCTACGCTCCACTTTGTTCACTGTGGTTTGCAAGAGAATGTGCATCCAAAGATAGCAAAGCAAAAGAAATTTGAACTTACTTCTCGACCAAATATTCGAGAAAAATCAATTGGAAAATCAATACCCCGACAATTTGACTTATTTTAAAAAAGGTCTTTAGGCCGTCTCAAAAATAACGGAAACGAATAGTAATCAAAATAACGGTAACCGGAAACGGCCAGTAAAGTATAAAAGTTTTAAAGATGTTTTAAAGATGTTTTATACTGCCAACAGAATTGAGTACTGCAAACATTCACCGGGCTTTCTAAAAATGTAAAGAAAAAGTGGCAGATACACCGAATTTTTATGATTTTTTGGATGAGTTTCGGTATTTTTTTATTTCATTTCAAACAATTATAGCATATCTCGAATGAAAAATTACCAGACATATATGTTGTTTATAACTAATTTTGAGCGTAAAAATAACGGAATTTCCACTAATTCTATAAGAAAACGCACGCCGAACCGCAAACGCAAATGAATATTCAATAACACCCTGCTAAATTGAACATTAATGTGAAAACTCTTTGGTCTTATATTTCGAACGATTATATCGAGAAACATAATGCCATACTGATAATCAGAGTAATACATATTAAATAGAACCCAAAAATTTTGACCGGGATCTGATGGACCTCATGAGAGCTCCAAGGTAAACGAAAAAGCTCAGAGGATCAAAGGATATTTGTTAAATGGTTGTATACTGAAGAGATGAAACTTCCACAGTTCAGTGTTTCGATGCTTTGTTGAAGTTGAAAACATTAGTATTTTGTTAAACAATTGTTTTTTGACATTCAATCCAACTCAACTCAAGCATTTCTGGTATACATGTATAACACGGTAGCGATTTGTTTCGAACAATTGAACCAAACTCAATATATAACTGAGCGTATTATAGGAATTCATGGTAGAAATAAATACGATATGTAATTTTCACTCACTATCCGTATGTGCTTTACCCGTACTTGTGGCCGTTTTTTGTTTATCGAATAGTTTTCGGTAGAATTTAATCTGCTGTATTTTTTCGATCTACAGTTGTTTTGTCATTTTGCCCCCCCACCCCCAGAAAACTTTTAGCCCTTCTTCTGAGTGGTTTTAAGCTAAGCGTAGCAACCGCATTAAGTATTTTGTCTCCTCCTAGTAAGCTACGCGAGCTACGGACTTGTCAACAGTGGGGCTAGGAAAATTTCAACGTTGAAGTTTAGATTTAAGAAAGCTTTCAGGGTCATGTTTTACAGTATATATCGCAGCAGATACTTGCTCCAGTTGACAGCTGGCGCACTTCCCAAACGGCAATAGTTGTCCGGGGCAGCCCAAGCAACTACGGGAATGCAAACTGCTTTTAATTGGAGGGCAGACCAAATGCTGCTGAAATGCATACTATGTCATTGGTAGTTTGGGCTTGTATTTTGTCTCCTCGTAGTAAGGTACGCGGGCTGCGAGCGTGTCAACTGCGGGCTAGGAAGATTTCAAAATTGAAGTTTAGATTTAAGGCTTGGAGGATTGTACAGACCAAAAGCTGCTGGAATGCATACTGTGTAGACAAGGAAGATTTCAAAATTGAAGTTTGGCTTGAAGGAGGCTTGGAGGATTGTACAGACCAAATGCTGCCGGAATGCATACTGTGGGAGGAACCAAAAGCTGCTGGAATGCATACTGTGTGGACAAGGAAGATTTCAAAATAGAAGTTTGGCTTAAAGGAGGCTTGGAGGATTGTACAGACCAAATGCTGCCGGAATGCATACTGTGGGAGGAACCAAAAGTTGCTGGAATGCATACTGTGTGGACAAGGAAGATTTCAAAATAGAAGTTTGGCTTAAAGGAGGCTTGGAGGATTGTACAGACCAAATGCTGCCGGAATGCATACTGTGGGAGGAACCAAAAGTTGCTGGAATGCATACTGTGTGGACAAGGAAGATTTCAAAATAGAAGTTTGGCTTAAAGGAGGCTTGGAGGATTGTACAGACCAAATGCTGCCGGAATGCATACTGTGGGAGGAACCAAAAGTTGCTGGAATGCATACTGTGTGGACAAGGAAGATTTCAAAATAGAAGTTTGGCTTAAAGGAGGCTTGGAGGATTGTACAGACCAAATGCTGCCGGAATGCATACTGTGGGAGGATTGTATAGACCAAACGCTGCTGGAATGCATACTGTGGGAGGACTGTATAGACCAAATGCTGCTGGAATGCATACTGTCTGATTGGTTGTTTGGGGTTGATCGCGTTGGAGGAAAAGACTTGTACAAGAATTATTTGGCTTCACCACATTTGCACAATATAATTTTAACATGGTTTATACAGCACACAAATAAGTTGTGTGAGAGTGCGTTGTAATATTTAATGGAATACTTTATGTGGATAGTACTGTATTTATTTCTGTTGTTTTGATTAGCCAGTCAAGTTGCGCCTCTATAATCCTTCATCCCATATAAACCTTGTTCAATTTATAGTTGCAAATGTATGGCTATGCAAGTCAATTTCCTCGAAGATAGTCAAACTTGAACAAAAAACTGAAATATCGGATCACCAGGGTTTCAACGGAATTCCGATTTCGGCTAAAATTCCGATAAAATTTGGGTTAATTTCAAAGTTTTGATTATAATTTTTTGTGGTGAACCTTTAGTAAATACTCTCAGTTGTTAATACGTGAACGCGAATTATTGCGCTGATTATCAAAATGTGAATGCCTATATAACCAATTTTTAGTGGACAGAAAGGGGCATGGTATATATCTGTATTTTTAGTCAAGTTATACATGGTAAAAGTATGTAACGGTAATAAAGTTATAATTTTTAATAATGAAAACAGTTGCTCGTTACACGTTACTGGCTACGCTACTGATTGCATCATTGGTAGTATGGCAACGAACGAACAGCTATAAAAAGTTGATGGGTAAAGTTTTCTTCAGCTGGCGTTAGAAATTTATTAAATTTTAAATTTTCACTTACGAGTTAATAGATATAGCCAAATATCGCAGCAATAGCTTATAAAACAGTCAAATTTAAAGCGCATTGAAACGTTTCTAAATTCAAACCGCAGTTAAAATGCGGAAGTGAATTGCAAACTGTGTACGCGCAATGAATACACAAGGCATTCATGTTTAAGAAATTTTTAGCATATAAAGCTCTCATGGTCGAGTGGTCATGGCGAACGATTCCCAACTATTAAAGACTGATGGTTCGCAATCCCAGGTTGAAATTTAAACTTTGCAATATTTTTTTCAGGAACAATGCTACATGGCAAAGCGTACAACAATTACATGGTACCGGTATTAGCGTCACATCATCTTTACCGATCACATGCCAGGCATAAATCGTTTATGAACGAGAAAAGTGTAGTTGAATCGAACCGATTTCAACCAATAAGTAAAATGCTATTTTATGTTGCCTTTGATGGGTACAGTAGGGAGGTCAGAAAGTTTAGACTGAATCATTTCGAAGCGAAAGCAACAAAAAAGAACACAAAATAAACAAAGGCGACAACAACAACAAAAACAAATAAAACAAAGACGACAACAGCGTTAGAGAAATCCAAAACGAATCGGAAACAGGCGCTCAAAGTATGCGCAGGCCCAGGGGATTAAAACACCATCAAAATTAGCATAGCGTAGCAGAGTGTTCCAGGCCTATAAACATTACATCACATTTGATTGTAATTTACTCGTTCCTTTTGAACCACCTGCGCTCGCCCCTCGGACTCTAAGATCTAAAATTTGAAACCACCAGAATTCATGCCTACGGAATGCTGCACCCGGGTGTCACATACTCGGCTTCCCCAGGCAAACATTCTTCTTTGGCTCAAAATCTATAAACTGGTCGTTTACGACCCGATCCGCTAAAATTCAGCTTTCTTCGGGATTCCCCAGAAAAACTTCCACCTTAGCGAAGTCACGGATATAGTAGTATCCCAACAGTAAGGTTTAGCACTAGAATAACGTTTGGTTTAGCTCGCTTCGCTTACGAGTTTTTTTGCACTAATATCTCGTGCGATCCCGCTCTAAGAAATCTCTGGATCCTCCACTGTATATACGAGTTTTCCGCTTCCGACATTGGTAAAGGGATTCACAATAGTGTAAACAGACATGCCATAGTCACATTTTTTCGTTTTTCAGGTCAGCATTTCTATTCATAAATCCTATTAAATCCGCTGCTGGTTCTAGTTTACGCAGCGCCGGAACTCGGAGACCGAGACGTGTTGCCGTTCCTCCTACGATCTTTTCCGCCCATCCCCTACCAGTAAAATTGAAAAACCGAAATAAAACCTTGTTAGCCAGGCTTGTGGCCAGTTTATTGCCAAAAGAAGCGGGGGCAAGACAATTTTATGAGGCCAATGTTGCGTACGTATTTCACGCAAGACTTACAAGCGGGGTCCGAAACATTACTAAGAGGCCAAAATTTTTCTGGAGGGTGGAGAAGTTCTTGCTGACTTACCTTTGAATTTTTTCTTTTTCAGAAATTAAAATATTTAAAAAAATAAGAAAAAAAGAAATAAAGCAATAAATAATAAAAAGAAATATTGAGATGCCCACAAGTTAGATGTTAGCAACGTTTCCTTTGCCTTCACTATAAAACAACTTCTTGTCGTTCTGTTCAGTACTTACTTGATGAGGGGGCCCAGTTAATCCCGGAGCCTGCTCACCTTGCTAGGGAGGGGGGTAAAGAATTTTTAAAGAGGGGAATACAAGGGCTTTCGGTGATTTATGCAAACAAGGTTAAAAATTTTCTAGCCCTCCTCCTGGCGTCCGTCTGGCTACGGACCAGGGTTCAGTTTAATACAACATTAACGATTTCGGCCAATGTTACATTTAGGGCCGTAACAGTAGATTATGCGTATTCCTAAGCAAAAACGTATTCCCAAGCCTAAGCCTAAGCCTAAGTCTAAGCAAAAAACAAAGTCTAGAATATAAGCCTACTTTTTTACAGACCCACCAGAAACTGGGACGGCCTTAAAAGTAACATGGGTCAAGATTTCTTTCAAATTGTTTTTACGACAAACTAATTAACATAATGTACTAACTGTTTAACATCAACGTTTCAAATACTCAAAATTGTTTGTGGTTATTATTATTTTTGCAGCTATTTGCGTTTGGATCGATGTCTATGTTTAGACAGTCCACAAGGAGAAATTTGCCCATTTGACGAAGCTACTCAAATGTAACCAACTCGGGGGGGGGGCATAATATATCAAGGTGCAGAGCCCTCGCCTCACATGTCCCACTTCGGCTACGGTCTTAAACTTATAGAATATTTTTTGATTTTAGGTCCATCAAATAAACAAAACTGCCGGATGCACAACTGTATCAACTTTACTAACTGTCATGGCCGTATTCCTTTGATGTATGTCTACCCTGAACCTGATTTTAAAATATCACCAGTAAGTTGAATTCAGTATAAAAATGCGAAAAATAAAACGACCAAATTTTCTTTCTAAAATATTTTGGGTTCAGTTGAAAATGGAACCTTGTAATAAGCGGCTCTGGCTGGACACGTAAACGCAAAACCTGCCACATAAACTCAACCCCATACAGGCCAGTAAGCCAGGTAATCTTGCTAGCGATGGCAAAACATTTTTCAGGAGGGGCATACAAGGGTTTCGTTGACTTTACAAGAAAGGTTAAAACATGGGTCAAAATTCTTCCACGGGTGCTGAGCCGTCTCTGGCCCTCGCTGGCTACGTACTTGGTCCCCTGTAGCATAATTTTGAGCCCCTTTTAGGAACGTTTTAGCAAAGGTTGTAAAGTTATTAAATCATGTAAAATCTACTCATACCCGTACTTTACTTTTTCGAACATCCCTAGCAACAAGTTGACCTGACTGTACGTTTGATTTTACTATGGTGACCAAATAAGAGCCATTGAGAAGCGTCTCTATTTTGAGCCTTAATCAATATCAGCCTGTTTCTATAATTAGAATCTGAAAATTGAATATACCACAGAATGTCCAGTACAGAATTTGATTGCTCAAAGTGTAACCTATATTGACAAAATTGAGTTGCAGAAAATGGCGTATAAGTCAAAGGCGGGGTCTCAACAGAAGGTGGGTTGAAAAATGAAAAGCATTCCATAATCGAGTAGCAAGAAACAATGCTTCCTCAGGAAAGACCAAATTAATATTAAGTCCCTCTTTTATTCAGGTCACTACAGTAGAGAGTCAAAATTACTTTCAAGCTGAAGGTTACGCTTACCATAGGTTGAGCTGTGACTAATTAATTAGCATGAGAGCATGAAACACTATATATAGCAATATAGCTATTAAGGAGTAAACAGGGTTATTGTAAGCCATGATATGATTTGATTATAATTTCATTATCTTAACCACAATTTTAACCGATCAGAAAAACTCAAATGAGAACAATCAGAGCCTTGTTTTACGCAGTGGCGGATCCAGAAATTTCTGGTGGGCGGGATGCATAAGTGGAAAATGTTAAATTTTGGCACATGTTCATACATATTTTTACGCATATAAAAACAGCCACAAGTAACACACACACTGGCCCATGCATACAACAGGTCCCTTCCAATTTCCTGAGTAATATCCCGATTACCAAAATCCTAATTTCCCGGGTGTTATCCCAATTTCTCAAAAGCTTAGGATATTCAGAAGTTTAGGTTTAGACTAAGGTGTTATCTTAAGCTTGAGCCTGCGCTTTAGGCTAAAGTTAAAATATAGGCTTAGGTTCGCACAGTGGCTAGAAAGTCAGTAAGCAGACGGATGCAGGGCTTCAGAACCTTGCTCCCAGTGCCTGAGCAGACAGGTGTGGGAACTCCGCTGAGTTTCGGGGCGAAACCCCTAAACAACTGTGAAATTTTGAGATATCGGAACCAAGTTTGCACTGTAAGTTTGATTTTAACCCTAAAACACTTACACTCGGCAGCCGGTGCGGGATGCATCCCCCATCCCCCCGCCTGGATCCGCCCTTGGTTTTACGTTCCCCTATACTACTGTTAATTTGATATTTGGGCGTTTGAGGACGCTTCCGCCGCCACTGCCAATATCAAAGTGGTACACTCTAACCTATCTGCTGTATAAATAGCAATTATCGAAGGGTAATAGTTTGTTTAGGCATACGATCGTCTTCTTAATGTACTGCGTGATTTGCCGTTTTACACCGATAATCCGAATATTGCATGCTTAAAAGTTCTCTCAATTGATACGCTTGATCGTGACATTCGAAGTGTTAATTTTTTGAAAAATATTAACGAAAAAATTGGTTTGTTAAATCAACATATATGGGATCAGGTATTATGTGCTTAAAGACTGTATTGTTACAACTGTGTGCAGCCCCTATATTGTCGGTAAATGATTGATTTTCAATCAAACAAACTTCCGCTGCGGTAAATCTCAAAATGTGCACAAAAACCCTTTCACTTATAGTGGTGCATGAGCAACGAAACACAAATAATATACCGAGCAATACAGACACTGTGCGAGCAGGGTTCAACCATTGGAATACACATGCTCTGTGTAAAATATTCACAAGTCGTGAGAGTCGTCACGGGTTCGAGCGTCAAGCTAAAATAGATGAGCGGTCATCGTAAACGCTTTTCGAACGTGAGACTGAGATCCATCCCAATCCTATCATAAAATAATACGTATGTGATGAAATTGAGGATATTCATTGAGCAAGCATTAATTTGACAATTTTTTTTCAATCAGTATCTTTAAATGTCAAAAAAATTACTTTACATGTGAGCTAGAAACAAACCAATATTTTAGTAGTCGGAGCAGAAGTGAAAAAGTTTGTAAGAGACATTGCCATTATTTTCGGAAACAAAATTTCTAATGGGTGTAAAAAGCCGCTTTTTTTCTGGACCCAGCCCTGAGAGTATAAATTGTATCAATACTTTAAAGGGTTGAAATCATTTTGTAGTAGTATTTACCATATACGCCGGTGTGTGGCTATACATTGTTTTGTAGCGAAACTTACCATTTTGTTGTAATTAATTTTAACGGGAGACATCTGTTTTGTTCTGGATCGACCAGCCGTGAATGGAATATATACTTTGTTTTACAGGGACGAAATCATTTGATATTTAACATGTACGCCGGTACATGGCCACATTATTTTGAAACTGAACTTTCGTTCGAGTATGGGTTTGCAATGTTGGCAAAAACAAGCACATCGAGCAAGCTGTTTCGGTACGGATTTGATGTTTCGCTTCCGTTGATTGGAGAACAACATACGGCAAAAGGTAAACAGTAGCAGTAGCGCAGCAGCTAAAGGGACAGGCGAGTAATTGCCTATTATTTTTAAATGTAAAAATTTGTTTGCATAATATAGAATGAAAAATTTTACAAAAAATACCAAGGTGCATACCTTACAAATTATATTATATTCTAGTGTCACAGATAAACGTTCCGCCTCTGATCTTTACATGGGCCCAAATGATTAAAATGGCAGTCGGCTTGTCGGTCGTGTCGCTAATTTACGTTTGTTTTCTTACACTTATATTATATATGGCACCACAGCGTTTGTGGTCCTCTTGCCTTGCTTCCTGAATTAGCTACTGTACCGGAACAAAACAAAAATTAAGATAATGGCAGCTCAAGGCTTCGGCTATATTTTAGGCTAATTTTGCTCAAGTTAATATTTAATGCATATTTCGCGATGCTTTACATAATAATTTTTTTCACAAGTAGTAAGCCAAGTCGCCGTGTACACTGATGACATGGCTTATCAGAATGTGATTTTTAACCCCAAACCCGTACCCAGTTTTCACGGAAACCTATGGCCAGCAGTTCTCTTTGTCTACCAAACACAATCAATAGCAGAATTGGTCAAAAATTAAACTTTTAAAATTATTTCATTTTAGCTTCTCGTGAATTCAACACACCGCTAATTGATATGCAATGGCCTCCGAACAAACGATATTTGTACAGCTTTAAAGGAAAACGCTATGTTCATGGAGACGGGTCTCGGGTTAGAATTGTTTTAATTATATTTTGAACGTTTGCCTATTTACTCGTACGACAGGTATTGTGCACTGCAAAAAATGGTGAGTCAAATTGACTCCCTCTGAAATAGGCTCTACAGGACTACACAAATTGAGTCAAATTAGACTCCGCCAGAGTCAAATTCGACTCACTTAGTCGCACGTTTGACTCTGGCGCAGTCAAATTTGACTCAGTTTGTGTAGTCCCATAGAGCCTTATTTCGGAGGGAGTCAGTTTGACGCACCATTTTTTGCCGTCTGGGCCTACTTTTCACCAGTGCCAACACTGTGTGCAAAAAAGTGCAAGTAAAATCCCTGTGGGCTATCTAGGAAGCGGACACAAGTTTATTTTTTGGTATTTCAGGCACGTAACTCAATGTATCATTTGCATAATGGCGTCGATGGTGTGATAAGAGTCACATGCAAACACGGTGAAAACTGGTGGGTAAGTACGTTTCAAAAGCTCAATGGCTGCGCTGTACTCGTCGCTCGCCGCCAAACGCCGCCATGTTCTCACGCATGGTTCAGTACAAACTATTTATTAAAAATCGCAGCGCCCCGTCGCGTGTGCCATCGAACTGCCGCGGCGTGCCGCTGGGTGTTACCATACGTCACCAAATAGAATTTGCGTATATTTTTGTTAGCAACCCATAGCGACGCGCGACACCTGGCGGCTGCGTCCGGCACAGCAACGTCTAGCGCAACCCTACTTGTGATATATTTCAATTCAGCATATATCTACTAGCAGAAGCTGGTATTTTCGTGTTATTTAATTTTCTAGATCAGTCGTAAAATTCGATAATTGTATAAATAATTTGGCCAATGTTACTTTTAGGGGTGTAACAGTAGATTAAGCGTATTCCTATGCCTAAGCCTAAGCCTAAGCAAAAGCAAAAAATGTAATCTACAGTCTAAACCTACTCTTTTATAGACCCACCCGAAACCTGGACACCCCTTAACGTAACATGGGCCAATAATTTTATGAAATAAAGACATTTATAACTGTGAGTATATGCGGTGTAGCTTGTGTATGTGCAGAGTGTATAACGTTAAGGCACATACATACTCGTGCACATATAGCACCAGAGGAAATTAGCATATCGGCCGCGTGGTGTAATGTGTTGCGCGCTTGACTCTTGGGCGAGACGTCCGAGGTTCGATTCCCGGCGTGGCCATATCTTCGGAGAAATTAAGGGAAAAACAATAATATTCGCGGTACTTCGGAAAAAGGGGTCGTCCCGACCGTGCAGTTCTAACAATAACGTACGAAATAATCTTTATAAATCATTTTATTGGCTAAAAAACTCCCTACAAAAGTTAATTTAGTTTCTTACATACAACAGAAAATGCAAGACAAACGGTGTCCAGAAGATAACAAAGCATATGACAACTATGATTATGTCGAATTACTGAACAATTCAACGTTTTGTCTGGTACCACGCGGACGCCGGCTTGACTCGTTTCGATTTTTGGAATCACTGAGAAAAGGTTAGCGTGACCAACGGGTGTAAACCTAAGCCTAAGCTGTGAATCTAAACACAAATTCTCAAATGCACGCACATTTTAAACCAGCGAACCGAGAACTTTAAAACGTTCCACATTATTTGCATTTGAGCGTTCCCATTTGGTACGTAAAGTTCGACATTAGTAGAATAAGGTCCAAGACGATAAAAGTGTCACCGTTTTAAATCATATTTTCAGGCTGCATACCAGTCGTAATGTCGAACGCATGGGAACTTCCGTTTAGTGAGATCATTGATTGGCGAAGTGCAATTTTATTTGCCGACGAGCGTCTACTTTTTCAAGTGCCTGATTTACTGCGGTCAATACCACAAATGACAGTGTTCGCAATGAGACAAAAGGTAAGCAGTTAGTTATACGCTGTTCGCCATCTCATCCGTCAAGTTTCTATTCCTGATTGTTGATGCCAGAAACTTTTTCTCACATGAATATTTTCTATTTCATCCGTCATCTAGTTTCAATCTAGCTGCTGTCAATAACAAAAAATGACAAAATGCGCAATGATACAAAATGTAAGCAGTTATATATACACTGTTCTAGGTTGAGTGTCAAATTCTATAGCTGAATGGTGATGGTAAAAGACAATCATACACGATAGTCCGACATAGAAAATAATCGTGTGTGATAGAGTTAAATGAAAAATGTTCAGTTACTGTCTATAACCATTCCTGGCTCCCATCGAGTATGCTAACAGCAAGTTGATGAAAACTGAATACGTGCAGTACATATGTTTCAGGCCAATCCGCTATTCAGGCCAATTAAAAGTTGACCAAGACCAATCTGCTTTTTGAATCAAATAGCAGTTTGACCTAGGCCAAATAGCCATGATAAAATGTCACAAAACAACAGTGATGTAAGACAAACGCTGATTGGTTAAGGGTACATACTGTGTCTGTCGAAATAATCAAACCTGACTGGTCTATAAGTTCAATAGCTGTTTAGCCCAGGCCAAACTGCTATTATATAAAATACTACGTTGTCCCAGACCAATTTGTAATTAGTCTGAATATCAGATTGGCCTACGACACATACACAGCGTACATTGTTTAACAATTTGAATGCTCATATTATGCATTCCCACTTTTATACGTATCATATTTATGGCGCAGCGTTCATTTTTTATACGAGGAGAAGACTACAGAAACTTTAACTCCAGCATTCAGTTCTTATCCCTGTAAGGGATGGTAGTATGCACCACTCCCACCCGAAACCTCGGCATTAAATTTCGAGCTCGAAAGCTCGATCTCAGATGAAATAGAAATATTCATGTGAGAAAATGTTAAAATACTTTGACAATCAGGCGTATATATAAGGGGAGGGATAAAGATGATATACCTTCTCCCGAAAATTCTGGAAAAATAAGAAAAAGATTTTTAAACAATTTAGAATCGTCCTCAGCATCATCGAAACCGAAATTTTTATGCGATATTATACTCTCCCGGTGTGAAGTCCTGGATACGCCCCTGTTGACAACGTCGCATTGTAATCCTTTCAAAACTTTGGCCAATATGGCTAAGCTTACACCTAAACATAAGCCTAAGCGTATTATGAAAGAGCTTATACCTTAGCCTAAACCTAAACATAAAGCAAAAAAATTAGTCTAAAGTTTAAGCTTGCTCTAACTGCAATTCGACAGAAAAACGTTCCGCCTCTGATCTTTACATGGGCTGAAACTTTTCAGTGTCTCGAAATATTTCGACGTCATTTTGCATCTTTCGAAAAAGTTATTACCACATCGGTCACTACTGTGATTCGTCGCATGAGTCGTTGGCGAATGCAAGTCACTCAATGCAGCGAACACTCACATCCGATAAATGCGTTACGATTCGCACAATATCAACCGGTAGTTTCATGTGTTCCACAAAAACAAAATATTGCATCGACGACACGACAACAACAACAACAACAACAACAACAACAACAACAACAACTACAAAAACAACAACAACAACAACAACAACAACAACAACAACAACGTAATCCTGTGGCGATTATTCACTTTCCGCAATTCTACTCCGAAGTTTTTCAATCGGCATTAAAGCAGATAACTGGAACAACCAGACTGTTGGGTTCTGCGCGAGCAATGAGGACGGAGGTAAACGCCGAGTTCTTTGGAGTGAGAGTCGAGCTCTCTCTAGTGGTTGCCGAGCTATCTGGAGTGAGAGCCAAGATCTCTGGAGTGAGAGCGGAGCTCTCTAGAGTGAGAGCCGAGCTTTCTAGTGTGAGAGCCGAGCTTCCTGGAATGAGCGCCGAGCTTCATGGAATGAGCGCCGAGGTATCTGGAGCGAGAGCCGAGCTCTCTGCAATGAGAGTCGAGCTCTTTGGAGTGAGATCCGAGTTTTCTAGACCGAGAGCCTAGGTTTCTGGAGAGAACCGAGCCCTCTGGAGTAAGAGCCGAGCACCCTGGAACGAGAGCAAATTTGGAGTTAAACTCGCAAAGACAGAGTTAGCATAACGTTGAGCAAGCGTCGATTAGACGGCATTCAAGCGATACAATTGGTGAGACGTTAGCATCAATCTTGACTTGCTCACATGCATTAGGATTTAGTGCAAAAATGATAAATAATCCTTTGCAGCAGAAAATTTCACATTTCTATAAATATAAATATTGTTGAAAGCTATCGCATAGTATATTTCAAAACCTTATTGCAGGATCCGCCGTAATAATTACCCATTGCTTGAAGTTGGAGTTATTGATACCGAAATGCAACAAACATCGCTATAAATTCTGGTTTCGGCGTCTTTCAATACCAGCACAGGAACGGAACACAAACTGAATTTTTGCAGGATTCGTACCGAAGTTCTGATATATAAACAAAAAATATCTAACTTCGCAAAAGCCAATCATAAAATCCTTGACCTTACGCCAAGGGCGGATCCAGGAAATTCTGACGGGCGTCGAGCTGGCAAACGTTTTATGAAGCTCAATTTTTAATGTAAGCAATATATGTGCCAATTTTGTGAGCTTGAAACTTATAAGGCAGGAACCTTATCATTTTATCACAAAAAACTTTCAGACGTGGGGACGGGCTTAAACCTCTCAGCCTCGGCCCGTCTGGATGCGCTATAGTGTGTCTCGCCATGGTTGTGTTTAGATAATCGCCAACGTAGATCGAACAACTGCAGCGTTCATTCAAATTCATCCAAAAGCGACTTTTGTTATTGTCATTCCTCAAGTGAATGGATCACAAATTTCAAATTCATACGATGACGAGGTTGGAGCTGTTTTTCCGTCTGTTTCAAAGTTACAACGAAAAGTAAGTATAATGATGGCTCCATAGTGGAAAAGGGTTTACCGGAGTCTACGGGTCTGCCATTCGAATATGAGGCGCCGTTCACAATGCGTTGTTCTGCCGTATTAGCGTTTTTATACAGCAATACTCAAACAATGGCTATGTAAACATGTAGTGATTGCAGCTTTCCCTAAAGACAATAAAGTAGGCTTTAAGGCTTATGCTGAATATTTACGCTTAGGCTTACGCTTAAACTTGTTTTTCTTACGCAATGCTGATTTCGAATTCAGAAAACGCTAAGGTTTGTCTAGCGCCCTACAAAAGTACCACTGGCCCACGCAAATGTTATTAAGATGAATTTCGTTCGTGCCGCGTAACCAATAACATCATATTTGCTTGACGAACTTATACAGCCACTCAATGGCGGATCCATGGGGGCCACCCCGGCCGTGGGCCCCCCAACAGCATTCGACAAAAATTATATACTTAGCAATTTTGTGACAATAGTTCGTGGTTTGTGTGTGGGTCAAAAGTAAGTTTATTACTTGTGAAATTTTGGCCCCCCCATTTTGAGATCCTGGATCCGCCACTGCAGCCACTCTCAATATACGTACTGAATATTGAACCGTGTAAACAATGGCCGCAAGTACAAGAGTGTGAAGACGAGCGCTGACCCTCTGCAAACATGGTCGGCAGCATTAAATAAATTCTTTATTACGAACATCTTTCTTGCGCCCTCTAATTATTTTTGCTCCTACATAGTAACTATTGCTGGTTGGGGAACGAATTCACTAGTGGATCAAGAGTAATTGATGGGCATCAGATATTTTGTTATATCCAGATATCCGGCAATTCTTGCCGGATATTTATCCGGATATCCAAAATTAGATTTTTTATTTCGGATATCGGAAACTCGATTTTGCGTTTTTTTGGATTAACTTCAATTTTTGTTTCTCAAGCACTTGTTTTAACTTGTGGCTCTAAGCGGAAGCACACTGTCCCACAAGTCGGTTGCTATGGGCGCAAAACATACAATGCTAACAACAGTTTTTTATTATGCAACCGCTTTACTAGTGCTGGGTATTCGGTTTAGAAGACTGCTACAGACTAATAAATACTTGCGTTGCCCACCTGAGATTGAGTTGATTTTGGTTTGTCTCCGAATGATTTAAACCACTGCAACAGAGATTCTATCGAATGTCACCCTTCCCTCGATCTATATATACATGAGTCTTTACATTCCAAGAAGAAAGAACCACATTATTATATACTTGTGCTAAATCGCACAAACATCAGCCCATGTTAATTTTAGTGGTGCCCCCCTCTTAGCGGCGGATCTAGAAATTTCTGATATAAGTCAGGCTCGTAAATGTTTTGAAACGGAATTTTTCACCAAAAAAATTTCTGAGGGGGAAAATGTAGGGACCATATAATTTTTTTACAGAAAAACTTTCTGAGGGGAAAAATTGAAAGGTAGGGGAGACCTTATCATTTTTTAACAAAAGAATTTCGTGTTGAAAAAAATTGTAAGGTAAAGACCTCACCATTTTATTACAATAACATTTCTGACCAGATGTCGTACGCCCGCCCGCAGTTTCCGATTTTTCACTTGACCGCAAAAGAGAATAGTTTAAATTTTAGACTATTATGGTTTTTGCTTGGCCTTAGGCTTAAGCTTTGTTTAATATGTTTTGGCTGTTACATTGTTAAAGTAGTGTTGGTCCAAATCTTAAGGGCGGGCTCTAGTTTTAATATGTCGGAACATATATAATGCCGATTTGGCTCCTCATAACCTCCCCTGATATTTCAATTCAATTTCAATTTTTTAATACTTGAATATACACTTTTACTTTTTGTGATCTTTTATGGACTACAGCGGAACCAAAAATGTCTTTTCAACAGTTGAAAAATCTGGTTTATTGCGTTTGATGACTGGTTTAGCGCACCTAATAGGAGGAAACTTACACTAAGCTGTTCATTATTCAGACAGCTAGAATCGCTGGTAAAGTACTTTTGGACTGTTTTGGTGTACGATAAGCAATAGCTTAAGTAGCTTGGAGGGTTTGAAATCAAGAGTTATGAACTCATGGGTTCGGTGTCATTGGAAATTCAAATATGCCTTTTACAGATTGCCAGATTTTAAGCTAACCTTTTACTAATTGCATCATATTCAGTTAGGTTTGGCGTCTTATTAAAGAGCGATCAGAATTGAAAATGCCGCCCAGGATGTAATCTCACGACGCCACTTGGTATATGTATATGCTAAGTTTGTTTTTTTCAAAGACGAAGTCATTATTCCGATAAACCTCAAGCTAAACTGTAGTTTTATTTAATTTTTGCATGTTTTAAGAACAAGATTTTAAATCATTATGGAATTATGCAGGAATGTGGTGTAATATTTTAACTCAGGTTTGAAGACAGAATTTCTTTTCGTCCGCTGCAGCTAATTTAAAAGTGAAACAAAGCAAATCATTCCAAAATTTTTTTTACACAGATTTCGAATATTCGGATACACGTTTATTTTCGGATACATATCCGGATATTTTTAATATCCGGAGATCTGGTGCCATCTATAGTCGACAGTGAGGGCGTACGCCCCCCGTCAGAATTTTTTTACGAAAAAATAGTACTTAAGGTTCCGTTTTACATTATAATTTTTCCGCCTCAAACATTGGTGCTGAGGTATGTTGCGTACTCATAACTTTTGCCAGCCCGCCCCCGTCAAAAATATCTGGATCCGCCGCTAACCGGATGCAAGTAAAAGTTTCCTAAAATTACACATTACAGTTACTGGAACGCATACCCGAAGCTCAACTCATAATCGTGCCTTCACTGGACGACACTGCGGCATCAAACCAAACTCAAATGCATTATTTTGACGCAATTCCGCGGCACCTTTTTGCCGAAGACCGAACCATAGCCATAATCGACGGCTTATCTTGTGTAGATTCAACCACACCAACGCATTTAGAACGTCTAATTGCCGTATTTCGACACGCCCTCGAGACGCATTCCATATTTCCTGACGCTATCCTAGGCACAACAGCGCTCAGCCATAGCACCAAGAATGTACCGCAAAAATATCAGCAGACTCGTAACGAACGTCTTGATGAAACATCACTTCAATCGCGTAATGTTTATTATTATAGTATTAACGAAAGTATAAGCTACTCGCTACTGTCTGCAGACGCTCCAGATTCGTTTATATTAATTCAAAGTCATTGGTTTCGTCAATTGTTCACTGAGAGCGATTTATATCTTTCTCGGGTACTCAAGCAGACAACATTCGAGCAAGATTTTCACAGCCGCCTTGGCTACGAATATCATTTCGGGAACGAAATTTTACAGTTTATTCGCAACGCTGAGAACGCCGTTTGTTTCGACATATTTATTAATATTTTTGTCGAAGAAGCTTCCGGATTGCCTGGTATCCGAATTGTAGACCACGGTTTAGGGGCTGTCAACGATGCTGGATTAAGTAAAACGGGGATAGACACGACGACACATTCGAACGCTTCGAATATCTCGCTGAATGTTGCGTTGCATCAATATTTTCATGCGCATTCAATTGATGTTAAAATGATCGCGAAAAAAATTAATCAAGAAAAATACGAATGCTTGTTACGGCTGTCACAAGTTTGGGTTCGGATTCCGATGATTTATTCGATAGTCAGCTTAGACCGTGCGTAGTATGCACGGCTACAAAGTTTAGTTTGACAGCTGATGGAGGAAAACGGCCGGGACGAAACCAGAATTTCATTCCGCTGGGTGTAAGGAGCTTTTCTTCGTACGAGAGAGTATTGAGCTACAATTTTTGAGCACTGCTGAATCTAGCAAGTTAGTGTAAGCTTGAAAAAAAACGTGCGCCTTTCCTCGATTGTTTTCAATTTTAAGGAAGACAGATATATTTTCCTTATCTTCCCACGGGTGTATACCATCAAAAATCTGGGCCGCCATTCGTACGCCATGCGATAGTTTTCGCCGTCAAAGCAGAAAAGCTTGATTGATAACAACGTTCAACAAATTTTCGGTTACTTTTCTTTGATGACGTCAGTATAATAGGTTCTCAAAGTTCAAGCCCACTACACCGATTCTATATTATCAAACCGCACTCACACTTCTTTTATTTATTCTAGAAACTTTTTTAGTTTAGTAACCACAAGATGCCACTTTCAAAATATTTTTATGTCAAGAAGTGCCCTTTAATAAAATCTTGGTACCGCTTTGAACGTTTTATACAACAAATTGCTAACAAGTTGCGTAAAAACTAAGAAACAGCACTTGAACAAATGTTTAAAAGGCTTCCAAACAGGGTTTAAACGGATATTATTAATAACAGAAATGGATAGTGATTATAAAACAACACAAATGGAAATGGAAAAGACGTGCAAATATTCGACGGACTTTTTTACAATTTTAAAGAAAATGGCTGATGCACCGAAATTTTTTAAAAGTTTGTATGAATTTCGTAATTTTTATTTCATTTCTCGAACAATTGCAGAGTATCTGCAATGAGAAGGTGCGAGATATATACGTGATTTTTTATAACTAATTTTAAGCGTGAAAAAATAACGGAATTTCTGGTATTTCAATATCGGCAACGGATACCAATTTTTACCGGAAACGGACACTCTTAGGAATATGCTTATACTACTGTTCAGGGCCTGTTCAATGCGAGGGCCAGTACGTTGATCGACGAGTTGTGCTTATGCTTAGTTAATAGGACATTCATATGCGGCAATGATACCATGGATGCATCATTGTCGCTACGTACCTGCTTGGAAGGAAACGACACCAGACCTGAAGAGCGTACCTAGCCTTAGCAAAATTGTTCTAAACGCTATAGGCCTACCATTACGGTTCGGCACGACAAAACGGAAGATGCCCGTAAAATGGACTGTCACGACAATGACATGTTTAGTTTTATATGCACGGCGTCTAAAATCGTAAAATTGAGCGGACTGCATCAAAACATTGTTTACCCCGTGAAAATGTTATTAAGGTCGAATGTTTATCATAAAGTTATCTAGATTATATGATTTGTTTCTAAAATAAACTAAAGCGGTGTATGCTTTCACGCCTGACTTAAGGATACTGCGGTGCATTCATAAAAGCTCTGATTAGAGTTGCAACATTTCAAAATAAATACCCAGACCAGGATTTTTCTAGAAGAAAAACCCGGACCCGGACTCGTACCCGGAATTTTTAAGAGTGCAAACCCGGATCCGGATCCGGATTTATTTTCCGAACAACCCGGAATTTTTATTACTTTAAAACTAAACACGATCGTAATTTTTTATAGATAGGAAAGAATTTCTGTCTTCATCTATTTCTAACAGCTCAGTATTTAAAATATTAATGGGCAGTATGCAACGCGCAGCGACTAATGTCATTCACAAAAAATTATTTCAATTTAATCATACAACAATGCACTATTCTTGCTAGGGATGTGCCGATACCAAAGTTTTTCCAATACCGATATCGATTATTTTGAAGATATATCGATGCTGATAGTTATTCCAAGTTTAATATACAATGTTTAAAGAACAGATATGATACATTACAACTGCAAGGACTCAAGTCCTAACAACTATAAAAGATCATAATTTTATAGAATTGCGCTTTTAATTAATTTTGTTCAAGGACAAACGCAACAGACGTAACAGTTTCCCTGCTTAGGCTCATCGATATCCTTTGACGAGTGAAATTGATAGCAGCCCATATCACTAGCTTTTACATACGACATGCAATAGCTGTGTGAGGAGACATGTTGGGTGTGTTTCGTTTCTAATGTATGCGTAAGTGTTTCACACAGTTAGTGTTGGTTGTGCAACTAATCTATTTTAGGTACGATACAGTTACTACTCCGAATGTAGGCGTGGGATGTTAATAAAATTTGTTGCAAGTATACAAATTCAAAGAAGTTCACCGCAAATGCAGAACATTTGGCAAAGCTGCACTGTGAATTTGAAATTACTCTAAATACGTTTTAGAAAACTGCTTTACAGAAAAACTAAATATATCATTTAAAATGTATGAGCAGTATAAAATAAAATTACGGTTTACAATAGTACAAACGGACAATTTCACTATGCCTGTAAAGTTAACGATTACCAAAATTTTATTTTCCCAAAGTCCTATTTTCACGAATTAATATCCAAACTTTCCAAAATCTCGGTTTTCCGGGTAATATCCTAATTTCGTTATTTCTGCAATATACCTAGCGAAAAAAGGTTGTTTTCAAAATCGCAGTTTCCGGGTACATAATGCCTATTTCCCGGGGAATATCCGCATTTTGCAAAATCCCGAGCAAGAAATGTTGCGCCCAAGATCGCAATTTCTGGGTAGAATGCCAACTTCTTGTGTAATATTAGGAAGAAAGCAAAATCCCTATGGTAGTATCCCAATTTTCCAAAATCAAAATTTCTGCAAATCTGGAGCAAAAAGTAGCGTCCAAAATAGCTATTTCCCGGCAGAATCCGGATTTTTGAAAATACCAATTCGAGTACGTCAAATATATATCCCAATTTCCCGATATCGCAAGTGCACAAGTAAATATCCCAAATTCCCAAAATCCCAACTTCCCAAAACCCCGAGCGAAAATGGTTGCGGCCGAAATGGCAATTTTCCGGTGGAATCCTATTTTCCAAAATTCCTATTTCAAAGGTAATCTCCCAATTTTTAAAATTCCAATTACCCAGGTGATATCGGCGGATTCTGGTAGGGACCTCTTCAGTACACAGGCCTATTGCACTTTAATCTTCTTTCTGGTGTTAACGTGGTAATGAATGTGTTGTCATCCCAAGCTTTTGAACGTTATGTGACTTCAAATATAATTTGGGAAAACATGCACTCTTTTCAAAGCCTTTCTGACTATAATTTAGCCTTCGTCACACGTCGGTTAAATAAAAATGTGTTTTGGTGCGACAGGTTTAAAGTGTTTGGTAGATCAAAGCACTGTTGACCGCTATTTTTTGTTTATGCAGACTGCATCGGCCCATGTGTTGAACAGAGCCGGAACAGTAGTGTAAGCATGTTCCTAAGCCTAAGCCTATGCTTAAGCCTAGCGTAAGTATGAGCCTAATCCTAAGCCTAAGCCTAAACATAAGCCTATGCTTGAGCAAAAAGTTAGTCTAAAGCTTAAATTGACTCTATTAGAGCCCAGACGGAAAACGATCTGGCCCTGTTCTATACACAAGCCACTGCATCTATACTACTTCGTTCGTTACATTTAGTACCGTGTTGTAAACTACTTAGCTAGTGGTCAGAGAAAATTTATTAGTTTTGCGAAAAGCAGGAAACTTTGGACTTGTTATACGTAAGTGTACATTCCGGGACAAATTTTGGCAGAGCAATAGCGGAAAAGTTTTCCAGTTGTTTGTTTTTACGATCAAAAGAATCTGCGGAGGTTATAGAGTTTGGTGAACGCTTGACAAAATTTTCAGAAGGTTGTGATAAATGTAGAGCATTATAATAATGACTGAAAGCGCGAATCCTTTCATCGACGATATGATTGAAGCTGAAGTTGAAAACAATGATAACGGCAATGTATCGCTTGTTGATGCAGCAGAAGATTCCAACGAGTTTTCAAATGAGTTCGAAAATGCTCCTGATGCAAACCTGCGTGGTCGCCCTGTGGGAGCAGGTAATCTTGTAAACGGGGATATTTTATTTAAATATTGCATGAATTTAACAAGTTTATATACAGTGTTTTTTCACAATTTATATTTATATTGCAGAATCAAAAGAATTATCGCCTGTGGTTCAGCAATGTTTCAGTTATGGTAAGATTGTATGTTGTGTTGGTTTAAACTTTTACTTAAGCAGATTAAGTGAATTTCACTAAACGGGAGCGCTGCTAAAATCCTATGCTGAAGCGCCTAATGTATCTACTACTGGACATTCGTTGCGTTTTGATGGAGTGAGGGGCATCAATCGACAACCGGTGCCCAGGGTCGTAGCCGATGGAATTTCTGAGTGCGGGTGGGGTTGCGTAGTTTTTAATAAAGCGTCAGTTACACTAGACAGTGTTTTAGCTACGCCAACAACTAAGTACATGTTAAAAACATATTGCATAACTTGCTAGTGCACAGGGCGCAAAGCGGAACTGGTTTATATCGGAATCGGAACAGCCAATTTATACCGGAATCGGAATCGGAACTAAAAAATTTGTGACTATACGGATAAATTGTATTAACAAGTATAATATTGATTTAGGGTGTCTGTTGACTGGCAACGATTCTGAAAAATGTCGCATGAACAAAATGACAATCTTTTTTGGGCCTGTAAATCTAAACTACAATCAATTACTGATAGGTTAACTTATCGAAAACAAATTAATACATCCATGATGCTGAATTTTTATACAACATATCACAAGTAGGTCTAAAATTAAAATATGCAAATTCCGATTGCACCCTTCTAGTGCATATTAGGGATGTTGCCGATGCCAATTTTAATACACGATGCTTAAAGGACAGATATGATACAACATTACGGCATTATAAATGCAAATACTTAAACCCTAATAACCACAAAAGATTGTAATTTTATTGGAACGGTCCATTTGTACTAATTTTTTCAAACGCAAACGCAAAAGAGAACAGTTTTCTAATTAAACGCAGTGATAAACGCTATCAAGTTAAATTTATAACATTCTAACTCACTGTTATGTGCAAAAAGTATCGGTAAAGAACCGGAAGTTTTGCGCAGTGTCGATGCCGATACTCGCGAAAAGTGCCGTTTATTATTGATCGATGTCGACGCCGATTAATGGACACTTCTCTCTTCCCTAGTGCTTTTGAAACGGAAATCACAAATCAAATATATACACGCATGTAATCACAGCTAGCGTATCAACATACACACTAGGTTCTAATGTTAATATGTACACGGAATTTGACAAACGTAAAATTGTTAATCGGGTGGCAAAATGTTGAGGGGGGCTGAACTTTAAGATAATCTTAAATGGGGGGTTTGGTTGCTGGTGCCCCCATCCCTCAGTAGCGAACCTCCAGAATATTAGGACGAATAGACGAACAGATGACTTATTTGCGGCGTACGCAAATTCAGAATATTGATATTATGTTACGATGTTACAATCGTAAACATTCATTTGTTTATGTAGATATGAAGTTCGACTTTTATTTCTATTTATCAAAGTTCGATCGGAACCTGCTAGCCCGGAACAGGAACTGAAAGCGGAACTTTAACAAAAGTAACATTAACGTTCCCTTCACTGTCGAAACATGTTTATATAAGGTAAAGAAGACCCTTCATCAACGAAATTTTATTGATATCAAATAAAGACTGGCAAAAACGTAATTATATAGCGGGTAAAAGTAGCTGCATATTTTACAGGAAAAGGATGCAAGAAGCGGCTAACTTAACAGTTCCGGAAATTTGCCAAACCGGTACCGGAACTTGAACTGGCATCACAACTCAATTGGATGCCAGAACTTTCGGTCGAACCCTGGCTTCTGTGCCTACATAATTGTAATTATATACATGTCTGAAATCGAAGGAACACTTGAAATTATATGTTTATCGTAATTCTTTCTTGCTTGGGTTTAGCTGTCGTCGGTTTATAATGTGTTTTTCAAACATGAACGCGTTGTAAAGTGCTGATCGGAGCCATACTTTTAATTTCAGACGGCATTGCGAAACGGCTACTGGAAGAAAAATTCATTCTCACAGCACTCGAATTTCATACTGAATTGTTGGAGTCAGGACGCGAGCTGTATCGCTTGCGCGATTATTTTTCCAACCCGACGCACTTTGAGCTGCACTCGGCAGGCGGAAACATGCGCACGACAGACGCATCAAATGTTTTTCTTTCGCCCATCCGTAAGGAAAATTGTTATTTGGTTTTAGCATTTGGAGTTCGATTTTGTTTCAATGAACATAGAATCTTGCCAGAAAAACGTAAAAATATGTTGCCGATTACGATACATGTTTCCTATTTATTGAAAATAACTTATGATTTATTCTTTGTAGCAAGGTCTTCAAGTGTACAAACGTTTGATTCCATCGACGATTTAGCACAGTCAGAAGACGGGGAACGTAAAATTGATGATAAAGTTGCAGGTTAGCGGTGAATGTTTTGCAAGTGCTTATTGATGTTTTGGCACTATGTTGTCTTCTGTATACGTAATAGATAGCTTGTCTATACGGTACTGAATTATGCATCAATATGTTTTGAAATATACGGGATTTTTATCTGCAGATAAGTATTATTTAATGTAAGTAATGTTGGAAATTGTTTCAGTTCTTGAATTTGAACTGCGCAAAGCAAAAGAGACGATACGGGCTCTGCGAAATCAGCTCACCCAAGCGACAACAGGTTGGGTTTATATTTTTTGTAATTATAATTATATGTATACAATCTCTCATATTTTTGTTGTTGGCGTTTGTGTATTTTTTGCCTGGTGATGAGTAAATATGTCCGCCCATTAGCGCTTTCTCAGATAGATAGATGTAAGATACAAACATTTGAAAGTGTAAGCACTGTTTTGACGTCTGTGAACTAACCGAGTTTTACGTCATATATCGAATGTATGGACTACTTATGAAGAGATGGTATTTAGATTTATAAGCTTCGTTGCACCATCTACATTCCATTGGTGGTTTATGTTTTTGTTTTGTGGTACTCATACGTATGTATTGATTGATTAACTTACAAATATATATGCAAGTAGCATTGACTAACAGTTCTGGTTTAAATATAAACTGTTTTAAATTTAATGTTAATTTTTGTTTTTTATTTGAAAACGCGACAGATCCTGCAGATACAGTGGTGTTTTATATTGAAACTGTTGTGTACTAAACTTGGTTATTAATGTGTAATAAATTATTTTATTTCTCTCAGATCTGCAAATGACACCTGTGGGAGGAGGTCAATCGTTATGTCGTGCTCCACTATCCTGCTCAGCGCTGCAAGATTCTATGCCTGATAATGACTTTATGACTCCTGTTGCGTCCGAAAATGTCCTAAGAATGCCACGTGCAACAACAGGAACAGGTCATGTCGAAGGGCAAGATAGTGGCACGTTTCATATTTCTGCCACTACGGATATAAATCCGTCAACGCAGCTGAACAATGCCCATGATGAGGAAAGCGGAAAGAATTTTAGCAGTGTTATTAAACGACAGCTTGCAACTACGGCGGGGTCATCACCTAATATACCGCGCAGCATTTCGTGCGAGCAGGTGAGTGTATTTTACTAAATTATTGAAAAATTGTGCTCAGTATTTTAGATTATTGTTTTTAGCATAAAGAAATGTTTTATAATATGCCAGGGCCGCATATTTTGTCTAGGCGATCTGCTTAACGAGTCATAAATTTGAATGAATATATTGCGTTAGGGTGCACAGATTACAACATGAATTGTGTTGTTTTCAATTTGATATAAATATCTAAATATAAATAAGGAACAAAATGGGTTTTTCCTGCAAGCAGAACACAGTGGTGGTCATTACTGTTTTTCTATGACGAAAGTGGTCATTACTGTTTTTCTATGACGAAAGTAACACTTGTATTGTTCTCGTATTTTGTTATTTTTAGAGGCCAAGGATTACCATCCCCATCAAACCTCATGAACAACGAGCGCTTAACTTTCTAGTCAACGAATATTTATTGCAACATGACTTTAAACTAACCGCAGTCACATTTTCAGAGGAAAATCAAGATCAGGTACGCACTATGCTGTTGTGTGAGATATTCACTGTGGTGGGATATAATGTATAATAGGTGATAAAGCGTGTTTCCTTTTACTATATGTATTTTTATTATCATTCTTTTATGCTCAAAAACAGTATTTTGAAGAGTTTTGAATTAATTGATAACATTTAAGCGGAGTTAGCATTTCCATACTTATTAAACATTTAGTTTAGTCTTTATTATGTATGGTTGAATACGGAGTTTTGTGGGTAAAACAATTCGTTACGTTATTGGTCGCAAATCAAAACATGCCTTAAATACGGTTTTATTATCCTTTATTGTTGTGAGCAACTGTCATTTGTTTTAAAATTTTAAAAAGTTTTAGGTAATGTTTGAAGAAAAGATGTATTGAACATGACGTTGAAGATCATAATTCGAAATCTTCGACGTTTCTTTGTTTCAGTTTAATGATTGCAGGATTTCGACGACTGGGACGAAGTAGGTGTCAATATACCACGGCCAACAGACCTTTTGGGTCTTTATCGTGAATTTGGCCGTTCAGTTCCGTCGTATACGCGTTCAAAAGACGTAGGCGTTCACGTTGATTTGGATACAGAATTCAACCCGTTTTGTGACGATTTGCAATCTACTGCTGCTATACTTAATCGACTGGTATATGCGTTTTAGTTTCGGAATGTTTTCTTTTTCAACCCTGTTAGAGATGGAGTTTGTTGACAATTTTCGCTATCTATAATTCGCAGTTTTGTATTCGTGTCCAGTTAGTTTATGTCTTCGGCTGTTCAAACTAAGTTTCTCTTCCAGCCATTATGGAAGGGTACCGGTCGAATTCCCCCATTCAGTTGGGACTCTGCGAATGCCGAGAGTGGGATGCTAGTCTTAATACAACTTATTCGGCTTTAGAATGAAGAAAACGCAGTGTTATTGACGAAAAATAATACGCTAAGTGAACAAAACGAACAGTTAGCTTCTGATATTTCTGTACTACAGTGGTAAGCCTTTACATACAAGATTTTTTGTCTACGAATTTGGGTGTATTGCTGTTTAAAATTCATTTTTGATAATTAGTGTAATATGTTTTATATTGGTGTTATTTGCGTAAAAGCACAAATTGTCGTTACTTTATTTATGATCGACAACACAACAGCTGTGAAAAGTTTTGCAGTTATGCCTTCAAATTAATACGGTAGTTTTAGTGAACTTGAAGTCATGCGAAATCAAATATCGGCTAATTTATCGTCAGTGGTACAAATTTCGCCTGGTGAAGCAAGTGAGCACAAACAACAACAACAACAAGAACAGCAACAACAGCTATTGTCCTCTGCTACTTTGTCGAAGCCTGACAGTAGGCTGGATGCGTCTGGTAGTTGTATAATGTCTATCCGGTCAGAGATTGGTCAAGGGACCATTGAGTCCGGAAAAGGTTCAGTATCGGAAACGTCACGCATTGTCGCTTCTACCACAGGAGCGGATGTTTGGAAAAACAGTAGGTATGTAATTTTGAAAAAATTCGTAATGACTAATTTTTGGTGGGTAGGTTGGAGGGGCCTTTGAGCACACTGTTAGAATGTAAGTTGGTCTTAGGTGAGGTTTCTGTTTTGAGCTGGGGTTTATTGATTTTACCAAGAGCGTGCATTTTGTGCGCAGACATATGTACAGGCTGCGTGGTTTTATAACTGGCATTTTCATTATATTTCAAGCAACTGCCGTCTTTCGTGTCGCTTTGTATTGTTAGTCGCATCCACACGAAAACACTATGCGCGCTAATACATTTTGTACCATGCAAATCGTGTTTAGTTACACATTCTTGGCTAAGCTTGATTGTCCACTCTTGATATTTTTTATCACCTTTTGGTTGCCTATTATAGTTAAGAGCAGGCCTATGTAGTACTAAGTATAGTTGTTGTTTACGAAAATTATATTCCATTTTAGAACCGTATCTTCACAATTTGTATGTGAGGTATTATCGCACGTATCACCGTATAAAAATACGACTGATAATCAACGGCTTGTGGCAGAAGTAAGCATAAAGGCGGTGTTTAACTATACCTTTTTGTGCTGTTTTTAAAAATTTAATTCTTGGATTTAATTGTGCAGATTAATTTTTGCATAAATTTCGTTTTGTACTGAACTAGCGAGCAGTTATTTACGCAATCTGTGCATTGTTTTCTACTAGTTTCCAGGGAGAAGTTTTTCACTCACAATTTCAAACCCACAATGCCACTAGTCGATAATGGAGTAGCGAATACTGTTGATCTGTTATTTGTAGTGTTGTTTTGAAGTTTTCCTATGTTTTGTTCAATAATTTTTAGTTTACAATACGCGTCTATGTATATGTTTTGTTTCAGTTCGACGCTTTATCTTTGTCTTCTGATACACTTGTACTAACACTGGCTCGAACGTTACCTCATATCGTTCCTAATGTGTTGCTTAATAAACGTGATGTAAGTTTATTCCATTATGGTTATTTTTGAATTAGTGCAACACTGTCGTAGGATTTGTTTATTATAATTATAAGTGTTTAACAATGTGGCTGTAAATCTTTTTGTAAAACGACTAAGTTAAACTGGTCAGTGGTTTGGATGTGGATGAGGAGATATGTTAATATGATAACGTAATTTTGTCTTCTTCGTTACTATGGTATCTTGGAATTGTAACGCTTGAGCGCGCATCTAAGTGTGTAAATTATGTGGGTTTTTGGAACAAATTAATAAAAGCGTGTGGCAGGTGGCTTTGCAGTTTTTATTTTTTGCATGTTAATTTCTCTTAATTCAGGAGCTTATTCCAGTCATTCTTGGCACCATTTTGCTACATCCTGATAAAGATCAGCGTGATGTGTTACTGAATATGTTGTTCAATTTGATCAAAAAACCCGTGGACGACCAAAGGTTTATCAACTGATTTGTTTTCGTTTTTTTGACAACGATATACTCTTGTTAATTGGGTATCACATTGGGATAATTTCAAGACTAACGGCTACGCGAACGCCTATTTGGCGTAATATTAATAACCCGGCTTGTCTATCTGTTTATGTATGACATTCTTGCATAAAGTTGTACGTTTTATGTCCTCAGTATGGTTTATTCAGAACGTAGTAACTTTGATAAATGGCACACTTTGGTTTTAAATCCAAATTAGTTCTTGGCAGTTCTTATAGGCAGGTCATTCTGCGTGGATGTATTGCTTTCGCGAAAGCTGTTGGTTCTATAAAGGTGGAAACGGAGTTGTTACCGCAGTGCTGGGAGCAGGTATGGAACATGGAGCAGCTGCGGTTGAAATATTCGGATTTGATTATAATTTAAGCAAACCTAACATTAAAAATTATGTACCTTCAGTAGTTTCGAAGTCGACTTTTTTGTAGAGATCAACGGTTATTTTGGTATTTTTGTTGTATTTGTTGCCACAGCACCTTGTGAATTTGAATTTTACTATTTTGCTGTTAGGTTTTCGTGGGCAGAATACTGTTGAAATCCGCGTTATCTGTAATGTAAGCGATGTTTTCGTTTAGATTACTCACAAATATCCTGAACGACGATTGCTAGTTGCTGAAACGTGTGGAGTGCTGGCTCAGTATTTGCATGTAAGTGAAATATAGTGGTTTTGTTCAGTTGACGGTACGTATTTAATTGCATACATGTTGTTGATATGACTTCTGGCAGGGCTCTCGTAGATAATTTACACCCCTGGTTTACCCTTTTACGGTTGTTCTATACTTGTCGTGTGGCGCCTTCCTTCATGTGTGGTATCGTACGATATCGGACGGCGCCGGATGACGTGAAATTTTTAAATTGTATAGCACTACCCATAGGGTTTCTATTTGGCATGCGCTGTGAGCCAAAACTTAACTTATTTCGACGGTATATTACAGCCAAACGTGCTAAGTTCGCTCGTGTTATCAATGCTTCAACAAGTGTGCTTAGAAGACAAATCTGAAATTGTTCGTGAAGCTGCAGTGCGCAGTTTGGCCGTTTTGTGCATATACATTGAAGATGTTGATAAGTTTACTCAGGTATACAGTTCGTTATAAAGGTGCGTTAACATACAAATATTTTTACTCTGCACAAGCATTCGGTTAAGTGTTTGTTGCATGTTTGTAAGATAACTATAAAATATTTGTAGAATAAATATTTTTTGTGTGCCAAAGACATTGAAATTTGGCAGCCGTTTTATCCATACATGAATAAGATGCAGATACACTTTGAGCGTTGTAGTTGCTTAGCCTCTGCTGTAGTTTTTTCTACTTTTCACCGATTGTACAGTTTGACTGACAGAATTTTAGGAAACGTTTATGTGGTCTGTCGTGGCATTAAAAAGGAATTTGTAATGTGTTTGCTCTGTCTAACTAGCAATTTCGAAACTTTTGTTTATTCAGGAAGGAATACGTGATCATACGGTAGTATGTAAATTGATTTCAGATATCTGATCTCGTACAAAAAATGATACTGGACGCCGACGATAGTGTCGCCACAACGGCGCGTGATCATTTACTTCCAGGTTTTACACAATGGGCGCTTGAAATCAACCGATTTAACTCTGGCGTTGTCGAATTATTTTTGAAGAAAATTCACCAGATTTTGCAAGTAATAGTTTCTCAATGAATATGATTTACATGACGCTATTTTTTACAAATTTCTTTCGTTTTGTTGAGGGAAATTGGAGATTATGGAGAATGTTTGTTGGAGGTTTGCTACACAGCAGTTTATGCTATATACGTTATGGGTTTGTAAATTTGGTTTATTAAATGGGATGTGGGTTGAGGTGGGGTTTACATTTTCTCATTAGTATTCCGCGTAGAACTTAATGAAGTTCTGTGACTTTTTTAGACAAGTGGAGTTTCGCAGTCGGCAAACGAAACGCTACTCGGAAGCTACTTTCGTTGTATGAATACAATTACTTCCTTCATTTACTGGTCTGTGTTGTCAACTGGAGTGTTTGTGTCTCGCGTTAATGAGTTCATTAAAGACAATAGTGGGCATATTGATATCGATGGTAAGCACAGGTGCATGGCTGATATGTGCCTTGGGGTGTAGCTGCACTTCCTGTGGGTACCCTATTGCTTAATGGTGTCACACTAACTGTCATTCATTACAAAAAATGGATCAATCTGTTTAAAATTTTGGATTAATGCACAGCATTCTAGAATGCTCACGTGCGTTGTTTTATGGTGCTTCTTTGCATGTGTCCAAGTTCAAATTAAGGTTATGATGCCTACTAATATACTCAGTTATGTTCGCTTCTTACTCAGTTTTTTTGCAATTGACGGTTTAAATATGATACCAAGCTCATCTTACTCATCCGCATATACCAGAGTTTTCTAGATATGGGTCGCGTGATGTTAAAATTTGAAAATGTCATAGTCTATTTTCAGTTACTATTTAGTCATGTAGATAGAGTGTTTTAGTAAATCGCTATCCGTCAACGCAAATTCCTCTCGAACATCCTGCAACGCTGTGCGGTGGAGACCCTATCATATTTCGAGCTCTTACTGTCTTATATGACAAACATGTTAACGAGGAATGGTATCAGACATGGGAACAGCTGGATTATGTATTGAAAACTATGTGAGTTGGCAGAAACATGCAATGTTCAGTGTAAATTTCTTTGAAGGATTCGAATATACTATGTAAACATTTGGTAATTTCATTTATGTGCTGCTTTCACCGCCCTAATCTTTCACTATTCTAATTTAGAAATTACAGAAAAGCATATTGTCGTTACAGGTTGATACGATAAAAAAGTTGACTATTTGGATTGCCGTTATTTTCAAGTGATTTCTATAGCATGTCGAAATTTTCTAAGCCAGCGTAGGGATATCAGTTTTAATAACAATTTCCTTCGTGTTCATCTTGTAAATTGTTTACTGTTTGACGTCAGGATTCCTCTGATTTTGGATTGTTTATCAAAATTGAACGTCAATGTAAATAAAGTGTTCCGACAGGCGATTCGGTTTATATCTGTACTCTGTCGGTTGTTTGGACGGCCGTGGACACTGAATACATTAAAACCTATGTTTTTGGAGCGACTTACAACCAAACAAGGTAAGTAGCAATGATTTGGTTACAATTTTTCGATTGTTACCATGAAGAAATTTATGTTGAAGTTCCATTATGACAATCACAGCAAGGCTGTAAAGTTCCTGCACCATCGATTATATATTTATAATAAACCATGATTTTCTGTCGTGCGAAATTTAACCATAATGTGTGAAGTAATGACCGCGTGTATATTTCCAGGAGAGAATTTTGGTTTCAGGAGGTGCTGGTGGAGGTGCTGATTTGTTCAAAGATCCAATTAGTCACGCATGTCTTCCAGTTTTCATTGCAGGTGTTTTGGCTGCGTATGTCACGGTTAGTGAAGTTATTTTTTACTTGTAGAATTCTTCACTTTTAAGTCTATTGAGGTATTAATGGGAGCCTTGGTCTGCTGCACATGCTTGGAATTGTTTTGTCGTTACAAAATGTTGCCAGCAATTTAACTAGTATTAATAGTAAACAAAAAGCTTCTATTGTACTGAATGATTCTTTGAGTTATGACCGTGCTATTGTAATAACGAACAATGTGTTACTAGGTTTTTTAATTTCATGAAATTTGCAATATGGCTTTTATTATAGGATCAGGATAGATGCGATTTAGTGCGGTACTTGAAATTGTGCATTCAACAATATGCAGATGTTTATGGTCCACGGGGTTCACTTTTGGTAGCTATTTCTGAATTAAGGTAAACAATAGCGGGTCAGGTTTATATAGTTTTGACATGAAATCTGAGGCAGTGTTCAACAATTTAAAGAAAAGGTTTTAATGTAAGTAATCAAAAATCTGCACTGAAATGTTAATTAGAACGCAAGATGCTTGAGTATTTTACAAACTTTGGTATTAAGAACGATAGAGAGATGGCGAAGAAACTGCATTATAGTATTCATGGATACAAAGAGTTTTCTGAAAAACTGTGTGGGCCTTCAAGATTGCGATAAAAATTTGGGGAAATTAGCTTTGTTATAACATATTTGATGAAAAGTTTTCTATATTTTTCTAAGGCCTGAGTTTTCGGCAAGTGGTTGATTTTTCGTATTTTATGCCAGCTTTTTGCCTCAACCATCAAACTGTCTGTACGGGTGTTCATACCGCAGCACGTGATCACTCTGCAGGCAGCCTTTTCTTTCATTTCAAGTTTCTCCATCACGTTTCCGCTTGCACAAATCCCATAAACATTTGCACCGTATTCAGCGACAAAGCGGATGTAGCTGAGGTAAAGTCAGCGCATGTCATCTTTGTTTTAACCCACGATTTGCCAGTGACAGCTCGCAGAGCACTCGTCTTTGATTCCATTCTGCGTGCCACATTTTCAACATGGCTCTTGGAGGATAGTTTCTGGTCAAAGGTCAGTCCGAGAAACATCGGGGGGGGGGGGGGGTCGAATTTGAGCTGTTTTCCTTTGAACCGGGTAAAAACTGTTTGGATTGTCTTCTCCGCACTGATTGTCATCTTGTTCGTGTCTACCCGTTCAACTATCGAATCCATTGAGTCATGTAGATATTCTTCAATTTCGACCATAGTTCTTGCTGTGCTCCAGAAGTCGAGGTCGTCCGCGAATAGAAACGTTTTAATTGATTCAGGCACTGCGTATATCATTCATAAATAGCATAAACAGCCATCGGTCTGAGCGCGCTTTTTTGTGGAACGCCTTCGCAGAAATGTCTGTATCCGCTTGTTGCCTTTTCATACTTTGCCCTCCCAATTCTATCGGCCAGGAAGTTCTTGAGTGGAGCATTCATGGTAAGATTCCCATTTTGTGTAGTTTATTCAGCAATCGGCCTTTCCAGACTTTGTCGAATGCCCTTGAGAAGTCCACAAGCACCATTCCTGTCATTTGCATCTTTTTTGCTTGGAATCCATCCAAAACATCTTGAGCTATTCGAATCAGGTGGTCTTCTGTGTCTCGCAATTTCAGGAAGCCTGCTTGGTAGTTGTTCCAGAGATTCTTCGACTCCAGTACGTAGCTCATTCGGTTCTTCACCATCTTCCCCGTGCACCTTGCCACACAGCTCGTCAGGGATACAGGGCGGTAGGAGCCAGGTGTTTCTACCGCTTTTTCCATTTTTGCGGATCGGGATAATGGTAGCCTTTTTCCAGTCTGCGTGAATGACTCCTTGGGTTCATGATAGGTTCACGATCTTCAGCGGGATTTCTGGCCTATTGTTCCAAGTGCATTAAGCATCTCGCTTGTGATTTCGTCGCTGCCTGCTGCTTTCCCGGACTTGAGTTCCCCTGGTGCAATCTTCAGTTCATTTGGGGTAAAGTCACTGTTCATACCCTCACCATCGCTCTTCATTAGCGCCATGTTTGCCGTAACATAATAATGAAAACACACATAAACTTACTCTGACACTGCGCAGCCATATGTCGTTTTTGGTGCCCAGCGCTAAATAATTATTGTGAATGCTGCATATTTAATACGTTAGGAAAGGCTTTCATCATACAGTCACGGACAGAATTAAACTGCGATAGTGATGGCGTTTCATACTGCGGCTTTAATTTGGTTGGTCGTTTCTTGGATGCATTCGGTCGCAGACGCGATTTGTTCTGATCTATTAACTGTTGAATTGCCGCTTTATCTATGATATTATAATGTTGTTTTAGTGAAACATACTCAGACCAGGCTTTAGTAGTTGATCTGCTATGCGAGTCAATAATTAGCGAATCAATTGCAATTCGGCGGTTTGTGGCATCGGCGTTGTATGCAGTAGTTAAAACGGTTTCGGATGAATTGTTAGCAACAAGAGTTGTTCCAGGTTTAATTACTCTAGCGTCGGATAGAGATTTGTAAGTGGTTTTGGTTGCCTTTTGTTTAGCTTCGAAGCTGATTTTATATGAAGGTCAAAGGTTAAAATGCTTTGAATTTATTAAACATGAACTCCTTAATGCCAAATTGTGTTTGAAAAAGATAAAAACAAAGCTCAGTGTGTTAATTCGAGTTGATTTATTTAATGACAATAATTAGTGCTTCTCACAATTGTAATATCTAATAAGCTCAGTATATTAATTCGAGTTGATTTGTTAAATGACAGTAATTAATGCATCTCGCTACGGTAATATCTAATCAAATTAGGTCTACACAACGGAGCGAGGCAAGATTTTTACCGACAAAATTCAATGTATTAGAGGAAATGGTATTAAAATTTTATTAAAACTGCAAACATGTTTTATGTGGTGTTGAAAATGTGACAATCATCGGTGAGTTAAAAGTAACATTTTGATTTTAAACTATGAATAGTTTAAACGGAGAGTTTGGGGATTGTTTTTCAGGAGTGTTCGTGTCGAAACTGTAAAAGGATTTGGAGCAGCATTGGAAGTGGTTAATAATCCTGACGTATGTTTTCGCATTGTGTAACTAGAGATAGGCGACATCGAAACAGCTTTTTTTATGGACTCTGCGAAAATTGTGTAATAATTTTTCCTTAGTATTAGATGCCAGATCTAAATATAAATACAGAAGACTGACTATTTTGATTTGCTGGTTAGTGAGAAAACCCGGTTTATGGAGCGGTGGCGCCTGGCAAAAAAGGTTCGCTTAACGTGGTTCAAATTGGCAAAACCTGTACTGAAAATCGGAAAATTGATTATAGGCGTTGTGAAATAGTAAGTGCAGATTTTTTTGCTTTATCGAATCGATAACTACAGATAGAAATTCCAAGGAAGGTCAACTAGACTAAACTCAACTTTGCGATTTTTGATAAAATGTTTTGTCATCTACAGCTTGACAAAATGAAACCGAATGTTTTCGGCAGGGTTTTGTTTTATATTCTCTGTTAAAGTTGTACTGGTTAGTAATAACCATCACAACTCATGCTTGTATTTAGGGTTCGTTTTAGATCGAAGAAAAAATTCGTGTGCAGCTCGCGACGTTCTTTGATGAAAACCTGCCACCAGACGCTGATGATACGTATGACATGACACTTGCACTGATTCGTATGTTCACTCTGATTGCTCCAAATCTAGATCCACACTTTCGCGATAGCTGTAAGCTGCAGTGTTCTGGAGATTCGATCTTGGGTGGTAATTCCCCTCTCTCAGTAGGGACCCAGCGAATACCCAGGTGTTATGACGTGTAAGACAATGCTTGTTATCCGCCGTACAGCGATCGACCGGATATTCGGTTCCGGTTTAAAATCCGGCAATAAAACCGACATCCGTATTCGCCATTTGTATCTGATTTAAACCTACCGGAGTTGCTGTTGTGGTGCAAAATAACATACAACTGCATATTACATGTGGAAACGCTGGACATTTGCGCGACCGTATTTCCGGGCGAGTCAAGAAGCTTAACTTTTGACACTGAAGTAACATGAAAAATCAGAGCAACAAATAATTTTAACACGACTCAAATACTATCTAAAATACACAAATTTTTATGGTAAACACGGTCAAGATACGGTTCCGGTATGAGATTTACTGTCCGGCTCCAGGTCTGATAAAATAATTTTAAGAGAACTGGTAATTATTAATATCCCGTTGCAGCCGAACTCCAACATTAGAGCGATTTTAATATGGAATAACTGAAATGTAATATAGTTGCATAAATTTATTCGCTAAATTGACGCAGATTGTATTTTGTTCCGTTTGAGTTTGACTGTTTACGTGATTTGTGTAGTGTTCTGTCTACCTAATGTTGCTATTACTTTGAATTCGGAGGAATATTTCAAAAATCGCAGACACTGTTAAATCGGAGAACAAGGAATTCACTAGAGAACGTTTGGTGCCTGCATCTGTGCCAGTGTTATCGCACTGTTTGAATGTGTATGGATGACACGCACTTTTTTAGTATATTGTAAGCTGAGTATAAACCCCTTGTTCCAAAAGTAATTTTTAATGAACGCTGCTTTAGTTAATGTAATGCATGTATATCTTAATTGACAACTGTTGCAAAGTCTACGACAAGGACTGCTACTATTTAGCGATCTACTTGTTCTCTGTATTAACAGTTGTCCTGCCAAGACTTGCAATTGCAACTGCAACATCAGCACACATTCCCGTTTCTGGCCGCAAACGTTCTGTGATAGTGTCACTTTTCGAAGCCTACTCAGCCATGTCGTGTTGTCATGTGTCGAGATGTGCAATCGCAGAATCATTCCTTCCTGGTATTCGTTCTCTTCAACGTGAGTTGGACGCCGAGCATTCAAAAGTCGCAAGTTCCATTGTCAAAGAACTGCAAGCGAAATTAGACGCCCCTGGATCGACAACAGTGACGTCGCAAAGTGCAGCTGGCGATGCCAAGTAATTATTTCAGATTCAGTTTAATGATTTTTGATGTTTTTTGCTAATAAAGGTGTGTAAGATCGTGACATCGTGCAAATTTATAGGTTAACAACGCAGAAAGTTCGAAAACTAACGTAAGACTGGATAGGTATTATGGATCACAGAAGTTGTAATTTACTGCGTAGCGATAAATAATCGGCGTCGTCGCACCAATTCTCCCCGGACGATTCCCCTCCCTGAAGAAATCAAGCTTGCGCATCACCCGAGAAATCTTCCTAGGACAGGACAATTTCTCAGCCCCTTTTCCGTAGAAATCGTTCTAGGACACTCTTCACCCGAAATTATTCAGAACAGTGTTTCTCACTTATACTCCCTCGTGAGAAATTCCAGTTTTGGACTATTTAATGTCACTCCTAGTATTTAGCACAGGCAATCAGAGCAGGGTGGAAAGACAATTTTGAGTTTTTTGTCAGATTCGGCAAAACGTAACAGTAGTATTGATAGCAGCGAACGTGACTCTCTCTGTTCCATCCAAGTAATGCGTCAGTTTCTTTTTGAGCGAAGCGAAACTCCGAGCGAAGCTCGGAGTTTCGCGAAGCGTTTTATGTTTTGTACTTGGGGGTCGAAAGGTGGATGTCCGTCCGTCCGTCTGTCCGTCCGAAAAGAATCTCAGGAACGGCTGAACCGATTTTAATAAACTTTTTTTGTTTGAAAGCCAATCATATTGGGGTGTTAACCTCGCATTGGGGTTTTAAAATTTTGAGCTGTTTATTAGCTACAGGCTAATTTGCATAATTAATTAAGCCTAAATTAGGACTTTCCACAATATTTCACTAATTATTACAGTTAGAAGCAATCTAATTTTAGCATTAAAGGGTTTTTGGGTGCGAGGAATCTGCGTAGACTGTTTACAAACCTCCAAAACCGATAATTGAGCAGTTAGCTAATAGATAATTTGCATATTAGCATAGTTTATAAGCCTAAATTAGGACTTTTTACATTATTTCACTAATTATTAAGGTTATTAAGGTTAAAAGCAATATAATTTCAGCACTAAAGGGTTTTTGGTGCGAGGAATTTGAATAAATAGTTTACAAACATCCCAAACCGATAATTGAATAGTTAGCTAACAGTTAATTTGCATATTAGCTTAATTGACAAGACAAAACTAGGACTTTTTAAAATATTTCAATAATTATTACGGTTTACTGAAGGTTTTTGGGTGCGAGGAATCTAAGGAAATTGCTTACAAACCTCCAAAACCGATAAATGAATAGTTAGCTAACAAATAATTTGCATATTACCTTAATTGCTTACGTGCGTTCGAGCTTCGCTCAATAAATGTAGTCCCACTACGACTGGTACTATGGTGGCATCACTAAGATTATGGGTTGCAGGTAAATTTTTTGCCGCTTGCTGTTTTTGATCAGTAGTTTTCACAAAATTGAAACCTGTTTCGATGATGTTTGATTGACTTTGACTTCGGCCACGTTTAGCTTCCTGTGAAGCACTATGAAGCCGAAACCAAACTTTTGTTCTCTTCCTGCATTGATTACCTCTGCTTAAACCCTAAAGCCTATAATCTAACAGAGGCAGGCTGTAACCGGATATTTTTTCGGGTAAAAATTACTTTCCAGAAATTCTGTTATTTTTACGCTCAAAACTAGTTGTAAATCACGTATATATGCCGTAATTTTTCATTATACAGATATGCTGCAATTTTTCGAAATGGAGTAGAAATTGTGAAATTTGTTTAAAATCTGAAAAATTTCGGTGCACATTAATTTTTTTGTAAAATTTTAGAAAGCCCTGTGAACATTTGCACGCCTTAATTGTGTTGACAGAAAAATAAAACATCTTTGAAAGGTCTATACATCAATATCCGTTTTCCGTTTTTGTTACTTGATCACTATTTGTTTCCGTTATTTTTACTATCCGTTAACACCTTGAGCATAGGATAGTCTATTGTAGATGTGCAAATATATAGTCACCCTGTACACAACCAAGATCTATCGGAAAAGTTATAATCGTGCGAATGCAAGGGGAGGAACAGCCGTGAGAGAAAATAGTCCTGAACAATTTTTCATAAGGGAGTATTCATCCTGCTACAGCAAAAAAAATCATCCGGAATGAATTCGGGGAAGGAATTGCGCTAGGAGGATTTCTTGGAAGAAGGAAGCCCTAGGACATTTTTGTGGGGGATGAGAAATCGTCTGTACATTTAATTGTTGGAATCTCTGTTTGCTAGTTTGCATTGCTTTTGATGTCCGTGTAAACTGTCTAGAAATAAACACTGTGTAAAGTATGTCGTCTCGACTGCTGAAGTATTTCAGATCATCAACTTTGGCGTCGTTAAGTAGCATTCAAGCTACCGCGCTCACCAGTGCACCTGATATTGGAGTTGATGCCATGCGGTCAAAGATGATGGATAAGTTTAAGGATTTCAAAGAGCGTATGGATCCCCAACGAGCTAGAGTGCCTGGTAGTACAGTTGTTTCAACTGCAACTTCGACTCCGGATACAGCAGGATCTGCTGTGGTTCCTTCGTTATTTAAGCGAAAACTTTAGGATGCTGTCACTAGATTGATTTGTGGATATAGCGTGTGATAAATATTGTGATATTTTTTAATATTAATATAATGTACTTCAATGTTTTTTGGCTATTTGTAGTCCGCTAGGCATTTTGTGCTGTTTAGGTGATGTAACCCCATGGAAAGCAATACCTGGTGCAGGATAACATTCATTGAAAGCTTTTATTAAGAGTTGCAATATCTGCCGTCTAGCGTATCTTATCGCATGAACAATGTTACTGCATATTTATTAAATGTTGCGTCATTTACTTATTTATTGTTGGCAGCTAGCAGGGAATTGCCGAAACAGAATTATGCAGAAATATGATTACGACTTAAAATTTCATTTTGACAATCTGTATATACCGTGGTGCAACCGGAGGTGAAAAGTATTGGCAGGGTTGGAACCGGCCAAGTTTTTAGGGCCCGCGAATTTCATACAGGTTTAGAGCAGCAAACAAAACAAACAAACCATATAAACATATCACTATTTATCATATTTCGCCAAATCTTATTCAGTGCACTTCCATTAGAGCCGCGAGAGCTCCAACGACCGACAGATGCAAAAGGTTGCGAGTACCGGTTACTACGTTGCCACCTTCGCTTGTTTTCACGCCAGTAGTTAGCAAATTTCTTGAAGTAGCCAGCAGAAACGTCTGCAGTTCTAAGATACTGGATAACCAACGAGCTCGCTTGATAGGACAGTGGCTTAAAAAGTGTTTACAACCGCATAGGTGCAAAATTGCGGGTTAAAAACTCAAGAAACTCTCCTTCGAAATTCTTGCTGAACGTAACCCTACGTTTCAAACTTCTTGATACCAAATGACGGCAGTATTTATGAAAACTGATAGGAATTAAGGTTAAAAAAATGAGTATCTTATTCTAATTACAATATCAAACGAACGGTCTGTTTTATGGGCTCATGGTACCTTAAGCACGCAGCCCCAATATTTGGATCCGAGGCGCTTCCAACCGTGAGTACCGGAGCCGGAGGTAAAAATTGGTTTCTCACTAGTTTCACTCATGAGTTTGTTCACCATTATACTTTGCGCCCTGGAATGTGTTGTTAAATCGTTTGGTCTACTCTTAATTTTTTAACGAAATATCGGCGTTTCTGTCCTCAAAATTGTGCCAAATGTGAAAAACAAACACACCAACCAGATAAATTTTGTAAAACTATGCAAAGTTTCACTATCAAAATTGCCGGAACATCCGGCAAAAGTTCTACCAGATCCGATGCCGGAGGTCCATTTTCTACTGCAGCCGGCGCCGGAGGCAGACCTCCGTTTATACGTTGACGATCAAATTTAAAACAGCCAACGGGAAATAGACCAAATAAAGGTAACCGCTGAAGTGGCCAAATAAACATCAATCCCAAGTCATCTGCTCACACTGCAAAAAATAATGAGTCAAATTGACTCTCCGAAATAGGCTTTTCCTGACCACACAAACTGAGTCAAAATTGGACTCCGTCACAGCCAAATTCGACTCACTATTTAAGTGCGCTTTATAAAGTTTCGAACTCAACTTTATTTGGTCCTGAATTCACTTATGCACTACGATCAGGGATATTAAATGACATTTACGGACTCTAATTAGGGTTTACGGACTTTATCCGCTTTACGGACTCTTATTAGGGATACGAACTCCTATTGATTGAGACTCAAAATGGGGACTCCCTCTTATTAGCCCCTCTTATTCGGGTCACTACAGTACTTATATATGAATTATCTTAAGTTTAAGCTATTGGGACTTTTAATCTGAGACCTACGAATTTCGGTTGTGTTCTACAGCTTAAAGTCCTAAGCCCGTGTTATCAAATGTGTAGCACCAAGGTTTAATATTTAGCACATTTGTTGCAATCGATTTTACTCCACTTCTTTGCATATTTTTGATCTGTAATTGTAGCAGTTGGTTAGTTTGGAAACCGACTAGTAAAGTAGCTGGTGATAGGTGCAAGATGCACTTAATACGGCTTTAACTTACATAAAGTCAAAGATCGAGTTTACGCTGCCGCTATTTTTTCCGCGGAAGCAAAATTTAGTTAACTTCGCGCAAGTTTTCCCCCTCATAATCGCTCGAGAAGTATACTGTCCAGCAAAATATATCACGGATCATACAGACTCAAAACCACATACTGTAGTGACCCGAATATGAGGAAGGGGGGCTGATATTTATTTGGCCTCTCCAGAGGATACCCCCTTGTTATTCGGTTACAGACTGTTATTTATTTTTGACCCACGCTCCGCTGCCGTTCGTTACTGATATATATCCGGTACTGCAATTATCCGTTGAATTAAACTTTTATTTGTCTTGTGTCAATAGCTTGAGCGATAGTACAAGAATATACTTACGAATTACTTTCAAAATTTAAGTACGCGTTAAAGTTTCGACCTCAAATTATTTGGTCCTGGATGCACTACAGTTAAGAATAACTGATCTTCATGGACTCTAATTAGGGTTTAGGGACTCTATCCGCTTACGGACTCTTATTAGGCATACGGACTCCTATTGATTCGGACTCAAAATGGGACCCTCTTATTACCCCCCCCCCCTCTTATTCTGGTCAATACAGTAGTAACATAGTTTCAGAAGCCGCAACATAATCAAAACAGGTGTTGTCGAGATTGTGTAAAAGTAAATGCTACAGGTGCAAAGGCTTTGAAATCCGAAGGTTTCCGAATATACAGTCATTTGTAGCGATTGCCTGCTTCTAGTAACAAAAAATATGTTTTTAAAAGCCGTTGTAGCGTTAATATTCTCAACATCGGTCCCACACAGATAGATCTGCAGAAGGACAGTCTTATTGTTGCAATTGCGGCAACACAACGGAGTGGCTCCAGTATTATTTGCGTAGAAGTTTTTTGAAATATATGCATCAAAATCGCAGAAATATAAAACTAGCACAAGTTTTCCGAAAGAAAATCTTGCAGGGTATCGTATTCCCGTCGCTTTCAGTTTGGTTTTATGGAGGGAATGCAACGCTATCGTGATCTTTCCGAGGAGAAATATATATTTGTGAAAAAGTTTATAAATTGGCCTTAAGTCATGTCTCAGCAATCCAGACGTTGTCTGGCATTGAAAAGCATAGGCAAGTAATAGACGAGATATGGTTAACGTGGGTCAACACCTTTTTTCATTTCTGCCTCGCTTTACGCTTATTGTTTGATTCAAGCAATTTGCGCTCGCAACGGCTGATGGATGCCGGGTATTAAGTAACAAAAAGCTCCTTAAAACGTTTAACTACCAGCGAGCTAACGAACGAAAAACAGGTCCGAAACCACTTTTAAGTTGAAGGTTTATGTTTTTAAACGTACTTATTTGAAGTAGGAATATTTAATTGCTTAGCTATTTTTTCGGTTTTCGGCGCGTGTATTGAAGTGATAAACCACCTGACGGTACGTGGACACTTGGACATGGAGTGTTCCACTGACAGTGTGAGGTGGGGACGCAACTTTTGTGAAAACTTTAAGCGAAAGTTGTGCTGCCGTGAATTCAACTGTAACAAAATTGGTTTTGTTTTTAACAAAATTTTTGAAAATTCAGAGTTAACCTGGATTTACACAAGGAAGCATTTTTGCTTGATTTATTGATCAAATAATTGACACCATAATACACCCTCTATTGGATATGCTCGAGAAACCCGCTATGTGCTTCACACTAGTAAAGTAAGGCCTATAATTTGATTGCCAGCTATACACATAAGCAAATTGAATAAGCATGTATCTGTTTGATAAAAATTTCCTGTGGAAAGGGTGGACTGCCGATACCGATGACGATACCAATTTTAATGCACGATAGATAGATAGATAGTTAGATAAATAGATAGATATTTTATTACTGACACGGTACAACAGCCAAACAGAAAGGCTCAGGAATTTCTTCCGTCATGTGCCTTCGTGCGTGTGAAGCAAGGCGTACTGCGTTTCATTTGCTGGTGTAACAAGTGGATGCAAGGAGAAAACTAATTAACTCATGCTGATGGTGGTGTACACCGGTAAAATCAGTGATGCATATGTTACGTAGTGCCTTCATTGGAAGAACCAAGATGTGTAATGTAGAGGTTCTTATAAGGCATAAAAACAGAAAAACTCAGCAGTTGATTGTGAGGCGGCGTAGCTAATCTGTCCACCGAATTCGAACACTCCTGGGAACGTCTCTCGTTTTTAGTTGCTGAGCACTCAGAACTAGAACCGTCGTACCCTAGCCTACTTAACTTACAGAAACATAGGTTAACAAAGTAATGCTTTGAAAACAATAAATAAATAAACCAAGATATATTACAAGCACGATACATTATAATTAAGTGAAGTACCAGTGATATAGAAATAGTAGATGATAAGGGGCCGGCCAGAAATAATCACCGGTACAAAACCAATTTAATTTAGCCTTATTATATTGTTCACATGTTGCGGTCGTACTTTAAGAAAGAAATGAGGTCAATCGTGCTTATATGATAAAAAATTCCTAGAAGAGTTGTTAACAGTAACTATTGGCAAACCATTGTACATGGAAGCTAAGGTAAACTATCTTTAGACTTGAACACTTACAACCATAAAAGATTATAATTTAATGAGAACGAATGATCTTAATTAGTTTTTCGCACGTAAACGCAACAGAGATAACAGCTTTTCTGGTCAGACGCACTAATATACACCAACTAGGGAAATTGATAGTATTCCAACTCACTTTTATGCACAAAAAGTATGGGCAATTTTGCAGTGCCAATCAGGCATTTGCTGTCTCGGTCAAAAAAGTGACACCGAGACCGAACCTAGACTTTTGGTCTCGGTCTCGGTCAATTTGTAACCATTACCGAAAATAAAAAGATTTTTTAACAAAACTTTTGGATATTTATATCTGCTTTGAATTGCCGCTTCATACAATTAAACTAATAACACGTTTCCCAAATTTATGTTTTAATTTATTTTCACTTGGCTACTGTCTCCATGCCCTTCGAGCAGGCTCGAGGCAAATCACACTGTGTCAAAACTCCCTCGGTACGATCCCTAGTTTAACAGCAACTAAAAATGAATTTTTCGGTGGCATGTATTTATAACTTTCCGGTTGCACCGTGATATTTGTGTAGTGTGTACAGCAATCCCTGGGAAAATAAAAATTCCGTGTACAGTAATTTTTGTGATTTCTACAGTTTTCCGACTAGAACCGAGTGATCGGATTGTTTTTCATGCGAGTCAATTAAGAATTGCATATAAAAACTCCGCCCGGTAAGCCTCTGCAAGTAACGTGTTGTCCACGGTGTTGAAGCCTTATGAGCCGAGGCGAGGCCCCGCGACATCATTAATTTATAGTATAGTACCTACGTATATCACATTTATTGTATATAAATATATAAATATAGTTACTAACCTGATAAAATGGACGGTATACGAGATCCTGACCACGAAGCAAATCTACGGGAATATCAGAAGGAATATGTAAAATTCCTGGATGATGAGGTATTTTATATCGTCTTGTAGTTTGCGTCATGTTAAATGAATTCAACTATTACTCATGTACCATTTCACATCTACAATGGTCATCGAAATTTGTCGAGTATATCAAAGGATTTTGTATAGTGTTAAACTTCAGCTTAACATTCGAATGAACCAATCTTGGATATTTTCCGTTATATACACATATTCTACCCAAGCATCTTGATAGTTAAGAGCTAACTACATGATCCGACTAAGAAGTTAAACCCAACAACGCAATTGGCTAAGCAAAAATTTAATTATATTTCGCAGGCATTTAATTTTGTGGCGTGTTATATATGAATATAATAGTTTCCTGATCGGCCGCGCTGATCTACGTGCTCCAACAAGTTAAATTGATAGCATTTCAACTCACTGCTAAATGCAAAAAGTGTCGGAAAACGATTGGCAACAATTTAGTGCCGTTGCCCATACTCACGAAAAGTGCCGACATTACCGATGCGATGCGGGTTAATATTTAATTCGTGTTAGTGCAAAATTTAGTTCCTGTGGAAAACCGAACTCTCAATGCCAAATTTATTCCAAACAGTGAATTGCTGTAAAAACCTTTTACTAAGAGTTGTTGGCGGGAAAAAATTATCGGAAAAAGTGTTTTTTGTTTCATTTTTTCCATTTTTTCCGAGAGGGTGGAAAAAAATGGAAAATCTTAAACGATTCATAAATGTAATTTGCAACTAAATATGATATAAAATAACGTTTTTAGATAACACGTAACTAATTTTCATGCAACACATTAACAGTGGCTGTGTGTATATGTCCACCAGGACGCATTATATCCCAAAAGAGTGAAAATCGCAGCACATGAATATACAAATGGATTTTAGAATTGAAGCTTTGCCATCAGAGCGAAAATTGCAGCATATGCATATATAAATGGATTTCTGAATTGAAGCTTTGCAGCGAGATTCAATGTAAAACTACATATGCATTTTGTTCGGTTCGCTCACCAGGTTTCGTTGACCGTGGGGCCATAGTGACCGTGTGTATATGTCCACCAGGATGCATTATGTCCCAAAAGAGTGAAAATCGCAGCATATGAATATACAAATGGATTTTAGAATTGAAGCTTTGCCATCAGAGCGAAAATTTCAGCATATGAATCAGGGTGCAACCGGAATTACAATTTACCGGAACCGGAATTTGAAAATTTTACCGGAACCGGAAACGGAACCGGAAAGTGAAAAATGCTTTCACCAAAAATTTCATTTTAATCTTATTTTTTGCTCTATTATTTGTGAAATAACCTTACGGCCAAATTATAATACCGGAATTTTTAAATCCGGTAAAAATTTACCGGAACCGGAACCGGAAGGTGAAAAAATGCCGGAACCGGAATTCCGGTTGCACCCTGATATGAATATATAAATGGATTTCTGAATTGAAGCTTTGCCGCGAGATTCAATGGAAAACTACATATGCATCTTGTTCGGTTCGCTCACCAGGTTTCGTTGACAGTGGGGCCAAATTTAGGGCGCTCAATATTGAAAGCTTGCTTTTATCGTATGAATTAACACAAGAATATGTCTAGCTTCAACCTCGCTCTGCTCGCGAGGTTGCAGCAATGGAGAGGCTTTGATGTCAGAAGAAACTCAAAAGTATTTTGGGATTTAATATATACTTACAAAAAAACAAGCGTGACTTGTTTAACTCGCTCCACTCGTGAGTTTCTGATGTTCCGATGACCTCCTCCGGTTATTCCATGCCAAAACTTAATTTGTTAAAAAATTCGAATTTTAAGGTTCCAAATTCCTTCACTGGACGCAAAATGTTTTTGTCGAAAAATTATACAAATTATATACCATTTGACATAGGCTGCGGCGCTAAGACGAATATTGTTAAATATTTTCCAATCAGACGTCTCCCAAACGAGTCAGTGATATATAATTTATCCAACTTATCGAAAAAAATTTTGGATCCCAGGGGGAACTTGTGGCTTTAAAATCAAATTTTTCAAAAATCCAGTTTTGGGCATGGAATGATTACAGGATGTCATCAGAAGCTCAAATATGCAGAAACTTTCAAAATGCAAGCTTTTTGGGCAAACGCTGGCTAAGGGTTAGCTCGCTGAACTCCTGAGTTTCTTATGTTCTGATTTCACCTTCCGGTTCCTGTAAATTTTTACCGGAGGTACAACTTCTGGTATTACAATCAATTTGGTCGTTGAAAATTAAGATATTTTACTAAAAAAGACGATGAAAATTAAACAATTTCATTAGTATAGTATGCAAACCTTGACAATCGCCGAAAATAAACCATCGAAGGTAAATTGTATATAATTCCGGATATATATATCAATGATCGACCGGATATCCGGTTCCAGTTTAATAGTCGGCAAAATCCGACATCGGTATCCTGTTCCGGTATCCGGAATAAACCTACCGGATACCGGAAATTTGTGGTTTCAAATATCATAAAACTGTTTTTTGCACGTCAAAATACTAGATATTTGAAGCGCTGCAATTCCGAGATATTGATAAATGGACACTGACATGGAATGAAAAATCCAAACCAAAAATTAATCTTAACTCCATAAATACTTATTTTTTGCACGACTCAAACACTTCCAACTGTGTTATGTACAAATTTAGATAAGCTCAAATATGCAAAAAGTTTCAAAATCAAAATGCAAGCATTTATGTGCATACGCCGGCTAAGGGTGGGATAACCGATCACTCAGACAAAGAATGAATTTTATCATTTTTTACCTAAAAATGGGAAAAAGTCGTTTTTTTTTTGCGTTTACGTACATATATAAATAAATTTTAGGACCGAATTTACGAGAACAAAATTAAGGACCTGGTTAGCGAGGAATCGAACAGACTGATCGTAAATATTAATGACTTACGCCGCCAAAATCCTGTTCGTGTTCGGAAGTAAGTATAGTTAGCCATAATTTTTTCCATATGCTTATGCAAATTTACCTGTAATTAACAAACGGCTTAAAATTTTAAAACCCCAATGCGAGGTTAACGGAACGCCCCAGTATAATAAGGTTTCAAACAAACAAAAGTTTATCAAAATCCGTTCAGTAGTTTCTGAGATTCTCGTCGCACGTGTGATAATCCACTTATCGATCGCCGAGTACAAAATATAAAACGCTTTGCGATCGGGATCGGAACAGCAAATTTATACCGAAATCGGATTCGGAACTACAAATTTTGTGACTACGGATTATTTTTTGTATTAGCAAGTATATATAATATTGATTTAAGGTTTCTGTTGGCTTTCAACAATTCTCAAAAACGTCGCATGAACAAATTGACAATAATTTCTAGTTCTGTAAAGCTAAACTACATTTCATTATGTATAAGTTAACGCGTCGAAAGCAGTCTAATAAATAAATGATGTAGAATTTTTATGAAGTATATCAGAACAAGTACGATTAAAATTAAAATGTCAAAATTCCGATTCCGATCGATTTTGCAATCAGAATCGGAACTCGTTTTGAATCGGAATTCTACTCAGAATCGGAATTCCGGTTTCATCATGGACTGTACAGATAATTTGTATTAACAAATATGTATAAAGCCTAAATTAAACGTTTTTACAATATTTACTGATTATTAGAGTTGCAAGCAATCTAATTTCAGTAATATATGGTTTATGGCTGCGAGGAATCTAAATACATTGTTTTCAACCCTCCAAAACCGATAAAGGAATAGTTAGCTAATAACTGTTTTGCATATTAGCTTAATTCCTTACGTGTGTTCGAGCTTCGCTCAATAAATGTAGTCCCACTACGACTGGTTACATATATATGTTTCAGGCTTCTAGAAAATGGTTTTGAGGAAGTGATATGCTTCCAACGAGCGATCAAAGAGATGGTTGCATTGCTTGACCCAGATTACGCTGCACAGTTTGAGGAGTTCACCGTTGGTTTTGAGGGAAGGTTAGCAATTCGAGAGCATAAAAATCTCTAGGCACCACAGATTTACCGTTTGGATGTGATTCTGGTCAAAGAACAGGCACACAGAGATTATATATTAGAGCTGTCCCTGGACCAGGATTTTTGCCGGGCCCCGAGGCCGGGGATAGGATTATTGCTTGCTATAATAAGAATCCATGTCATAAAAACGCTCGAAAACGACATTCACACGTATAGAAACCGAGACAAATCACTTGAAGTGTCAGCGTGAAATACGATGCTGTTTTCGAAATCATTGAGCTGATATTTAAATAACTATTTGAATTAATTTTTATACACAACAATGGGATACGAGCGAAACAGTAAAAAAATTCACATATTGTCTACTATTTCGGACCCGGCCCCGGTTCTTTCTGACCCCGGGCCCCGGCCCCGGGACTGCTCTAATATATATTTATCATTTTTCTTTGGTTATGAAAAGTTACTAACGCAAGTAGTAAGTAACATTTGCTAAAGCATCTAGGTACTACATAACACTTGATAGTGTACACAACGATGAAAACGGAATACACAAAAAGTCTAGATTCATCGTGAGCAGGATGTAAGCAGAATTCTGATTAGGATTCTAATTCAGATCTGTTTGAGTTGTATTGTTTAATCGTTTTATCTTACACTGATTGCAATTACGTGCAAAATTAGCGCATAGGACTTATATCTAAGAACACAATATGCCATTGAAATTGTCATACAATGTTGAATAACACGTGTATATTTATATCGCGCGCATTCATTCTTACATGTCATAAAATTTGCTATTTGAAAATAATATATAATTTAGTTTATGAAAATTTCTATTTCCGAATCCGATTTGCCGTATTCCGTAGACTTGCGCTATCTAGAAGTTTTCGTTTAGTTTTGGAGAACGGCATGTTACCCCTCGATCACTGAAATCGCATTTTATTGGCAACATGGTTTGTTGCGAAGGCATTGTCACAAAATGTAAGTAGTTGTCACATCTGAAATTTGGGACGTATTGGTGTGCGTGAATTATTCATGGGCGACACTACTATTTCAACAGAACCTTGTTTTGAAGAATGTATTGCTGTATTCACATGTGGTTTGGACTGGAAGTGCGAAAGTTGTTATGCATTTATTGGGATGGTTTTTGCTGTTACGTAAATATTTAACTACGCAAGCATCAGCGTAAAAGCAGCAAATGTTATGAAAAGGAATTGCAATATAATTTGAAGCAACAAACCATAACTAAATCTACTGCGAGGAATTAATCTAAAATTATTTAAATTTTTTCCGTATTGTTTAGTGTTCACCAGCATTAAAATAAAAATGTTTCATTTTATCAAATATCAATGATAATGTCGATGACGCAATACAGGTTCTTTGGTGCTGCCAAAAGTGGTACGCAGTGTTCATTATTGCCCCGCGACTGGTAAAACATTAGAGCGAAGATATGCTGATCTCACTTCATATGATGCGATACCAACATCGTCAATTTATCCGTATCAAGTATGTGTATAGTATGTCGTGGCCAGAGTGCATCCGAAATTTCAGTTCTGGCATTTTCTCCTCTTCCGGTTCCGGCAAATTTTTAGGAAATTAAAAATTCTGGTATTAAATTTTGGTCAACGAAAATTAAACAATTTGCTAAAAATGGCGAAAGATATGCTGATCTCACTTCATATGATGCGATACCAACATCGTCAATTTATCCGTATCAAGTATGTGTATAGTATGTCGTGGCCAGAGTGCATCCGAAATTTCAGTTCTGGCATTTTCTCCTCTTCCGGTTCCGGCAAATTTTTAGGAAATTAAAAATTCTGGTATTAAATTTTGGTCAACGAAAATTAAACAATTTGCTAAAAATGGCGAAAAAATAAAATAGTTTATTAATATAATATAGACCTTGACAATCACCGAAAATAAACCGTCGAAGGTAGATTTCGCTTCCATGAATAATAAAAAATCTAAAATACAACAGATTAAGTAAATACCTATCTGCAATCTGCAACTAATGTAAACTGGAAAATGAAAAATACATGCCGCCGAAAAATTCGTTTTAATTTTCTTTTTGCAACATTATTGGTCAAATAACCCTAGTTAGAGAGAGGTATTCACCAGGGTTCCAACCGGTACTTAATTTTGTTGGGATCGGAATCGGAATGCAAATTTCGTCGGAATTTCAGCCGGAATCGGAATTCCGTTGGAACTCTGGTATTCACTTTACCTGCTATATTTTAGATTTTCATAATCCGCGGAAGCGAAATCTACCTTTGATATTTTGTTTTCGGCGATTGTCAACGTTTGCATACTATACTAATAAAATCTATTTAATTTTTATCGTCATTCTTTTAGTAAAATACCTTAATTTCCACCAACCAGATCTTATTATCAGAATTTTTAATTCCGGTAAGAATTTACCGGAATAATGTAATGTAGTATTCTATTTGACAAGAAGCAATTTATTCATGGTTGTTATTTTTTGAGGATGAAAATAAAAATCCACTTGAAACTGAATACGGCTTGTCGACTTATGTTGATCATCAAACCATGGCAATCCAAGAAATGCCCGAGATCGCACCTGCCGGTCAGCTGCCTCGATCAGTCGATATTGTTGCACTTGATGATTTAGTAGATCGGTTAGTAGCATAAAACTGAGGACTATGTTTTTATTTTCAATGTGTGGTTTGCAGTGTCACGTGTTAACGTCTGGTGTACTAAAATCCAGAGTAAGACCGCCAATGGCAAAATTAAATTGGCCATTGCACTTAAGGAAACTGATTTTTTCCGGGTATGGAACATAAATATTCATTCGAAAACACGACAAATTAAGGGTTATTGTTAAAGACAGGTTTACTAAGTCCAGAGGCCCACAATACCAGGTCCAACCTGGGCTTTATACATAGAGCGATACATTCATTGATCCAAAAAATATTTTGAACGCTTAGTACGTGTAAAAAAGAACAGAATTTTGTCGAGAACGGAACTTAAATTCTCATCTGAAAGTGGCAAATTAAGTGTTCTTTTCTTCGATTGTTAACGACGGGTTTACTACAACCAGAGACCTAAAATGGCAGGGACAGCCTGATCCAAAAACATTGGGAACACTTAATTGTAAAAGATAAACTAAATTTTGCCAAAAAGGAACATAAATTCTCATTTAAAATCACAAATTAAGTGTTCGATTTGAATGTGCATTGCTTTTTGTGTTACAGCGAAGTGAGTGTTGTTGAATAGTTTGTGAATGTTCTATTTAAACGTCAGTAGTGTTGTTTAGATGTAAGCCTGGAGACAGAATTCGTGTCACTGGCATTTACCGATGCTTACCTTCAAAGCAGTCTGGGTTTACAGCTGGTACATTTCGAACCGTATTGATCGCGAACAATATTCAGTTGATGAGTAAAGAGGCTGCGCCAGTTTTTAGCAAAGAAGATGTTGCAAATATTAAGCGATTTAATCGTGACAAAACTGTGGTAGGCCATTTTGTCAGATTTATTTAAAAAATGAAACTGTCCTGAAGGTATTCAATAGGAATTGGAGTAATTCAAAATAAAATAGAGTTGCCAGCCTCTTTTATATGGATCAAAAGCCACTTGGCTAATTATGAAAATGATACGGCTAATGAATTGGCTAAGGTTGCAGCTCAAATGAAATTCATTGGACCATAACCTGTTATAGGTTTTCACAAAGAAAAATTAAAAATGATTCGGAACGGGTGTATTTTACCCACAGCTGAAAAATAAGGAGGACTGAACACCTGCCGTTTTACCAACGTAAACCCAAAATAAGCTAGTTTCATCGTTCGACTTAGTAGAAGAACGCAAATAGTTACCGGATATTGTCAACTAAATAAGCATATGAATAAAATGTGTCTCTCCAATCCGAGTATTTGGGATTGTTGTGGAATGGAACAGGAATCCATAGAACGCTTCCAGACTAGATGTTCAGTTTATAGTGCAGTTCGTCGTAGAGTTTTTAGTTCACGGAAAACTGCATAGGTTCATTGTCCAAACACCTCAAGGTCTCTTTCAATCGACACCTATCTATCTAGTTGTCGGCTCCATCTATCTAGTTGTTTCTTAAAGAAACAGTCGCAGCATCATACGTGAAAACTAATCCAAAGGAAATTTGTGAAGCCGCTTTTTAACGTATACGCGCAAAAAGCTTTGCAATGCAATTTTTCATAACTGAATGGTTTTTTTAGAATATATTTGAAACGTTAGCGAGGTCGTTGGCGCCGTCAATTCATGGGCACGAGTTTGTGAAACAAGCGATTTTATGCCTGTTATTAGGTGGCACAGAGAAAATATTGGCTAATGGAACACGTCTTCGTGGTGACATTAACGTATTGCTGATTGGAGATCCGTCTGTTGCGAAATCGCAACTTTTACGGTAAATCTTACTTTGTGCGAACATTCATTCAGGACTAATGAGTTAATAAAGTTGTTAGAACGTTTTGCTTTCAGCTCAGCGTTGGCATGTATAGTTGTTCTTCTTTGAAACTTAAGTTGCAAGTTTGCATATTTATTCGAAAAACTTCGCGTAAAACTAGTTCTTGAATTAAATGTTAACTTTTAACTTTGTGTTACGCCTGCATATTTTTGGCAATGCTTTAATTCTTAAATATCTTTAGTTGCTTTAACATTTTTAGGCATGTGTTTAGCTGACATTTTGTAGACCAATTTTTGACGAGCCCGACAATGTACGTCAAAACCAGGGTGCAACCGGAATTAAAAATTCCGATATTAAATTTTAGTCGGTGAAAATTAAGATATTCTACTAAAATGACGATAAAAATTAAGTAGATTACATTCGTTTGGTTTATAAACCTTGACAATCGCCGAAAATAAACCATCGAAGGTAGATTGCGTTTCCGTGGATTATGAAAATGTAACATACAGCAGATAAACCGAATACCTATCTCCAACTAAGAATTATTTCACCAATTGCAAATAAAAAATGAAAATGGATTTTTCGGTGCATGTAGTTTTCTTTTTCCGGTTCCGTTTCTGGTATTTTTTCAAATTCCGGTTGTACCCTGGTCAAAACATGCCGCGGAGTTTTTGTTCTCTCTGTTATCAGTTCCGTTTTAGATACGTTTTGCATACAGCACCACGCGCAATTGCAGCTACCGGTCGTGGCTCGTCAGGGGTCGGTTTGACAGCAGCGGTTACTGCCGATGCTGAAACAGGCGATCGACGGTTGGAAGCAGGAGCAATGGTGATTGCTGATCGCGGTGTTGTCTGTATTGACGAGTTTGATAAGGTATGTAAACAGTAACACTATAAATAGTTGAATTTATCGAAAAATCGGCCTAGATTTCCTGTAAAAGCAATCCGTATGCTGTTCTGGTATCCTGTATAAACTTATTGGATACCGGATACAATTCCGGGCAGGTCAAGAATTCACAAATCTATAAATACATATTTTTGCATCTTACGACAGTGCACAAATTTCGGCTCCGTTTCCGGTATAAAATTTACTATCCGGTTCCGATATCCGGAAACTTGACGTTTCGCTAGCCCAATCTCGAGTGGGAACGGAGCTTTTTTGCAGGTGCCCCGGGAGCAAATTAGCGGATTTGCTCAGTGTGGCGATTATTAGAAAGCCGTTAAGATAAAAATAAAGAACTAAAAATTTGCAATTTTCAGCAATTCTTTTGTGTTAGCGAGTTTTTACTAAGTTTGCAATTTCGAAGCTTAGAAGTGAAGTAACCCATGTTTTTTGCAATGTCATCTTTCCGTTTTTATAAGTATAATTTCAAACCAGGTGAAATTTCTTTATAGTGGGGGCTCTGAACTTGGGGGATTTGGCCGAGTGCGGGAAAACCCCAGCACCACTAGCGTAGAGAATTTCAAAAATAACAATGTGACGTGCAGTTATTATTCTTTGCAGATGACCGATATTGATCGCACTGCAATTCACGAGGTTATGGAACAGGGGCGCGTTACAATTGCGAAAGCCGGTATACACGCAAAATTGAACGCCCGGTGTTCAGTGTTAGCCGCAGCAAATCCAGTCTTTGGCCGGGTTAGTTTTGACGTTTTTCATCTCGCGTTCACTCGCCGAAATATCTCGTTGACGCTGTGTTTTCTTATTTGACTGCGTGAATCAGAATTTTCGTATCGATACCAACCTGTAAAGTATCAAAAAATTTGTCACGTTATCAAATTGGTGTACGTTGGTGTTATGATTATTTTGTAATGATTATTTTATATTTGTAGTATGATCAAACGAAATCCCCAATGGCAAATATCGCTATGCAAGACTCTCTCCTGTCTCGATTTGACTTGCTTTTCATTCTTCTCGATAAGGTACATATGGGTGTCACAATATTTGTCAGAATATCTGGGATGGAACGCACAATAGTCTTGTTTGTAATATAGGCTTTAAACGATTACATATTTTGGGTTTAACGAATGTTAAGGTTCTGTTTTTTAATTTATGCTACTTTAGCGTAAAACTTAGTGTACCGCGAATTGTTTCAGCACGATGACAAAACGGATGGTGCTATTGCTGATCACGTTTTAAGTATTCATCGGTACAGAAGTCCAGGAGAAGAAGATGGGGCAGGTAACGTTGGATTGTCAGATTAGTATTTTATAATTTTACTCAATTTCGGCGAAGGAATTGTCCGTAGTATAGTTTGAACAACAAAAACAGCAGACAGCGACGAAAAAACAACAGCAGCAGCAAGAGCAACAAGAACAATAACAACAACCTTGCTAAGTAGCCATTAGTGCAAAAATTAGTCAATTTCGGTGAAGAAATTGTCCGTAGTTGCATTGTAAGCCGTAGTTGCTCTACCAGTATAGTTTGAACAACAGAAACAGCAGACAGCGACGAAACAACAATAAGAAAAACAACAACAGCAGCAGAAAGAGCAACAAGAATAACAACAATAACAACAACAACAACAACCTTGCTAAGTAGCCTTTAGTGCAAAAATTAGATTGTATGAGTTCATGTCCATCTGACCAATGTAAAGAACAGGGCCGTAACAGTAGTATATGGATATTCCTACTGCTAAGCCTAAGTGTTGGTCCCGGCCTGGTGGGGCATCAACCAGGGGGAAGTTTCTGAGTGGTGGGGTTGCAGAATTTTCAATAAACCGTTGGATGCACTAACCAGTGTTTAGTTACGCCTGCAAATAAGCACATAGTCAAAAACAACAATATAAATAATAAACACAAATCAAATATATAACACATATGATCGAGAGGAGAGTGTATGTTTAATTGACACTGGTGATGTTTTCTCAAAAGAGTAAGGACCGTAACATTAACCGGGAGGAGGTGCCCCCACCACCACCAGTAGCTAATCTCTAGTATATAAACCAATTATGTCTAAGCTTAAGCAAAAAATAGTATAAGCCTCAAGATTAATCTATTGCAGTCCCGCGGAAAAACGGTCCGCCCCTGATCTATACGTGTGCTTCCACGTCAAGCTTAATTATTGGAAAGGTCACACCATTTCGCACTACATAAATTTATGCTTCTACAGATCCTGTAGTTATATTGAAGGACCCACTGTACTGGGCCTCAGTTCATTATGGTATATGGGGACCAAACGCCGTTTTAGTTCTTGATATGGATGGAATTAGTCAAACGCTGACGACAAAGGACCTTGCATCTGATGATGCTGAAGGAAAAGAGAAAGCTCAGATATACGAGCAACTTGGAGCGTGGATGCCTGAATCGGCACGGTAGGTCATGATTAAAACGGGTTAGCCTGATTTCGTCCTAAATATCGTGCTTCAAAAGAAAAATTGGTTTGGTCGTTATATTAATTTTCTCATTCTTTCAAAACTTTTGTAATAATTTTTGTTAAGGCAAACCTTGTTTTTCTATGCTTTGTGTAGATTCTGACCCTCTGGTGATGGTAAGTCATTTTTACTTATGGTTACTTTAAGTTGCGAACGACTCTTGAGTATTGATTTCATGCGTAAGTATATCCATGTTGCGCGCACAATGAAGCCAGTTTTGACGAAAGCTGCAACAGCATACATTGCACAACAATACACTGAGTTGCGTCAAAGTGAGGCGGAAAAGGCCGAAAGTGAACGGGTATGTATAAACTGGTGATATTGGATCTTAATGTTGTACTTTGCTTTTAATAAGACTGAGCTATTGTAATATGTTTGGGAAATATGTGTTTTTGCGACTTATTTCATGGTTAGTGACAGTTGTGCGTGCATAGTATAGCCAAATGGGTAGCTTTTTGATGTGGGTCCACCTTTTAAATAATTTTTGATGAAAGTATCGTGTACATTTTTTGTGGTTTTAGACCATGCCTGTTACGGCGCGTACTTTAGAAACAATGATACGAATTTCAACTGCTCATGCGAAGGCTCGAATGTCCACAGAAGTTACAGAACACGATGCGCGCAAAGCGTACGATCTGCTACATTTTGCTTGTTTTAAAGAGGTAGAAGGAAGCTCTAATGTCGGCATTCAAAAACTTGTTAATTGCTGATGCGCTATATTGTAAGTTTTAACAGAAAGGCATAGTATTCTCAGGCACAAACACTATTCTTTATATTTTTAGCTGCAAAATTTTTTCTGTTCTTCTATGGCAAGTTACTGGCGCTATGAAATTTAGTTCATGGTTTTCAGGCACCAAAACGCATTGTTCCTGAGCGTAAACGTAGACATAATGAAGATAGTGGGGATATGGAAACAGGTAACGCGCAAGGCATAAGTGATGACGGCACGTCTGATACGGTGCAGCAAGATCGAGCTGATGCGGAGCGTCGAAAACGCAAAAAGTTAGTTCTACCTAGTATGTGTTTTGGGCATTGCCCCCACTCTGAGAATGTGTTTCACCATGGTATCTTACATTCCGCATCAAAATTTGATTTTTCGGCATTGAATGGTGTCTTGAATACTTGCGGGTTGTGTTATATTTTTCTGTTTCCAATCGAAGTGGGACTACATGTATTGAGCGAAGCTCGAACACACTTAAGCAAATAAGCTAATGTGCAAATTAGTTATTAGCTAACTATTCATTTATCGGTTTTGGAGGTTTGTAAACAATTTATTCACATTCTTCGCAACCAAAAACACTTCAGTAAACCTAATAATTAGTGGAATATTGCAAAACGGTCGTAAATTAGGCTTTATACTAATATGCAGATTAGCTACTGGGTGGCTATTAAATAATCGCGCCGCGCCCAAAACCCTTTAGTACTGAAATTACATTGCTTGTAACCGTAATAACCAGTCGTAGTGAGACTACATGTATTGAGCGAAGCTCGAACACAGTTAAGCAATTAAGCTAATATGGAAATTGGTTATTAGCTAACTATTCATTTATCGGTTTTGGATGTTTGTAAACAATTTGTTCAGATTCCTCGCACCAAAACCCTTCAATAACCCTAATAATTGGTAGAAATATTGCAAAAAGTCCTAAATTAGGCTTAGCGATTATGCTAATATGCAAATTAGTTATTAGGTAACTAACTATAAAATTACGGGTTTTGAAGGTTTGTACAATTTATCCAGATTCTTCGCACCCAAAAACCCTTTATTGCAGAAATTAAATTGCTTGTAATCCTAATAATTTGTGAAATATTGCAAAAAGTTCTATTTTAGGTTTATTGATTATGCTAATATGCGAATTAGCTATTAGCTAATTATTCAGTTATCGGTTTTGAAGAATTGTAGACAATTTATTCAGGTTCCTCGCGCCCGAAAATTCTTTAGTACTAAAATTACAGTGGTTGTAACCGTAATAATTAGTGAAATATCTTAAAAAGTCCCAATTTTGGTTTAACCGATTATGCAATAAAATTTTAAAACACCGATGCGAGGCTAACATCCCAGAATGATAGGCTTTCAAATAAAAAAGTTTATCAAAATCGGTTCAGCGGTTCCTGAGATTCTTTTCACGGACATCCTCCTTTCGACCCCCGAGCACAAAATATAAAATGCTTCACGAAAACTCCGAAGCTTCGCTCAACAATATAAACACTAAATACACCGTTTTATTTAAGAACTGAGAACGCTGAAGATCTCGACGACACTTATGATTTCAGTGGTGATGAAAATGAATCACGTAAAGTTTTGTATTAGTTTCAAGCTATAAAATTTTCTCTCCTCTGTTTGGAGTGACATAGGTATAATTTGTTGTTGGTTACTTTCCGGTGCGAAATATTGATTACATTGAGAATTCAATATTACAGTTAGTGGCGATTGCTAAAGTTTTTGCTGCCATTATATTAAATACCAACATTATTTTAGGTATATCGATATATAGAAGTCATCGCTCCAAGCGCCACGAAGCTACTCAAAGCGCTCAAAGTGCTTCTATGATGGAACAGCCCAGCATTTCGGTCGACCGGTAAGTACTGTTTAAAGGTGACAGGACCCGGACTCTTCTGGTGGAAGTATCCGGAATGCCCGTTCACGGATTCATCTCTATGTAGCTTCGATAGTTTCTGCCTCAGCAACAGACCATCTCTGCCGATGTACCTCACCAAATGTACGTGCTTGGAATGCGAAATGTTCCATTACGTTATTTTGTTTTCAAATTATTGCATAGCTTGTATATACCTTCGTTTATTTTACATTTTCAAGGTACCGCGCTCTGCAAAGACACGTCAGACGAATTTTTGACACCCGCAATGCTGACACATTGCCAGTGAAAACTGTCATTGCAGATATCCAAGCAGCATCGGAACGAACTCCGTTCTCTGAAGCGGAAATCGATGCCGGTCTCAATCGACTGGCTGATGATAACGCAGCAATGATTACAGAAGGAACAATGATATTGATTTGAGATTATACGTATACTTACAAAAAACTTTGTGTGCCGATGATTACTGAATAATTAAATTACAACTACTACACTCCGCGCTGCATGTATTTGAAAAACCCATAGAATGTGCTGCGTTGGAATCATTTCAATATTGGAAACTTTGTCTTTGCAAAATTGTTATTTCTTACTTCGAAATGAGTGTTTTTGCAATTATTAATAAGGTAATTAAAAAATTTTCTGCGTTCAAAGCGCTCATAAAACCATAAAATAATGTGTAATCACGAAACTAAAACTATCTATGTTAAACAGTGTTTTGATTTGCTCTCTGAACTGTATCTGTGTACATCCACATTGCTATATTCTGCTCGATGTTTGGTTTCGAATATAATGTAGTTGAAAGCATATCCGATTTTCTTGTCTGCAAAATTAATCTCTGAACTACTTTACATTCACTAGTGTTGAATAGCTGGGGCCTTGCATATTTGAGCTTCTGATGACACCCCTACAATCGCAATTTTTTTTGTAAAAGTGTAACAAATATATCTTGACCAAGAGCGTAGCCAATGGGGCCATGGCCCTCCAATGGTTTTTAAAAATTTCATTTTTCATAAGTTGAAACTAAGATGACCATTCGCTCCCACACACTAGCTGTTGCCGATGTTTTCCTATTAACTGAGCCGACATTGCTTTAATGGTATATGTACCAATGTTTATTTTCTCACGCGAATGTGTCGAATGTCTCGTTTGACTGAATTTAACTATTAAAATGGTAGAAAATTGCCTCGTGTTTTAGAAATAATTGCTAATAGTGTATGCTAATACTTGAAAGCCGAAAAACTTCCATTCAGCTACAATTATGTTTTTCTGACTTTTCATTGCAAATTTTTCTCCACAGATAAAACGAGCTAAGTATTTGTGTTTTGTTGCTAAAATTTTATCGTAATCTACATCAGTTCCAAAATTCGGCTAATATAAAGTATATACTGTTCACACGCGCTGTGATGAAAAGCTAATTATTCCTGTTTTTATTTTTAAAGTTGATAAAAATGACATTTGGCGTAAGCTATTAATCTGATCACTGCGCAAGAACAGCAGTTTGGCGTAGGTTAATTAGTATTAATTGGACTGAAAGTACATTACCCTACGATATATACTGTAATGCGTAATTGCGACATCGTTACCGGTAATTGCGCTTATGATTTCATGTAAATAAGATACAAGCATTTGTGTTATTGCGTTGTATTGAAAGTATTATTGGTAAACAAAGTCGAAACCAAAATTCATATAGTCAATGGCGTATGTTTGATGAATATAGTTCAGTGTCGTTGAATTGTCAATGATTTGTTTCAAACGATAATTAAAATCGTGAGCTGACGAGGCGTGAGCTGTTGATGGTTGTAAGAATGAATCGCTGCTGAAATTTTTCATGGAATATTTTTACTTTGCATTGAAAATATATTTGTTATAAAATGTTTTTATATAGAGATTTCGCCCCCCAGAAAAATTCCCAGCTTGGTATTTTACCCCTGGAAATTTTACACTAATGATAGGTGTAAATGGATCGTAAAACTGATGAAAACGGATTGCGATCAAAATAACGGGATTGGAAAACGTATTATTGAAGTATAAAAATATCAAAGATATTTTTTTCTGCCAACAAAATGGTGGATGCGTCGATATTTTTAAGATTTTTTATGAATTTCGTAATTTTTATTTAATTTCGAACTATTCCATCATCAATAATGAAAACTAACATATGTGGACTTACGTGATATAAATAATTTTGAATGTAGAAAATAATTTCCGTTATTTCTATAACGGAAACGGACACCGATTTTTACCGGAAACGGAAATGCGGTTAAACTCTGTCCCCCAGAATGATAGGTTAATTGGCCCATGTACTGAAGAGATCTCTTCCAAAATCCGCGGATATTACAAGGGAAATTGGGATGTTACCCGGATAATTAGGATTTTGGGTGCAGCCTTTTTCACTTGGGAAATGGCATATTACCCGGGAAATTCGGATATTACACGGAAAATTGGCATTTTGGGCGCAGCCTATTTCGCTAGGGATTTTGGGATATTGGTTATTATACCCGGGAATGTGGGATTTTGGAAAATTCGGATGTTACCCTAAAAATTGGTATTTCCAAAATTTGGATATCTGCGTAAAAATAAGACTGGGAAAACAAAATTTTGCTACACCCTCGCTTTACGGGTCGGGTAAAATTGTCCGTTTGTTTTGTACTAAAATTTTATTTTACGTTGCTCCATATATTTTAAATAATATATTGAGTTTTCCGTTGGAAAATTAGGCTGCCGTCCGGAACCAAATCCTGGCAACGCCCCTGGTCAAATGCACTCTTAGTCGTATCATTTCTAAGGCTTAGCTGTTTGAAAATGTGTTTGGTACACCGCAATGTTTAACCCCTTCTCACATTGAGTTGCCTATACGCAACTCAACGCAGTGTATATATACATTAAATAATATATATCGCACCGTGTTTAACAATTGCAACACGTATACATAGTACTAAATCGCCACAAGACGTGAGAGCCCCTCGGGCTCGAGCGTCAAGCTCCTATAGCTGAGTGGTGATGGTATACGCCTCCCACTCCAATAACTGGAGTTCGAATCCTAAAATAAAAGTATGTCTTCGGAAAAATAGAAAATATTCATGTGAGAAAGGGTTAAGCGAAAAATTTTCAGTTTACTATCTATAACCCCGTCTCACATTGAGTTGCCTATAGGCAACTACGTTCTCAGGGCTAAAAGAATTTTTGCTCAAACAATGAATTGCTTTGTGTGGGGTTTGGGTGTCGACAACCCCTGAACACGCAACAAAGGAAATCAAAAGTGCGCATTTGGCTACTTACAAAGGGGCTTATCCCCCATGCTTCCGTCTGCCAATGGATCGGTCAAGCCTACGCCCGAACCTAAGTATATATACCTTTACTTTGTCACTTGGTTTTCCTTTTTTTTCAGTTTGTTCTGAAGAAGAACTGGTTGTTGGAACAACCAAGTTACCAAGGCAAGCCCGTAGTTAGCTTAACAAGCTAAGTGAAGGCATATTAACTTTTCAGGAGAGGCATGTAAGAATTTTACAGGACATGCAACATGCCAGATTAAAGGTTTTCTTAATTAAGGGGTAAAACGTTTGTACATGAAGTGGGTTGAATTTGCGACCAGTTTCAAGTTACGGAATCGAAACTGGGGCTCATGTAAAGAACCGGGGCGCAACGTTTTTCTGCGGGACTAGAAAAGATTAAGCTTAAGAGCTTTACGGTAATTTTTGCTTAGCTTAAGCTTAGGAGTATGCTTATAATACTGATCCGCCTCTGTTTTTTACATTGGCCGAAACTGTGCCAAATACGGTAGTGACCCGAATAAGATGGGGTAATAAGAAGGGGTCCCCATTTTGAGTCCCAATCAATAGGAGTGAGTCCGTAAGCGGATAGAGTCCCTAAACCCTAATTAGAGTCCATAAATGTCAATTATCCCTAATTGTAGCACATAAATGACTCCATGACCAAATAATTTGAGTTTGAAACTTTAAAGCTTACTTAAATTTTGAAAGTACATTCCTAACCTTGCATTTATCGCTAAAGCTATTGACACAAGACAAAGGTTTAATTCAACGGACAGTTGCAGTACCGGATATATTTCAGCGAAGGGTGGCGGAGCGTGGGTTATAAATACATAACAGTCCGTCACCGAATAACAGTGGGTGTTCCCTGTGGAGGGGCCAAATAAATAGCAGTCCTCCCTCTTATTTGGGTCACTACAGTAGGTGTTGATAAACATACCCGTTATTTCCCCATCCGGAATAGATCAATCTACGCGGAAATCCAAATTCGAGCAGAACTTTTCTGACCAGTTGTTTAAATTCAGTCGACTTGTTATACTTTAAAATTGTAAAACGTCCAATATTTGGATATCGCTCCGGTTCTACAATATTACTAAATTCACAGTACCACGATTGCGGGTAAAAATGATTTGTTGAAAAATCTCGATGTTCAAATTTAATTTGATGTTGTATTATTCCGGTCATCGTTTGATATGTATGTCGCGCAAAACAATGAATATCATGACCACACGCGTAACATTTATGTCTTTGACGAAGACAAATGTCTAAATAACCGGATATAAACCGTTCTAACGGATGTCGGACAATTACAAGTTTGTGCCATTCGTCGGAATTCCATATTGACTCAAGTCTGAAAACAAAAACAAATCTATAAGATGACAATGAATATAATCAGAATTTTTATTTCAGAAGTGTCTAACTGGCAAAAAAACAGAAAATGTCATGGAGGGTGTTTGTATAATCTTAAGCAATGTTCATCATTGTCTTTCAAATGTATAGGACTCTATTGCTCTATATGGTACTGCTTAACTGAGAATTATAAGTATATAGCTATATTATGCATCTACGGTGAGATTCACTACTAAAACAAATTGTCGATTTTGGTTGCAACATATGCAACCATAGAAAACATACCGTAGTTACTTTCAAAACCTAAGTATGCTTTAAAGAATCGAATAGAACTTTATTTGCTCCTGGAGTCATTTATTTACTACAATTAGGACAATTGGTTTATGTGCTCTAATCGGGGTTAAGCTAGTCTATCTTCTTACGGACTGTAATTATTGATACGGACTCCTATTGATTGGGACTCAAAAGGACCACCCCTCTTATTCGTGTCACAATACGGTAGTCGCTGAAAAATGTCGCAACTGAACTAAAAACTTTTTGTTCCGCAATACGTTAACAAAATCTATGCAATCTTCTGCTTAATACCGATATAAAATCACCTACAATGGTGCCCAAAATACGAATTAAGAGGGGGAGGGGTAATAAGAGGGGGTTCCCATTTTGAGTCCGAATCAATTGAAGTCTGTATCCCTAATAAGAGTCCTTAAGCGAATAGAGTCCCTAAACCCTAATCAGAGTCCATAAACGTCAAATAACCCTAATTGTAGCACATAAATGACTCCTGGACCAAATAACTTGAGTTCGAAACTTTAAAGTGTACTTAAATTTTGAAAGTACATTCCTAAGTATACCCTTGTTTATCGCTCAAGCTATTGACACAAGACGAATAAACGTTTAGTTCACCGGATAATTGCAATACCGGATATATATAAGTAATAAAGGGCAGCGGAGCGTGGGTTAAAAATAAATAGCAGTCTGTAACTTAATAACAAGGGGGGTACCCTTTGGAGAGGCCAAATAAATATCAGCTCCCCCTCTTGTTCGGGTCACTACAGTACAAATCTGCTTCGAATTTTTGTTTTTACAGTCGTGAACAACAATAATTCCTGAAACGATTCGTTTTTCAAAAGTTAAACATGCTCAACAGAGGTGAACTTTGTTCTTTTATGAGCAAGAGTTAAGCCCTATACACACGTGCAAGTTTTTACTGGAGAACTTGCAGCTGCAAATTTAACGCAGAACGTGCATTTTTTCACCCAGGGAACTTGCATAGTGATTTACAAATATAAACTAAATTCCTAGTGATTTTTAATGAATTATTTGCAACTGCAAGTTTTTAGAACGGGTTTGGACAAAACTTGAAAGTGCAAGTTGCAGCTGCAAGTTCTCATAGCAAAAAGTTCCACGTGTGAATAGGGCTTTAATGATTTACTAACTTTTCATCCAATAAATATTCTGGTGCAGTTTTGTACGATTTTTTGCATTCTTCAGTAAAATACACTGCGAATGGATTTTTATGAAAGTTTTCATACCGCAAATTAAGCTCCGCTGTGCAGGCCAGTGCTGAAATATGAATTTTTATACAAAGTTAAGGTTAAAAGCTAATATAAGGACTCGTGTCTAAAATAAAATGCTATTTTAACCGTTTTTCGCGTTTCTGACATCAACTTCCAAAACGGTTTTTTGTAGTGAAACACATTCCTTGAAAATGCAAGTCAACAATTTGTTAGTAGTAAATTAACGTTTCGCCCGTGCCTGTTCATTGACCAGCTTAAAAATCACCAAGCCGAAAACAATAAAATGCCGACCTAAAAATTGTGTATGAGAATTTTTCGGAATTCCACAGTAGAACAATTTGGATTTTTCAAATATCGTTCGAATTGGGCTGCCATAGTAAAGAACGGTGTTTGGTGGAAATGGTGGATACAGTAATTTATGCCTGATCACATTAAAATCATCGTTGCTCAGTGGACGTAGTCTTGCTGAAATAGAAAAACACATAAAGAACAAAAAATCATACAGTTCTTGAAGTAACTTTGCAGTAAACTGAAAAATTCATCTGAAATTAAGATATTGGAAAATATGTTAACTCTGGAACAACCTGTTTCAACTAAAATTGTACTTATGGTATTTTAATTCATGGCTGTGTTCAATGAAACGAAACGATTTTAATATGCTCATTTTCAAAATGACAAATAAAGCAATTATTGCTTCAGAGTGTAATCTGATGGATAAAATACCGAAACCAGAGGACGACCAAGTTTTCCGAAGCCGGAGGTTAGTCGAATTAAATATGTAGTTTCATGCGTGGAATGTCAGTTTCCTTCTAGTATAGTTTTTTAAAACTAACATTTGATGTCGTAGTGTTTTTCCTTAGCCGTAATAAAGATGCTGATAGAGTAAAATCCGTCCTGATTTAATTCTTCACCCGTTTAGTTCCCTCGACACGTTGATTCCCTTTTTGCCGCGTAATCTTTGCAAGATCTACCATGAGCGGCTACACTGTAAAAAATGGTAAGTCAAATTGACTCTCTCGGAAATAGGCTCTTCTTGACTACACAAACTGAGTCAAATTCGACTCCGCCAGAGTCAAATTCGACCCACTGAGCGATTCAGTGAATCAGATTTGACTCTGGCGGAATCGAATTTTGACTCAGTTTGTGTAGTCAAGAAAAGGCTATTTCGGAAAGAGTCAATTTGACTCACTATTTTTTGCAGTGTATCAACTAAATGTCAAAGTATAGTGTAGTTTTAAAACTGCGGACCATTCTGTACCAAAGTGCAGTGTAAGCAATGTAAGCACCCGTTATATTTTTCGTAGCGATTTTTACCAAACGATATCAGTTGCGTACTCCTTCTCCCTGACCTTTCAGGGGCTGCTTGTAAAACGAAAAGTTTCAATTGAAACAACCACTGATGTGAGTAGCGAGCGTGGATTAAAAACTAAATATGTAAAGAAAATTATTAGCATAGTAAATTTCAGAAAATCGTTGACAACTACTGTAGTGAGTGACCCGATCAAGAGAGGTTTTTATTTTGAGTCCCAATCAATAGAAGTCCATATTCCTAACAAGAGTTCGTAAGCTGATAGAGTCCCTAAACCCTAATTAGAGTTCAAAATGTCAATTATCTCTAATTGTAGTGAATAAATTACTCCAGAACCAAATAAAGTTGAGTCGAAACCTATAAAGCATACTTAAGATTTGAAAGTACATTCGTAAGTATAACCTTGTGTTATCGCTCAAGTTTATGATACAAGACAAATAAACGTTTAATTCAGATAGTTGCAAAACCGGATACATACCAGTAATGAAGAGCGGTAGAGGGTCATTTAACAAATTACAGTCCGTAACTGAGTAACAGGGGGTACTCTTTGAAGAGGCCAATTACCAGTCCCCCTCTTATTCGAGTCACAACAGTCACTACAGTACTATCAAAAAATTAATACGAAAGATTTTAAAACGATATTGAGTTGGCAAAACATTGAACTAGAGTTGTCATTGCGGGGACATTAGCTGTACAAAATGAAAAGTCAAAACTAGACAGACTGCCTACTGTAGTGACCCGAAGCAAATCGGGAGGCTGATATTTATTAGGCCACTTCAGAGGGTACTACACCGGTTGTTTGGCTAAGGACTGTTATTTATTTTTAACCTGTCGTTACTGATATAAATCCGGTATTCCAATTATCTGTTGAATTAAACGTTTGCTTTGTTTCAAAATCTTGAGCCATAATGTAATGTTATACTTAATAGGAATGAGTTTCGAACTTAATTTTATTTCGTCCTGAAGTTATTTAAGCACTACAATTAGGGATAATTGACATTTTTTGGGATTAGGACTCATAATGGGGGACCTCCTCTTATTACCACCCTCTTATTCGGCTCATTTACATGTGTCAATTGCCGAGGCAAAAATCTACAGAGTGAACGGGAGTATTGTGGCCCCTGCATTAAGATCACTGTAAATTTCAGTGAGTTGATTTTAATTCAGAATGAGTTGAATCACTCAGTCTGAGTTAGGACTGTCAGAACTCAGAATTTTGAGTTGATTCAACTCAATCTGAGTTAATTAATCAACTCACCCAGAGTCAACTAAATTTAGAGTGGAAATCAACTCAACTGAGAGTGAGTTAATGTTTACTGATATTAACTCAGAAATAACCAACTCGCTAGTTGAATTGATTAATCAACTCATTGGAATTTACATTGATGCTTCTACCACACTTACCACTATATGCTGGAATAGCTTCAGTAATATGCTTCAGGAGCGGTCTCGCAGTACAGCTACTTGAATTTTTATAAAGTAAGATAATTAAAACACATGCGCAAAGACAAAATGATGCTAATACTACAGGATAACGACCTATCATAGGAACGATTTCATTAACTCTAAAATTCAGAATGTGGAACCTGTAGTAAACCGGGTGTAAACCAGATATCTGTTTCCTGTAAAAATCAGTGTCTTTCTCTATTTCAGTACAGATACTGCACACAACCGTAACATATATTTATATATATTATAATTAGTGATGGGCATCGGATATTTTTTCGTGATCCGGATATTCGGTAACGTTTTCCAGATATCCGGTAACTTTTGCAGGATATTCGGATCCGGATGTCCGAAAAAGTTTTCTATTTCGGATATCCAAAAAAGTTTTCTATTTCGGATATCCTAAATTCGAATTTGCGTTTTTTGGGTTTATGAACCTCAATTTTTGTTTCTCAAGCTCTTGTTTTAACTTGTTGCTTTAAGTATTGTACCCTGATCATCAAGCTGATTGCCAAGAGCGTAAAACATACAATTCCAAAAATAGCTTTCTATTATGCAACTGCTTCAACAGTACTGAGTATTACGTTTAAAAGACTACTACTGACTAATAAATACTTGCGTTAGCCACCTGAAATTGAGTTAATTTGGTTTGTCTCCAATTCTATTTGTGTTGACTACGCTGAGGAGGCTTAAACAGATGAATTTATTTTGGCTGTTAATCTATAGATCTGTTCTAGTCTTAATATATTGGAACATAATGCTGATTTGGCTCCTTGTAACCTCCCCTGATAATTAAATTTCAATTTTTTAAGACTTGAATATATACTTTCACTTTTTCTGATCTTCTGCGGAAGCGGAACCGAAAATGTACCTATTTCCACCAGTTCAGAAATTTGTATTTTTCATGTTTATCACTGCATAAAAGCGACGCGCTGAGTTGAATTGCGTCATTTTTTGAATTTAATGACAGAATTTAGCGCATATGATTCACAATTAATTTCACAACGCAAATGTTTAGAGGAAACTTTTTCTGTAACTAAAGATTTTGAATCAATTTTCTGCTTTTTCTCACTCAGTGGGAGGCTTCGGCTTCCTTGAACCTTTCACATTTTGAAAGGACATTAGGCAGGATGGGGTTGTCGCTCACCAACCCCACACTAAGCTGTTCATTATTCAGACAGCTTTTATCGCTGATAAAGCACTTTTGGACTGCTTTGGTGGATAAGAAAGTCGCTTAGCGCGGAGTGTTTGAATTCAAAGTTTATGAGCTCATGGGATCTGTGTCATGGGAATTTTAAACGTGTCCTTTACAGATTGCCATATTTGCAAACAAACTAGCCTTTTAATAAGTAGCATCATACTCAGTTAGGCTTGGCGTCTTAATTAAATCAAGAGTGATCAGAATTTCAAATGACGCCCAGTATGTAATCTCGCAACACGACTTGGAATTCGTATAAAGTGGATTTTGTTTCTTGCAGAGGTAATAAATTTAGTACTTTACCGCGCCGAAGTCAGGATTCAAAAAAGTATCATGTTATAATTTTGACATGTTTTAAGAAATCAAAATTTTAAATCATCGTGAAATTATGCGGGTATGTAGCTCAACATTTTAGCTCAGGTTCGAATACAGAATCTATTTTCGTCAGCTTCAGCAAATTTAATGGTGACACAATGTAAATTATTCGATAAATTTTTAGACACAATAGCATTTAGGATATCCGGCGGATATTAGAATATCCACACACACGTTTCTTTTCGGATACATATCCGGATATTTTTCGTATTTGGATATTAAATATCTGCATATCCTGTGCCCGTCTATAACGATTATGGACTCATTTTCGGGTTTGCATGGTCATTAAGCGGGCAAGCGGCGGGAAAGATATCCATTAACAATGATATCAACTAATCAAAAATGCTAAGTTATAGGGTAAAAAATCAAACGCTAATTTATATACTTTTCAAGGTTCAATCCGCATCTTCCGGAACGCTGTTTTAGCATTAAGTAAAGTCTGTTTTCAAATCGTGTATAAATAATCAAAAGTATATCTAAAATGCCGTGCCATATTCTTACTGTTGCCGGGAAATGTGTATCAATGCAGCTGGAAGTAAAACAAATATTCGTTTAGTTGTTGCGCGAAAAAACACTAATTATTTGAAATTGAAATCTATCGTTTTTAAAGTCCAATGCGACATGACGTAAATATTTGAAAATCCAATATATATACTGTATTTACCCGAATAAGAGGGGTCCCCATTTTGAGTCCGAATCAATAGGAATCCGTATCCCTAATAAGAGTCCGTAAGCGGATAGAGTCCCTAAGCCCTAATTAGAGTCCATAAATGTCAATTAACCCTAATTGTAGCGCATAAATGAGTCCATGACCAAATAAGTTTAGTTTGAAACTTTAAAGCGTACGTAAATTTTGAAAGAACATTCCGAAGTATAACCTTGTATTATCGCTCAAGCTATTAACACAAGACAAATAAGCGTTTGATTCAACGGATAATTGCAGTACCGGATATATCAGTAACAAAGGGCGGCGGAGCGTGGGTTTACCCTCTGGAGAGGCCAAATAAATATCAGCCCCCTATTAGTCGGGCCACTACAGTATGTTAATAATTTTAAGTCGAAGCTGACTTGATGCGTTATCCTGGGGCATATGCAATGAGGATAAGTGAATATATCCCCTTCTCAAATTTTTACAGAAAAATAGTTTTTCACCCCCGAGAGTATACCCATGCAAAATTGCTTCACCTTCCAGCCGCATAATAAAAATAGTAAATTATGTTACTAAACATGGAACACTCAAGACGCGTATTGCTACATTGTTGCCGGCAATATTTGCGTTTATGATTTCATACTGCAGGTAAAATATTGGTGCTATTAAAAACGGAATTGAAAGTATTGCAACTTCATCAACTGCATTTGTTTATTTGTAAACAAAGTCGAAACCAAAATTCAAATAGTCAATTGCGTATGTTTGATGAATATAGTTCAGTGTCGTTGAATTGTCAGTGATTTGCTTCAAACGATAATTAAAATCGTCAGCCGACGACGCGTGTTTTGTTGATGGCCGTAAGAATGGATCAGTGCTGAAATTTTTCACTGAACACTGTTGCTTTTATATAAAAAATATATCTTTATATGTTGGTCAAGTGGTCAACTAAAGTTAAATGTTTAAACTAAAAACAAAGATTTTGAACTTTGCCAAAGTTTGGCGACGAGAACCGGGTATCTTTCCGTGCCAGATTGTGAGATTTTGTGTTTATTGAGAATATTTTTTACGTGAAAACGCGTATTTTCCAGTCTCAAAATGTTTTAACCCTGTTATAACTTGATAAAGGGTTAAAAGCCTCCCTCCTAAAATTTTTTATTTGAGAAAATTTTTTGGTCATAAAACTGTTTGCAGTGACACTGTCTAGGACAATGAAATGTTTGAAAAACAGTGTAGTGGACAATATTTTTATATGATCAAATTTTGGCGGCAAATTCAAATTTAGGTGGGAAAATTCAAATTTTGGCGGCAAATTCAAATTTTGGCGGGAAATTCAAATTTAGGCGGGAAAATTCAAATTTATGCGGGAAAATTCAAATTTTGGCGGCAAATTCAAATTTTGGCGGGAAAACTCAAATTTCAGCGCAAAATTAAAATTTTGGCGGCAAAATCCAAATTTTGGCAGAAAATTCAAATTTTGGGGGAAATTCAAATTTTGGCGGGAAAATTCCAATTTTGGCGGCAAATTCAAATTTAGGCGTGAAAATTCAAATTTTGGCGCGAAATTCAAATTCTCGCGGGAAATGTTGGCGAACTTGCAAAAAACAACAAACTTACGCTGTCAATTAATTACCTTAATTAGCGCTTTCCGGCGACGCCTTTTAGACTGTAACGACAAAGTCCCACAATTCACGTAACTCTATATTTAATATTAACATAATGCGCAAACAGTATACAAAATGTCCGTCAACGCAATAAAGTCTATGCGGACATTTTTTATTTAGAGATAAAGTATCCGCACACAGTTACGCAATAACAGTATAGCTAGCCTTTTTAAAACAGTATAGGGGGACGATGGATGTGCCGAGTGCACGTATGGTAACGTGTGAGCGACATAACAAAATTGATTCTTAATCAACAACAATGTTGTGATAACGCGTTTTACCTGCTCTTATCAATTTCAGTTGGCATATATATTGCCCAGACTATTCCGAACATGGAACAGGCTAAATGGCTACTATTGAAGTCCGTACCCAGCTCAACAAGCTGGGTGGAGGCTTCAACTATTCAGGAGACGTATGCAAAATTTTACAAGACTTACAAGCCAGTTAAAAGCTCTTCTAGATGGATCAAAAAATTAAAGGGAAGCGGGTTAAAATTTGCGATCCGCTTCAAGCTACGGATTCAAAACTGAGACAAATAGATATTCATAAATGTGACATACCCGTTATCACCCCAGCCGGAATAGATCAATCTACGCGGAAATCCAAATTCGACTAGAACTTTTCTGACCAGTTGTTTAAATTCTGTCGATTTGTTATACTTTAAAATTGTAAAACGCCCAATATTTGGATATCGCTCCGGTTCTACAATATTACTAAATTCACAGTACCACGATTGCGGGTAAAAATGATTTGTTGAAAAATCTCGATGTTCAAATTTAATTTGATGTTGTATTATTCCGGTCATCGTTTGATATGTATGTCGTGCAAAACAATGAATATCATGACCACACGCGTAACATTTATGTCTTTGACGAAGACAAATGTCTAAATAACCGGATATAAACCGTTCTAACGGATGTCGGACAATTGCAAGTTTGTGCCATTCGTCGGAATTCCATATTGATTGAAGTCTGAAAACAAAAACAAATCTATAAGATGACAACGAATATAATCAGATCAGGGCAGCGTATTGGTAGAATGTTTATTTCATAAGGCTGTAACTGCAAAGAAACATAGAAAATGTCCGACAGGTTCACAGGATGCACCACTAAAACAGTAATCGTGACAGAATATTCAAAACGAATCAAAATTTTTTGCTCTCCTAGGATAAAATACACTAAGGTTTATCTTTGTCAATCAAGTACTTGATGTTTAACGCTGCATCGACTATTAAATACTGTACTGTTGTGACGCACATCAGAGGGCGGCGAGATAATAAGAGGTGGTCCCAATTTTAAGTTTCAATCAATAGGAGTCTGTATTCCTAATAAGAGTCCGTACGCGGATAGAGTCCATCAACCTTAATTAGTGTCCATAAATGTCAATTATACCTAAATTTTAGCTCATGAAATGACTTCAGGACCAAATTAAGTTGAGTTCAAAACATTAAACTATGCTTAAGTTTTGAAAGTTCATTCCTAAATATAACCTTGTATTATCGCTGCAGAGATAGCAATGCGAGCACGGCTCGTGAAGCTGAAAATCTATCTTCTGAGCCTGAGATGCACATGTCTTGATGCGAGATGGATTTATAAGCCGCGGGACCTGTTCGGTGCAAGCAGAGCCTTACGCACGGTCACTGTACAGTGAGTTCTGGACATATAAAGCGGCTTTCGAAGGTGCAGGTTGAAAGAGGCTGTATCTGGGTTCACATAGAGTATTGGGTGTTATTGCAGAATTTATAAAGTTTAGTATGAGGTAGTACAGAGTCCGTACTACTGTATAGTGCGTATGTCACGCAGTTGTAAGCTAAGTTTTGAGGTAGCTGAAAAATACATATGGGTCGACCCGGTCTTCGTTGCACTCGAACCTGGGGTTTCACCAATTTTAGCCGATGGTCCCGTCTTCGCCGTTCCGAGTTAGTCCTAGGCTCTTGGGTTGAAAATTAGCTACTCTTGCCGCCTCAAGCTGTACTAAAGTTTTGGACGTCTGCGTGATTTATAAATAAGTTACCCGAAGAATTGATTATTATCACTCGCAGTTAGGCAATGTAACCGCTAGTGCTTAAGTGAAATCACCTGGACACGTGATTTGGTAGTGGCTAACCACTCGTGGGCGTATGAATTTGTAACTTAGTTTGGTTGTGCCTGGATACTGGGAGTGGTGTGGGCCCTTTATTCGTCCCTGTCATTAACTTGTGGATTTATACCATTTACCGTGGACACACAACTACCAAGTGTGAGAAACTTTGGGCGGACAGTACCCCGAGCTCGGGATAATATCTCTCTCGATTCTAGTGGTTACATCGTAAATTTTAGGTGCCGAGGGTAGGCGGTATAAAACCTACAAGTTTACAATCGCTCAAGGTTTTCTTTGAAGTTCATGCAGGCTGCAAATCATTTACTGTAGTGACCCGAATAAGAGGGGGGATCATATTTATTTGGCCTCTCCAGAGGGTACCCCATGGTATTCGGTTACGGACTGTTATTTAATTTCAACCCACCCTCCGCCACCCTTCGTTACTGATATATCCGGTATTGCAACTATCCGTTGAATTAAAGTTTTTTGACTTGCATCGAAAGCTTTAGCGATAATGCAAGGTTAGGAATGTACTTTCAAAACTTAAGTATGCTTTAAAGTTTCCAACTCAGCTGTATTTGGTGCTGGAGTCATTTATGCGCTACAATTAGGGTTAACTGATATTTATGGACTCTAGTTAGGGTTTATGGTCTCTATCCGCTTATGGACTGTTGTTAGGAACACGGAGTCCTATTGATTGGAACTAAAATGGGGACCACCTGTTATTACCCCCTCTCATTCGGGTCACTACAGTACTGCAATTCATGCTATTGAATTTAATTCGCACCTGTGGACGCAGTTGCAAGTCGCTTGAATTTCTTGCACCTGCAGCTTGATTGGTCAATCGGAATGTTATTTTAAACTTTTTTCTTTTAGACCAAACTTAATAATTTACTAACTTTTCATCGAATAAATATTCTGGTGCAATTTTGTACGACTTTTTGCATTCTTCAGTAAAATACACTGTGAATGGTTGTTTATGTAAGTTTTCATACCCCAAATTAAGTTCCGCTGTGCAGGCCAGTGCTGAAATAGCAGTTTTATCAACAGTTAAAGGTTAAAGTTAATTTAAATTTATACGAGTCTATCGATAAAAACAAGCGATATGACCACTACGAAGGGTACACCGGGTAACCGATCTAAATATGGACTCATGCCTAAAATAAAACGCTATTTTAACCATTTATCGAGTTTCAAAGAACAACTTCCAAAACGGTTTTTATAGTGGATATACACATTCCTTAATTTTGTGTTCCGTTGAGTTTGAAAATGCAAGTCAACAATTTGTTAGTAGTAAATTAACGTTTCGCCCTTGCCTGTTCATTGACCAGCTTAAAAATCACCAAGCCGAAAACAATAAAATGCCGACCTAAAAATTGTGTATGAGAATTTTTCGGAATTCCACAGTAGAACAATTTGGATTTTTCAAATATCGTTCGAATTGGCCTGCCATAGTAAAGAACGGTGTTTGGTGGAAATGGCGGATACAGTAATTTATGCCTGATCACATTAAAATCATTGTTGCTCAATGGACGTAGTCTTGCTGAAATAGAAAAACACATAAAAACAAAAAATCACACAGTTCTTGAAGTAGCTTTGCAGTAAACTGAAAAATTCACCTAAAATTATTAACATCTTGGAAAATATTTAAACTCTGAAACAACTTGTTTCAACTAAAATTGTACTTATGGTATTTTAATTCATGCCTGTGTTCAGTGAAACGAAACGGTTTTTAATATGCAAATTTTCAAAATGGCAAATAAAGCAAATGTGATTGCTAGCGGGTTAACAGGGACCACATTAGCGTTCATACGCGCTTCAAATCATTACATTTTAGCTGACGGTACCCGCAAAATGAAAGAACCACGAACTGATACATGTAAATTTAAAACATTTTATTAATTTTCAGTAGACAAATGACAAGAGCGGTAAAGTTCAGAAGTTTAAAAACCAGTGTCAACAGAAAAAAACAGTATTTTAACTGTACAATGAAAGTGGTCGTAGATAGAAACTCTCATTTGAAAATCAATCTTTGAGGTCAACCGTGCTGTCCAATTGAAAAAGAAGTAATATGTGTTAAATGAGTTGCACACTCTTGTTTAGAGTCATCACCGATTCTTGCTATGCACACAAAATAAGTTGTCTTGTATTCAACACATATTGTCAGAAATTTAATGAAACAAATTTGGGTCTTAAAATTGACAATAGCAATTTCTTGAATATAAGATATTTATGTGTTAACCATTTAAGAAACAAATTTCTCAGTTGTTTTAGGCTATTAATGTCTGAAATACAAGACATTAATGTATTGAAAATTTATGAAAGTAGGAGTCTTGTAATTTTAAGACAATTTATTTTGTGTGATAGACTGCCTACGCGTCAACTGCTGATGCAAATACATTTACACAGCATATGCGCGTGTTTCGGCTCCTGAGTTAAAAGATGTTGCCTCTAGTTGGACACAAAAATTCATGTAGCTCATATATTTCGACTACACTTACAACTACATGTGTGAATGGCTTCAGTAATATGCTTCAAGAGTGGTTTTGCAATACAGCTACTTGAATTATTATAAAGTAAGGTAATTAAAACACATGCGCAAAGACAAAATGATGCTAATACTAATGGATAACGACCTATCATAGGAACTATTTCATCAACTCTAAAAATTCAGAATGTGGAGCCTATAGTAAACCGGAGGTAAGCCAGATATCTGTGTCCAGTAAAAATCGGTGTATATTTCTGTTTCTGTTAATGTTTTATAAATTACCGGAAATTCTGTTATGTTTGTACATATATAGTTAGTTGTATATAAATTGCTTGAAGCATTCAGTTTTTTTCAGCACAGATACGCTGTAATTGTATGATTTGAGCTAAAAATAACGAATTTTTGTAAAATTTTAGAACATTTGTGCTCAATCCGCTATTTTTCTTTAAAATTTTAGAAAGCTCGCTGAATAGCTGCGTTTCTCAATATTATTAGCGCAAAAATAAGCACTTAAAAACGTTTACATCAATATCCGATTTTCGTGTTTGTTTCCGCTATTTTAAATCCGTTTCCGTTACCGTTACTTTTCTTATCACTTTTTACACCCTGGAAGTATTTATATAAACGTTAATTCGATGTTTAAAAATATAACACAGGTTCTTTTACTTGTTTGATATTGGTTTAGCTATGATTTAACAAATTTTACATAAAATTTCCAAAATGTTAACTTAAAAATGACAAATTTTCTATATTTCTCGTCAAAATTTTGAATTCAGTCTTGTCGCAAAATATGTTACTTTATTTTTTGTTGCACATTGGTTTGAGATCCACGCCCGTCTCAGGATTGAAAATTTGTCCAGGGACGCAGCTATTAAGGTAAATTTTAGGGTTACATATTATAGATTATACATGTAAAATGAACTCATTTTCTGGTTTGAAGGTCGATAATCGTGCAACCGGCCCGAATATCTCATGTCAACTAATCAAATAATGCTAAGGAACGAGTCAGAAATGAAACACTACACACGTTTTCGAGTTTCAGTTCGAAATGCTGTTTTAGCATTTATAAATAAACGCTTCGGCCCCTTCCCGAACAAAAAATCGTGGCTACGCTTGTGGCTTCACGAGGGTACGATGTCAGTGGACTAGTTGGTTTTTGGAATATATCCCAATTCGAGTGATGGAACCTCGAGTAAAAATGTATGATTAATATTAATTATTGGCAACTGTTATAATTGTGTCTTTTCTGATACTACTATACGCTGCTATACACTGTACATAAACAAAACTTTATAAATACCGGACCGACAAAAGCTGTGTTTTGACTAAAAATATACTTGTGCAATTGCTGAACAACCAACGGTCCGGTTTCACTCAACCATACACATCAGTGTCTCAAATTGTAAATGACGTTTTAGGCTGAATTAAAATTTTTTGAAAACCTTTTATTTTACTATATTCGAGGGCATTAAAAACAGCCGAAGTGTGCAAAAGACCTTCAAACGTGCCATATGACTTCTGCTAATTATGGAGGAAACGGGTTTTCAACCCTCTCCTGATGTATGGTTTTCATATTCGGAAATAATTATGGTATCCGAATATGCAAAAAATATCCGACGTCTATCAATTTGGTATATTTTTACCTTTGAGCCGATATACATCCGAAATTTCAAACTTTAACCAAATTTCAATATAGCCAGCTTAATTATCTCTGCAATTGTACCTGTTTTTGTTCGCTCATTCGGCCCATGTAAAGTTTAAAGGCGAAACGTTTTTCTGCGGGACTGCAATAGAGTAAGCTTATTATGCTTTAGACTCTTTTTTTGCTCAGGTTTAGTAGACTTAGGTTTAATTCTTACACTTAGGCTTTCCAATATGCTTATACTACTGTTACAGCGCTGTTCTATACATTGGTCGCTGCTTCGACACCCTTATCGTTTAGTTTGCTGACAGGTTCTAACAAAACACGTTAAAAAACTTAAAGAATAACTTTTGTTGTAGCAGTTTATAAGAAAAGTTATCTTTTTGTGCCGAAAATGATAAAACTAAACTAATCTGTATTTCAATAAAAGAACTTTTTATAGTAAAAGGTATAATGCTTTCGGCTGGTAATTTATCTGCTTCGATCTTTCATGGGATAAATAAGGTTAAGGTCTTACCGTCAGATGCGCATAGTATTGACTTGAAATAGTTGGAATTTTCTGCATTAAAAGCGCACGTATTAATAGAAAAAATACAATAAATGGAAATCAAGTGAATACAAAAACTAACTTCAATATTGTTGAAATATCAATCAGAATTTAAATGTAAATGCTTCGTTCACAATAATTTTGTCAACGGTGCCACAAAAATTGTTCAATATATACTTGTGCGGCGAAAACATTTTCGTGGGATGTGAAGGATCCTAATGATTCAGAAGCGGGTGTTAAAAGTTTCCTGTTCGGGCTAAAGTATTTGTAGGTGGGGTGAGCAATGTGCCGAGCATGTTCCCAAATGTGAACACAGCAGTTTGTTGAATAACACACAAATCCCCGTGGGTCTCTTTGGAGCGCATCGGGGGCCTCTACGGCTGGTACTGGGTGCTCGGTGCCGCTAACCCCAAGGGAGGAGAAGCTAGGCCTAGCATCGGCTCTGGATTCTATGCCCATATTCCCAAATGTGTAGCACTTATTACAAGTTAGAGATAGGTCCTGTACATTTTGAAACATCCTATCAAGAATTATAAAAATTCGATGCTGTTTGTATTTGATCGGTTTTACTTGTGCGAAAATTTTTTGCAGATCTGCAATTGACGCAGGTGACTTGTTCCAAAACCTGTCACTAACTGGCAATAATCGCGATAGACGCAGTTGAGAAACGGCTTCTAAAACACGTTCGGTGCAGTAATGTTTTTGAAAAATCTTTTCATAAACAACCTCGGTAATTTTTAAACATATCTTATGATTATACGAGAGTTTCCGAAACAATAAGAAACATTTCTATGCAATTTTGAGAGACAATATCCACAAACTAGTCACATTCTGTAAGGCAATGGTTCAGATGATCCGGGCAGAAATACGATATAGCGTTGTTCACTGGCGAGTGTAACAATGTCTGAACACAAATTTAAGTTAGATATCGCTGGGCAACCTTCCTGCGAACGTGCTTGCGATGGATGTTCTGATTAAAAACCGATTTGTGATATAAATTTGAACATAATAAATATAATTTTTGATGTTTAGTAAAATAACCAACTTTAAAACTGATTTTTGGTCAAAACACAAACCTTATTTTTGATATCATAATTTTTGGCAACAATTAGTATTTTGTTTCAAAAATCAGTCGTTTTAATCAGAATAATCATTGCAGTATTTAAACATAAATACATGACATATCTTCGTATGTTTTTGTTAAGACACCTTCAGTCGATGTCTCCCCAGCTGCAACACAACGAAACCATTGCGATGTCTTTTGTTGCACTTTTTTCGCTGCAACATAACAACAAATTGCACACAAATGAATAACCGTAATAATGCTCGATCCAAGCCATAGACCCCAAAGTCCTCCTACTAGCGATACATAATCGGTCATTTTGAGCGTTTGAACTTCTTCCAAAATCGTATACGATGGGTTCGCGTAGAAAATATGCAAAATAATATTATCACCAACGTAACCGCGTACTTCTTGCCGGCTGGCGAGAGCAAATTCATGTCGTTCGCAACGTGGAACGCAATGCTTCGATATCCATTCGTTTGCGAGTCCAATTTTTTGCTGCAGGCGATTAATGCTTGCTTGAGTGACGTCGCATAACGGCAATTGTGGCTGTTGTTGTGGATTTTGGAGAATTTCGCCAGTTTTCGCCGTCTTATTCGTTCCTATGTCACCGTTTGACACTGCCGATAGCCAGTTCTCGGTTCCAGAATCGCCAGTTGTGTATTTAGCACCACGATAACCAGGATTAATTAGCCGAACCAAAGGCCAAACGCAATTAGGCGAATGCTTTTCAACCGCAAGTAACCAGTCTTCAGCCGTGCATCGGTCTACGGTGTAATCTTCGAATAGTTTAAGTCGTGCCCCGGCTGCACCAATACATTTTGTTGGCTTTGTTTCCATGTCTTTGACGTGGCGAAAAGCGTACGATAATTCATTTCGGGTTTTCGGTAATATGCCCTGAACCAACTCATACCATTGTTCACGGCCAAGCTGGAATCCTAGTGCTCCACCGAGTCCACCAGTGACATCTTGGTCAGTGTCAAAATGTGGCACTAAGTCAAGCCGATCTTTCCATTGAGCAAGCTCGACCCAAAGAAAGTGATCCTGAAATAAAGAAAGCTTGGCTTTACAGTAGTAATGCATCGTTCACAGAAACTTTTTTAAGCCTGAGATATAAATTATGTTATAAAGGTAGAGTGAACGAGTGGCTAACAAGCCCGTAGCCCGTTCACCTTACTAGGGTAGCTGAAAACTTTTAAGGAGGGCTTGCAAGTGTTCTAGACGACTTATGAAGAAAGTCAAAAAATTTTAAAGGGGTCAAAATTCGTTCATGCGGCGAGCCTTCCTGGCTATTTGCCAGCTTTTATAGTTAATAAATAGTTGTAAACTGCTATTGACAATCTGCAGCTCAAGTCCTCAACAACTGCACAACACAGCTGCTGCACATAAACTTTAACTTAGGATTAGGCTTATGTTAATGTTTAAGCTTAGGTTCATGCTTAATATACGGAACTCAGTGGCAAACAAGGTACACAAAAAAGTTTCGTGCATAACAAAGGTTCCACAGGACAGATCACGAGTTTAAATTTGCCATCATACACATTTCCAGCATGGTGCAAATGAAGATGGCGAAAGAAGTAGAGCCAGGAGTCAACAAACAATAATATGTTTAATGTCGTCAAAAATAGTCTAAGTTCCAATTTTGAAAAAGCTTTATATACGTATAGTTAAAGGTTTAAATTAGCGTAAAGTTAAAATCAAGCTCGTTAAATAGCAGAACTATGTAAAACGACAGATAATTTTTATTATCCAAATGGCCGGAATATCTATCCAAAATTTTGCCGGAGCCGGAGCCGGGGATTCATTTTCTGCCGGAGCTGAAGCCGGACGCAGGCATACGGTGTACGCTGCTTTCCACTTTAGTTCTCCTGTTCGCAACTTTCTTGTGCGCATTGCCAACGAGTTGCAGGCAGGGTGCAACCGGAATTACAATTTACCGGAACCGGAATTTGAAAATTTTACCGGAACCGGAACCGGAAAGTGAAACATGCATTTAACCAAAAATTTCATTTTAATGGTGTTTTTTGCTCTATTATTTGTGAAGCAACCTTAGTCGAACATAGGTATTTATTTTATTTGTTGTATTTTAGATTTTCGTCGTCGACTGAAGTGAAATCCACCATCAATGGCTTATATTCGGAGTACAAGTGGCTTTCAAAAGAGATTCTTAAAAATTAGCAAAGTTAAGAAAACAGCCAAATTATAACACCGGAATTTTTAAATCCGGTAAAAATTTAGTTCCGGAATTCCGGTTGCACCCTGGTTGCAGGAAGACTCAGTCCCCTCTTCCGTAAAAATCTTGGCATCCGTTATAAACTTTTGAATAACCTTGCTTGTAATTGAGTGAAAATATTTTGTGTGCCCCTCCGGAAACTTTTTTAGCCAGAACCTACTTGATACCGTAATCCAGCTAACTTCGAAAACAACTCCGCTAAATCTTGAGTATTTGTCGCGTAACAAAGTCCGTAAAACGTATTAAACAACGGTTTAAACAGCTTACAGCAATCAAACTCGGTTGCGTCGTAATAGCATCGATAAAATATTTTCCGACACGGCAAACTATAATACTTGAACGCATAGTTCACTGCTTCAACCATATTTCCGTTGAACTTTCGTTGAATTTCTCGCCGGCCACGTTCAAAGTTAAGTTGACGTTTGTCAACAATAGTGTTTGACAAAATTGAATCTTTCAAATAGCCAAGATCTGGCAATCCTGTCATAAGTGCGACAAATTCTTCAACATTTATCGGTATAACGTCAACGGTGTGTTTGTTGAATAATGTTTTGGCCGATTTGGCGCCAAAACTGGCTTGTGGCCGCAATGCGTAGCGGCTACGATTTTGAGATGATCGGCCGCCGGGTGGCATGTTTGATTCAAGTTTTGTAATGTTCATAAACATACCTTGATGTGAGCACAGCGTGAAATTTGGGAACTGAAGTCGATATGTTGGCTTATAGTAAATTTTAAAATGCGTTGGACTGCTCATTGCATTATAAATTGTTACACACCTAAAACACACGATCACAAAACTGCCGATAAACTTGTACACAAATAAGGAAATAACAACAAACGGCTCGCATAAAAAGAATAGAGACGCAAATATATCTTGCGGGACTTCAATATAGAGTAAACTTAAGCTTTAGACGAGTTTTTTTGCTTCTTAGACTCAGGCTTATAGAGGGATATGCTTATACTACTGTTACGGTCCGGTTCTCTCTACATTGGCCCAAGAAATTGTTTTCTGGATCAAATAAAATACTGTACAAAGTTAGGTACAGTATATCGAGCTGGCAAAAGTTATGAAACGCAACTTTCAGTGTATGCTATATATCTGCCAATTTTCTTAGAAAAAACTATTGTAAGGTGAGGATCTTACCATTTTTAATCGTAGAAAATTTTCTGCCGATGGCGTGCGCCCCACCGACCCCGCCGTTACTCCGTATCCACTCGTGATAGCCAGTTCCGAAGAAGTAACTAAAACGTTGAGCTCTAAGACATATTTATTAAATCGTTGATTTGTAAGACATTTCAGGCTGATTGGACGAGAGGGTACAACTTCAAAGCTCCCCTTCTCACCGGTTCGCTGCAGACAAAAACTTACGTATGTGCAACGGCAAGAACAAAAAAGCAAAACAATAGCGCAAACCATAGAGCTCGATGAACAGGAGCGCGTGTATTCAAAAGGCTTGAAATTCCATGAAGACCGCTTCGTTGTAGTTCACTTTGTAAATCCAGCACTATTCGATATGCTGATTGCGTTGGTGGTATACTTCGACCTGTTAAACGCAAATATGTTTCATGTATATGCTTCATGTATGCAATGCAAGACTGGCTATTATAGCACTGTGCACTCTTTTTCTTGGTTTTCCCTCATACTACTGTTAATTTCATACAAAACAAATTATTTATCACTACAGCTGATACCGTTCGTATACCTAAGTCCAAGTTTAATCCTAAGTATTAGCCTAGACTAAAACGCTAAGTCTGAGCCTAAGTTTAAGGTTAAGCACATCTTATTTGTTCAATACAGTATAACTCTTCAAGGCTTAAACTGCTTTTACCATTGCTAATTGGCTGATTTAACCAGGGGCTTGTTTTCAGCTCATTCTTTGTGTTACTGTTCATCGAACATTGTGCATGAGCAGTGTGTTGATGTCCAGATAGTTTATGCGCTAATTTAGCCTCGAGATCTTCTATCCGTGATTTCAGACGTTCGATTGTCGCATAAATTTGTGCTTTGTTGTCAGACATCATGTGAAACTTTGGATCACCGTGAGAAAGTTTCCATCACCGTGGGAAAATTTTCGACCAATGTGAGAAAGTTTTCGATCTCGCGGGAACGTCCACTGTGAAAAATCTCTTTGATCATCGTGGGAAAACCGCCGATCGCCGTGAGATATTTTTGATCAAAATGGACAAATCTTGGTCACCATGTGGTAAAATTTTTCAAGAGTATAAGATATTTTCAATCAAATTGAAAATTTTTTAATCACTCCAGGAAATCTTTCAAGAAATCTTTGACAATCGTGGAAAAGCTATAATACGACGAAGCTACGGTAATTGCGAGTATCTTGATGTTACTAGAAATTACTGTTATTTAGCGTTACATAAGTTGTCTTAGCTCAATTTTCAGAAAAGACGTCATTTTTTACGCGATTTTCGTTGTCAGTAATTTTAAAATAACGAATAGTTATTTTACATTATACTTGCATTGATCAAATTCTGTTTTATTTGGTTAGTTTTTTTAAAATTTTGGTAAGAGTTTAAATTGAAAAATGTTGAATTTTATTGGATATTACAATCAATATTGTCATCAAAATTAGTATTGATTGGTTATAAATCTATTAAAAAACTGTGCGTTTGTATTTCTTTAAATTCTAAAATAAACCAAAAATTGAAATTTGAACATTTTCAGCTGCTATGGGGTTGTATGTACTGTGGTTGAAAAAAAAAAAAATGAAATTTGAACATTTCAGCTGCTATTTGAGAAATTTAGCAATTAAACATTGGTTATTGCCTGTTGAGATTTATTACGGCCTGTATTCTCAAATGGCTATAGCGTCTATCATCAGTTAGAAATGGATCTTCTTTCTTTTGAACTACCAAACGATGAGAAATTTGTATTTTAAAACAACTTTAAGATTTGACCTACCCTACTAAATATGCTCAATATGGAATCTGTAGTGGTCGTAGTTTGCTTGTTTGAATTCCTATTGCTAACTAGAAATAAACACTATATACATTTTAGACTGTCGGTCTAGATTGTAAAAGCATAAAGCTAGAATTATTGTAGCTACTACATCGTCGCTAATTTTACCAAAAATTAATATCTCAATCTATCAGTTCACCCGAAAGAAAAACACTTGTGTTAATCATTAACAACTAAGACACTGAATGAGAGAAAACCAGAAAGACAGCCAGAGAAGGGCAATCTCCCTTCCAAAGGTGCTTAAAACAACCAACTGTTAGGGCGTTTTTGATTTTGGTCGAAGCAAGCGGTAATTTGTCAGCAATTTGTCAGCGCAACATTATTGTGATATACGATTCGTTTTACACCCTCTTTGCGTTCTGCGAACGCATCAAATATGTAAGCATTAACACTAATAACAACAACACCTCTGTGATTTTTTTCGCCTTTTTAAACAAAGACTTGATTATCAATACGCTCTTGTTTCAATTTCCTTTGAGCGCAAGCTTAGCACTTGCAAACGGCTAATTTGGATGCGTGGGTCACCGCCGTAAGAGCAGCTAAGGCGAGCTCTGTCAACCGTGATTTTAGAAAAATTTTGGTTCTCCAAGAAAACTTTCAAACCCGCTTGTAGTGGTGATCATGAAATTCTCGGGTGCTTCTCTTGAAATGTTGAATTCTGTGCTCGACTGTCGAAACTACTTTTAAGCTGTTTTATAAAATACTAAATGATCCCAAGAGTGAAAATTTTGTCGTCGAAATATCAAACTTTTTAAAGACCTTCAATTTATTGGTTTAATTCTTGTTTAAATATCTTACAAAAATTTGTATAAAATAAACTAACATAGGTTTGCATATTTTAAATTTGCCTGCAGCAAAACATTTGAATACGTAACACGTGCAATACTCAAAAATTGGTTAATGCTTGTAACATATTTTTTTCGAAGAACCTAGGAAATTTAAAACTGGTTCCATGAACTAAACAAAAGTCGAGCTGGCATAATTTTGCGTAGAAAACTTTTCAAGCTATATCGATGGATCTTTTGCTACTGTAGTGACCCGAACAAGAGGGGGACAGATATTTATTTGGCCTCTCCCGAGGGTACCACTCTCTTGTTATTCGGTACAGACTGTTATTTATTTTTAACCCACGCTCCGCCGCCCTTCGTTACTGATATATATCCGGTACTGCAATTATCTGTTGAATTAAACGTTTATTTGTCTTGTGTCAATAGCTTGAGCGATAATACAAGGTTATACTTAGGAATGTAGTTTCAAAATTTAAGTCGCTTTAAAGTTTCGAACTCAAGTTATTTGGTCCTGGAGTCATTTATGCGCTAGAATTAGAGTTATTTGACATTTATGGACTCTAATTAGGGTTTAAAGACTCTATCCGCTTACGGGCTCTTATTAGGGATACGGACTCCAATTGATTCGGACTCAAAATGGAAACCCCCCGTATATTACCCCCTCCCCATGGACGCCCCTCAAAATAACATTGGTCATTTCTTTTATGGTCGTCGAATATCAGAGCAACTGAGGACAATAACTAAAAAACAAGAATTATTTGCGTTTTCTATGTCTTTTAACATACGTAACAACCGTAGAATTGCAACAATTATTTGTATACGTGCGCATCATAGAACAATTTTTTCTATCATTAATAATTTTACAGGGGCGTAGCCAGGATGAAATTTCGGCAAACATAAACCTCATATAAAAAATATTCTTGCCAAAATCTAGCAGATTAATAGTTTGAATACTGTTAAAACTGCTTATAATTTTTATTGCTGAAGAAATTTCAAGAGGGAATAGCTTGTTTTTTATAGACTTCCCTGTAAACGTCCTAGATTTGAGACATCTGAAAGATGTTATAAAACGTATCGTAGACAATAAAAATCGTGCTTGCGTCTTTGCGAACAACTTCATACACACAGTTCGCTTGTTGAGATTTGATACAGGCTAATTTTTAGAAATAATGCGCTCGGTATTATGAAGACAGCAATAGTTTATAAACGTATTTTAAAATATAATACAAGAATTATACAGTTTTTTCTTGAAGGTTGTTTTTAAATGTAAAAAACGTGCGGATGACGTTTTGCAGCCTGTAGTGTCGTCGCTCACACGTTACCATTAGCGCAGTTCGATTCGCATATATTTATCGTCCTCCAATAACAAAATCGGCATATGTAAAGATCAATGGCGGAACGGTTTCCTACAGGACTACAATAGAGTAAGCTTGTAAACTAAATGTTTATAACATTGAATGAAACTAAAGGTAGCAAAATAATGAACAGTTTCAGCAACGAAAGTGACTCTAAACATTGTACTTTAAACTACCATTTTTGGTCATTTGCTTCCTGGACGTTTATAGCTCCCAAAACACGAAAACCAGCCTCATCGGCAGTTAAGTGTATCAGTAGCCTGCAAATTGTGCAAATCAAATTGATGCTTTTACCACAATTACTTGTTCGTCAAGAAAACCAAGAAAACGCGTTTAACTTTTAGAAACATGTTCAGAAATTTTTTTCACGTACAAGCTTAAGGTATAAGCTCATTCTTACGTTTAGGCTTAGGCTTTGGCTTATGAATATGCTTCTAATGTTACTGCACTGTTCTGTACATCGGTCGCAAAAATCTACTTTGTGCAGTGAAAATATGACATGGACCAGAATAGTTTTTCAGTAGGAGCAGAGTTAATCTGGAAACTAAGGTCAACGGACTATATTCAAAAGTTTCGTTTTGCTGCCGGTCTTAGAGTGGTCATGAGGAGCAGAAGTCCGCATAAATCGTGGGTATAGAGTAACCGAAATAACCACATCTTAATTATTTATATATAAATATATATGTATATATATTATATATGTGTATATTATATATGCATTTATTTACTTATATTTAAGAGATGGATGGATTTAATAGCTTCGATATTGACCCTTGGTGACCGCTATACGTTGTATTATGTTGGATGACTCCAACCTTGTGACGCCTCAATAAGCTAACATGAAAACGTTAGTTTTCCTTTCCAGTACGTCTTAAAAAATAAAACAAAGCCGCATTTCATGTAATCTTGCAAATATGCCGAAACAAATTGAAGAAACAGAAACCTTCTGGCTCGGCGTTATTTCAAGTAAGCTGTAAATACTTAAAAGGCGGTAGCTCTGTCAGCTCGTCAGATTATAGTTTTTACTGCCTTTGTATTAACACAGCTTCTCTTCGAACACCGATTTTTGTTCATTTTTACAGCATTTCGCATTGAAATGGCGAAAATTTTTGCAGCAGCCAACGAACCTAAAAATAGCTGTATTCATATTATTAAGGAAATGCAGCAAACTGACACACGGAGATAAGGTTTTATTATATGTATTGCCTATGCTTAGGATATGAGTGCCGACAGGATATTGGCAAAACGAGTAAGCTTCAGTAGGGAAAATATCAAAATTACCATCTCTAAGAAGATGTTTACTTAAAATAATTACCCATATACAAATCGCTCAAGGAACACAGTGTTGCAAATTCACCCCTTGCAAATTTCTTGCAGGCACCAATAGCCAAGGTTCAAATATTTTAGATATAATGGTCATTAAAGTCAAAAAAATGTAATTTTGCAAGAAAGGTTAAAATTAACAAGATAAAAAATTTTACGGTTTCAACAATAGAGAGATTGTCGAGAACAGCAGCAACGCACTGAAGTGTTTTGAAACTTCCCATTGTTTTAAACTTTTGATTGGTTTCAGCGGCCTAATGAATGGTTGCGATAAATATTGCTGAAAGAGCTTTTTTAAATTTAAATATTGTCATATTTGACCTCTACTTAAAGTTATTTACATCCTGCGTAACGGTATAAAATTAATAGGATTCTGAACACTACCAGTAAATCTAAGCCTAAGCCAAAGCATAATTAAATAAAAATTATTAATCGTTTAATTTTGAATCATAAACTCATGCCAACCGTAAACGTTGTTTCCAGCTCGGTAAAGGATATTTCTCAAGCTGGCCCATTGTCTGCAGCATGGTTCGGGTTTTATCCGTTAAAAAAGTAAAAATCACAGACAGCGGAATTGATTTGAAGTTCACAGTAGCTTCTGACCTAACTCAGTCTATAAGCGTGAGAAAATTGATAGAGTATCAGCATGTGCCAGTCAATTGTGACGTGAATCAGCGTCTTAAGCGGTGGCCCATCCAGAAAATTCTGATGGATGGCCGAACGAATAATAATTATGAAAAATTATGCGGTCGAAGCTAGCGAGAAGCCAAAATTCCGCAAAGTGGACGCGTGGAGAAACTCCCGGGCTAAGCGGGCAAAAAACCGAACGCCACTTTATTGCTAATAAACGTTAATAAATAATCTTGGTTTTGATCCCTGTTTGGGAAGTCCTGGTCAAGATGCACCAGCTTGCAACAACCAGCGCTCTTTTTGATGCACCAGTGCTGTTTAAAATCACACTTTGAGGCGCTTAATAGAATAACTTTTATACTTGACCATTGCCAAATTATTAAAATATATATAATGTGAATATTTTAATGATATTCGAAAACCTTTTGTACGTTTTAAGTATGCCAACATCTGGCTGGCATTGCGACTTTTCGGCAACATTTTATATGAAATGAAAGTATAACTATACGCAACATAATTCTATGCGATGAAGGTTGCACAAAATATCACCATGTGCAAGATTTTATGGTATTACGAACGTCAGAGATTGACTTTTCGAAAAACCAGGGGTATAAAAACATAGATCAAAGATGATATGTTGGCTAAAACTGGCAGCAATAGGGGATCGCTCTGTAGCGTATCTGCATCCACAGTTTAACGGATTGTGAAGCAAAAATTTTCTCGCGTTCTTGAAATTTTTTTGTGAAATTAGTAAGGTGCAATCTACGTTCTATCATTCAGATTTTTCGTTTACTGATTTCATTAGAATCAACGCTTTTTTTGATTACTATAATTTTTCGCCAATCTTGGAATTTTCATTATAGCGCCGGCAGTGTGTTTAATCCAGCACTGGCGTAAACGTTTTGCCCGATCAAACTTTAGTATTTGGAAGCACAAAGTACAAAGTTACTTAGTCAATTAGAGCGCTCGTGTTGCAAGGCCGTTCGCAGAAACTAATGTTTGAGGAGGGCGTCGAATAAGTTTGGGGCGCCCCTACAATTGCAACTCAAGATTGTTTACTTTTAGACCGAGTCAATTTGGGGGGGCACCAGCCAAAGTTGGGGGAGAAGGCACAGTCACTCAATGTCTTCCCCCCGTGGGGACGCCCGTGTTTACTTGTAATTCCTTTCACGGTGAGCATTTATCATAGCAGGAGTTCCGATTGTTTTCAGAAGTCGTTAGCATTACTAATTGCGTCTGAAAATTGTTTTGCGCGCTTCCTCAACAAGCTTAAACCTTCGGCTAAACCTGATCTAAGCCTAAACTTATGCTGTCTGGAAATTGCGTAAACTGTAGACGGAAAACGAGTAAGAGTCCTGAAAATGGTACTTGCGGCTGAAATTTGTACGCGCAGGTAATATCGCAAATGGGCGGTGTCCGTCCGCACGTAACGGTCGCGGTACTTACTTTCTGATAATTGAATTAAGTTTTCACCTAGTGAACAAACAAGTTTGAAGATATCACCGTCAACGCGAACAAATACCATTCGCAAGCAACGTTCGTTCGTAATTTCTGTCCCATAAATGTATTTTGCTTTTATCGGAACGAATTTGTCGTAATTAACGTTGCAGCCACAACAGTTGCTATATTGATTATGTGTCAGGATTAATAGAAACTCATTCTTTAATTTCTGCCGCATCTTGTAGTGATTATAAAAAGGCTCATGGGGCTCGATCCCACATTTCATGCAGTCAGTTTCTTAGATGACGTACATTTTTAGTGTATTTACTAATTATTCTGCTTTCACCATAAAGCATATAGAAAGTTTGGACTCCTTGTGAGACGACAACAAGACTAAATATAGCTAGCAAAAATGGATCCAATTTTGATTGGTGGAAAAGTGTTTTAGGAACAGGGTCATAAAGCTTCGGAATTATTTGCCAAAAAGTTTAGCTTCATCACTAAGCCTCGTACAGTGTTCAACCGAAGATTATATTGACAATCGCTATTTTTAAGGAAGAGTTATTCGTACCTATATTCTGCTGTTTTCACATCATTAATTATGTTTAGCTTGTCCTTAGTGTTGTTGAATTGAATTAGTCTTTTAATAACATACATTGGTCTCCTGAGCTTTGGATGTATTGTCATGGTTGATTAGTAAAACAACAAACAAACAAAACAAAACAAACAAACAAAACAAACAAACAAACAAACAAGTATACAAACAAACAAACAAACAAACAAGCAAACAAACAGAAAACAAAGAAAGAAACAAACAAAGAAGCAAGCAAGCAAGCAAACAAACAAACAAACAAGCAAGCAAACAAACAAAGAAAGAAGCAAACAAACAAACAAACAAACAAAGAAGCAAGCAAGCAAGCAAGCAAACAAACAAACAGAAAGAAGCGAATAAACAAACAAACAAACAAGCAAACAAACAAGCAAACAAACAAACATAAACAAAGCTACTATTAAGAAAACAGCAGTATTCTGCAGTTTTGAAGAGTATTTCTCAACGGAAAAAGAGAGAACAGTTGAATAGCACGATTATAAGTTTACAACTAATCACCGTATCAAGTTTGCAATCATCCATTAACTCTTTGTACAGATATTAAGTATCAACGATGTTTTTAAGTTACTTTATTCTATCTCCAATCGAATTACTATGAATTTTTTTTGCATTTTTCAGTTTTTATGAGATGTTTTCAAATACAAAGTGGACAGACGGGACCAACTTGTCATAGAGAACAAACTTGGTTTAGGAGCGAATCATATTGGAGGACAGTGAGGCTTCGGACTCTGGGCCCGCTCTCGCAATGGGTTTGTGAAGACTGGTTCGAAAAGATAAAATTTAAATTGACCAATTATACAGGGGTCCACGTTTTTATCAACTCAATCTTGGGTCCATGGTTGGACCCTGACTACATCCATAATTAGCTGGCAGTGGATGCATTTGGCAAACAACGCCCGGAATGTCACACCAACGTTGAACGGTTTCAAAACCAACAGTGGCGTTGACAGCTTCGCATTGGACGAGAACCGCATGCTAAAAATTTTGACGTCTAATATCAAGAAAGCTATTGTAGTGACCCGAATAAAAGGGGACTGATATTTATTTGACCTCTTCAGAGGGTATCCCCCTTGTTATTCGGGTACGGACTGTTATTTATCTTGAACCCACGCTCCGCCGCCCTTCGTTACTGATATATCCGCTACTGCAATTATTCGTTAAATTAAACGTTTATTTGTCTTGTGTCAATAGCTTGAGCGATAATACAAGTGTATACTTTGTACTTTCAAAATTTAAGTACGCTTTAAAGTTTTGAACTCAAATTATTTGGTCCTGGAGTCATTTATGCGCTACTATTCGGGTTAATTGAAATTTATGGACTCCAACTAGGGTTTAGGGACCCTATCCGCTTACGGACTCTTATTAGGGATACGGACTCCTATTGATTCGGACTCAAAATGGGGACCCCTTCTTATTACCCCCTTCTTATTCGGGTCTATACAGTATATTAAAGGCTGTTACTAGTGCCTGCTTTCTTGCACCGGAACGCGTTTCTGGCGAAAAAACCGCTATGAGCATCTGGCTGCGGGAACAGCAGAGATGGAGTTTACTTCGTTTTGCACCATATGGGGGTCCTGTCATAGTAATCAGTTTGTGCGACAGAATTTACATCAAATACAAAATTTACTGTTAACTTCTCGATTGTTCGAAGAAAACGTCATTGTCAAATTGCCCAACCTAATTAGCTCAAAACTAAAAATAATAAATAATGGGCAAAGGGTGTTCCTGTTTGGTTACCGAATAAAGAAACGATTTGAGACAGTTCCAGGCTCTGGAAATGATTTCGGAGCCGACCTTGAAAGCTTGGCCAGCCAACGTCATATATCGCGTTCAAAAATTTAAATGGGCCAGGACTGACCAGTTCTAAGCTCACTTTTATGTGGAAACAAAATGCAGGGACCTGGCAGGATGCGGCTCCCCCAATCCAAATTTCTTGATACGCCACTGTGCCGCACGGAAACTCTAAGTTCGTTCCGCTCCACCCCGCCCCGTGCGGTCCCATGAAACCCATCTCGAGGACTGAGCCCCACTTTCTTTTCTGGGGTTGAAACCGTCTTATTTATTGATGTGGTGACCCAAATAAGAGGGAGTAGTAAAGAGGGGGTTTCCATTCTGAGTCCTTATCAATAGTAGTCCGCATTCCTAATAACTGTCCGTAAAGAAATAGAATCCCTTAACCCTGTCAATTATCTTTAATTGTAGCGCATAAATGATTCCAGGACCAAATATAGTTGAGTTCGACTCTTTAAAGGATACTTAAATTTTGAAAGTACATTCCTAAGTATAAACGTTGCATTATCGCTCAAGTTTTTGACACAATACAAAAAACGTTTAATTCAACGGATTTTTGCAATACCGTAATTATATATGTACATATATCAGTAGCGAAGGGCGGTGGAGGGCGGGTTAAAATAAATAACAGTCCGTAACCGAACAGAAGTACCTGCTCCAGAGGCCAATAGATATCAGTTCCCCCTCTTATTCCGGTCACTACACTAAGTAGGTAGATAAAACTCCTTACCATTTGAAGGAATATGCAATACCAGACGTTTATACGCTACACAAACGTGAATTCTATTAAATATTCAAAAATACCGTCACGTGTATTTTTTTCCATGAGCTTATTACATATACTTTTTGAGTTCACCAGAACCGTTTTGATGCAGATACTGCAGAACCGCGGAATGAGTGAAAAACTGTGATGAACTTCCTGGCTACACACGTGGGATGGTATAAGCTGGTAAGATATAAGACAGCATTCGACAGCACTTCAAATTTCTGTGTCGAAACAATGATAGATACTTCGTGTGATCTTACAATAAACCAGAAATCTGCTAAATAAATATATTTGTCAAATTTCCAATAAATAAATTGTCTCTTTTATCACGATTGATCTAAACCACACTGTATTATTTATGAGATATTTTTAATAGATTTTGCTATCTTGGTAATCCCTATAGCTAGGCTCGTCACCAGGAATTGTTACTAGATGCGGCAGGAAGATTTATAGGTGGGTCAAGAACATTTGTCTTAACATTGAATTAATTTAGTTGTGAACCAGGGGCGAGAGCGCAGCGTGAAGATGTTTGTGAGTTTGGGCGGCGGTACGATTCGCGGATGCCTGCTACGTTAAGCCGAGTAGAAGTGAAATATTGTTGCCTAGTGAACCAGTTCGTGCCCAAACACTCCCAAAATTGGTATCTGTGATCATCAGTTTTGTATACACTTCAATTAGCCATCGTTTAACTAGACACACATGGTACGCGAGCCTCGTACAGCGTTGGTTGCAGAAACGCTTTGCAATGCTTATTGCTGTCGTGCCCAGTAACGTATCCGGGATTTTGTTAGGGAAGTAGCAACTGAAATGTCCCAGAAACTAATTTTTGTGCAGGGCAGCTCAAACACGCACTGGCCTGTAGATTGATGTTGTTTGGTTGTTTGCCATTGAAGTTTCTGGTAAATAAAATCTTAAAAATTAGAAATTTTTAGCCTTTCAAAACTGTTTGTTTAGTGAGACGACGAGCTAAACGTGTTTTCGAAATACGGTATTTACATGGTAATAACCACGCGCCCCCCAACTGGTGTCTGGGTAGGGTACCAATCGTCACATTTAGAACGGTATATAGTATCGTTGAGACCTCTAAACCCCGCCAAAACAAAAGGTTGTGATGAAAATGAAATCATTAACACCAAAAAATACGCTATATTTTTCGCTGATGTAGCTTCCTCAGTTTTCAAAACTACTCTGCCACCCTTGGCTGACTGGCAAAACCAGATTCGATACGAGATAAGCCCAAAATCAAATGTTTAATCGCTCCAAATTTACGAAGTAAGCAACTTCGACCCCGTTTGAAACTCCAAGAGACAAATTGCTCCCGTGTCCTTGGAAACAACAGTTGTTAATATTCATAATAGCTCGAGCTGATGATACTAAGCATTTTAACTGCATTAATATTAAATTTTCATTATATATTTACTGAAGTATAAGATTCGTAGCTAACTCAACACGTAGGTTCCCGAAAAAATTAATTTTAACACAGGAATAATGTGGATTTCACATGACTTGCAGTTAGAATTGAAATCTTCTAAACAGAACAAAATTTTGCAGGAAGGAGGGTTGCACTCGTCTGCCCCCATCGTTCGATCAGTTTGAAATGAAATTTTTTAGCTAATTGAACTTAGTTGTTGGTAACTATTTTGCGCAAACAAAAATGTTACCATGGAAACCTAAAATACTGCACAAGGGTTATTTTTTCAATAATTATAACGAAAAAATATGGTACTACGTTGAAAAATAGTGCGCTGAGTGGAAATGTTTCTAAAGACAGAAAGATGGCATAATTAAGTAGAAGCAAATTATAGCTCCTGTTTAAAGTCCGTTGGGACTTAATTTTCACGATTTCGTTGCCGTCGATTGGTTTTAGGTAATAGCAAAACATTTTTCTCGGAAACAAAATTACGCCTGGGACTCTAGTTGAAAAATATACCTGTTATTTTTATAGAAACGAACTATTGTTCTCCTTAAAGTTGAAGTAATCTCATTATAAATCGGACCATACTGCACAGGTGGCTAAGAGAGACTTACTTTCTTTGCAATAATTTGGCCAACATTACAAAAGTGTATAGAAACGCTTGTAAGTTATGTGAAAGCTGTAGTCCCTTCCAGAAAGTTATTTAGTTTAACCTGGTCAATAGTATGTTAATATGGCTCCGACCCTGAATTAATAACGGACACGTAGCCGGAGGAAAACCAGGGGAGCTCAGCCCATGTATAAGTTTTCAACCTTGGTTTTAAGGCTTCGAAAACCTCTTGTATGTCCCTCCTGAAAATTAAGTAGTTCTTGGTAAAAAGGGGAGCTGGCTGTGGGCCTGATTAAAATTGTTAACGTTTGATCTTAAAATCTAAGAAACCCGATGCCAACTTCAGCTGAGTCCGACCTGTTTTACAGATAACGCCACAAATTTAACCCCTTCTCACATTGAGTTGCCTATAGGCAACCCAGCGCAGTGTATATACATTAAATAATGTATATCGCACCGTGTTTAACAATTGCAACACGTATACATAGTACTAAATCACCGCAAGACTTGAGACGCTCCTATAGCTGAGTGGTGATGGTATACGCCTCCCACTCCAGTCACTGGAGTTCGAATCGTAGCATAAAAGTAGGTCTCAGGAGAAATAGAAAATATTCATGTGAGATAGGGTTAATAGCACTTTGTAGAAAACTTACTCCGAAATCCACACTTCTCACGTGTGGCCTCGTTAACATTTTTAAAATCTGAGCAACACACTCTTTCAATAATGATCTGGTTCTTTATAGATTTGTCTAATTTTTACCTTGATGTCCAGACATTCGTGGCATCAATTTGAGTGGTTCCCACACATGACGAGTGTCATTCACAAGGTCACGGGGTTCTAGGCACTGCTTGTACCACAGTTAAGTATAGCGCAACCGTTTACCACTGTTTACTGTAGGGACTGATATTTATTTGGTCTCTGTAGAGGATACCCCTCCTTCTTAACTGGTTACGAACTGTTATTTATTTTAACCCGCCGTCCACAGCTTTTCTTTGCTGATATATATCCAGTATTGCAACTATTTGTTGTATTAAACATTTATTTGTCTTGTATTGAAAGCTTGAGCGATAATACAATGCTGTACTTAAGAATGTGATTTCAAAACTTAAATATGCTATAACATTTCGAACTCAACTTTATATGGTACTAAAGTCATTTATGCACTATAATTGAGATAATTGGCATTTATGAACTCTAATTAGGGGGTTTACAGATTATCCGCTTACGGACTCTTATTAGAGATACAAAACCCTATTGATTGGCACTCAAAAAAGGTACCCCCACCTCTTATTACGCCCCCTATTATACGGGTCACTCACTACAGTACGTTGCAGACAGTCCACATAGCAATGTGTCCGCGTGTAAACAGCAGTTGCACTTTTAATAACAAGCCGCATGATCGGTTATTTGTTTGTTCAGTGAAAAACCTTGTTTTTAAAAAATGTTTTTAATTTGAAAAATTCATTGTGAAAAATTTATAACTGAAAAGAGTTTATATACTTTTTAAAATATGTTTTTTTGATGATGACTTTTCGAACATTGAGGTATAAAAGTATATACGTTTGAATGTTGGACTTCTGAATGCACAAACATCCGCCGCTGACCGGGATTGAGTTGGATGTGTATTTATCGGCACGAACCGTGTCAATAATATATTCTGTTATTCAGGTTTTAGTTAACGCTCTGGCATGGGTTAAGTCATTTCATAAACATATGCTTGAACATAATCCTTAGCGTAAACTGGTTAAGAAATTGTACAACTAACTACCATATACGTTACTTTTTGCCATTGCCAATGGTTTGCCAATTGTGATATTCTCGTATTTCTATGTCTGTTCCGTTTGGCCATATAAAATTGGCATCGTAGTTGTATGCGGCCACATTTCAACTGGCGTTGGTATTTACATGCGAGCGATCTAATTGGCAGGGCCGGACCAGTCACCATCAATACCTTCGATTTGAGGGCCCACCCGGGCGATTCAAAGAGTGGCTCCCGCCCTTATAAAATTTTATATCAAAAATTGAAATATATTTTGATCATCACAAGGAGCCCATACCTCGTAATTTTGGGCGGCCCCCACATTAACCTGCTCCGGCATTGGTAATTCGTTCACTTAACCATTTTTTGCACGGACCGTATCCTTCACTCCGCGAATTGCGTATGTAGAAATAAAACTTGCAATGCTTTATGCGCCACAGGCGCAAACGGTCCTAAAATATCAGGCACTGACCCGGAAACGCAAGTAACAAAAGGCCAAAATTTGTTTGAGAACTAATTTTCTTCAACTTTTTGCTTAATGAATTACCATCGTACGACAGTTGTCAGCATTCAGTCATCAAACACGTTGACAAGTAAGCATAAATTAAAACAACATTCTTGTTTCAAAGAGATTTTGTGAAAGTTCTGCATTTTCGCTGTCACTCATACACTAATTAGTTAAAAGATAAAAAAAATTCGTCCAAGAAATTCCAACTTAACTTCTTAACTTATTTTTAAGTTTAAAACACTAGTTTAAGCTTATGCTATTTTTGGTTTGAGTTATAGGTGTTGCAAACGCACGGAAAGCTTAAGATTTAAGGCGCAAAACAAACGGTATTAACTGCTTTACTTAGTTGTGCTTGAAATTTTGTTGTTTCTAGTAAAGTTTCAGGTATAAAATTCGTTCGAGCTATATAACGCAATACTTAATTAAAGTTAAAATCACCAGCGATCTTTAAAATACTTTTTTAATTTCAGGCGCAGTTAAAAGGTGGTTGTTTCGTCGGTAGACGTTTTTAGAGTGGCAAACCCGCGGGTAAAAAATCGTGTTTGATTAAGTAAAGCGAGGGTCAGGTAAGAAAAATGCTATACGTTCTATTTCAGAGTTTTCGCAAATGCAGATCCTACAAAAATATTAATAGATTGCGTTTTTTACTCGAGGGCAAATTTAAGTTTTATAAAATTCATTGCGAAATATAATTTTGTCGTTGTTTTTTAGTGATTTTATACGATCGTAAGTTTTTTTTGCTGCTGCTGCTGTGTGTTATTTTGCCCAACGGCGCTGCACCAAAATGAATGCAAATAATGCAACGTTTCATTTTATTTGATGATTTAAAGCCGAAATGAACTGAAATTTGATTCATATTGAATTCCTAGCAGTTTTTCAATCAAAATACAAAATGTACTTAGCGATTTATGTATTCAATGGTACGCCGACATATACGTCAATGGGCATCCAAGAGGTATAAGCCAAAGACATGCAATTTCCTTTCCCCTGGGCTGCGTAAACGTCTATGCAATTTCTTATATATAGAAAGTTATATGGAGTAAAAGTATTGTTTAAAGGTGTCACACTGTTATGCACGGGCCCGTTGCCAGAGATGGGCCAAGGGACTCAGTCCATCTTTGAAAAATTTTGGGTGACCTAGAAAATTTTAACCTTGCTTGTAAGTCTCCAAAAACCCTTGTATGCCCCTTCTGAAACATTTTCAGCTGCCTAGTAGCAAGGTGAGCTGGCTACAAGGCTGGTCACTTTGCTATTATATTTCGAAAAGTTTTCTGTCGGATGCAGTGTCAATCTTTAAAAATTAATTTTGCTTTCCAACCGCCGGTTTCGGGAGCATTAAGCGAGGCCAAAAACCAGCTATCAAATGATTGAGAGTTTACAGTTTTGCACAACGTGTTTTAGAATGATATTTCACGGCTATACATATTGCAATTATATACCGTGTAGATAGTTTCATTTGTATGCTCTATGAATTTTGAACATTTATTTATTTTTATACATAAATATTTCTTATTTCAATCAGGAAAAATTTAGGCTGGTCGACAGACCTGCTTAAAGTTGGTGATAAGGTTCAAAATTGTTTTTATCACCCTTCACCGATGTGTAACGGCAAAAACCGGTGCTAAACACAGTGATCCCTACTCCCTCATATTCATATTGATTTAAAGGAACGGTGGAAAAACTGTAAAGAAGCGCTCAATGCGGAACCGGAACTAATATAAATTTCACTTTCCAGATTATATATATCCTGTATTTAAGTTAATAAAGAAATGAATACCTCTGCAATAAGTCTTCGCCGCAACAGTGTTCAACAACAGCCGACGTCAAGCCATTCAGCATTGGACACATTTCTTCGGTCGAGACGAAAGTTGTCATTTACTCGATCTAAGCGAGCGCATGGACGAATAAGCGTGGATATTTCTCAGGTAAGACTTACGGTATTTATATAATATACACCATGTGCAAATTTATATCGACTTGTACTTTTGCAAAACCGCTAGAACAACTCGAGACAGGACAGATAGGGCAGCGGGGCAACGGGAATGCAAGAATAGAGAACACATGTGAAACCTAGGCCTGTATTGTTATATATGTGCGGCATCGATCACATGTTGGTGGTAGGCCTGGTTATCTTTCTAACCAAATTAGTGAGCGCTGAGGCTCAAAATCAGCACATTTTTCCGCATATGATTAGCTCTGCTAAAGTGCTAACTTTGAATTCAACAACTACAATAGTTATGGAGTTTGAAAACCAGTTACTAACTGACGATAGTTGCTGTACACATTTGAGAATTAGCCCTAAACTGAAAGAAAACGCAGCAGCAATGGTAAAAATAATGTTTTTTCCTGAAATAATAAATTTAAATCAGGACGGTTTAAAATAAAAATGCTTTGTTTATAAATTGCTATGCTTTTAGTTCAAGATAACAGTGATAAGTTAATATTGAAAATGTTTGCTGATAAAAGGTTTGCCGGATCATAAGGCGTTAATGCAGAAAATAAATTATTATGCAAATAAGCGATCTACAACATTAATCGTATATTTTGCCGAATTGTGAAAGCTGGCGAATTTAAACAAAATTACTGTACAAATTTTGCATGCATATTTGTACGTGCGTTTAATAGAAGTCGATCTACTTTGAACACAGTTGAATTGTGAACTGGGTAAGTGCCAGAAGTAACTTGTTGGTTTCGATAAAAATTATTTTCAATTAGCAACAAATTTAAGACAAAAGGCAAATTCCTGCCAGAACTTTGCCTTTTGCCTTAAATTTGCGCTTAATTGAAAATTGGAATTGAATTGTTTATCAAAATCAACAAGTATTATTCCTAGTACCAGCCGCTCAAATTGCAGCGTTCTAACGGAATTCAGATTCCGGCTAAAATTCTGATAAAATTTGGGTTCCAATTCGGATGCCGACTGACTACTATTCCGAGGCCGGAATTCCGATTTTTCGCTTATGATTTTTTAACGTGATTGAACTTCGATTTTACCAGTTTTTTCGTTCCTTTGCACTTCATCTGATCGTAACATTTGAGTAAATACTCTCAGTTGTTACGTGAAAGCGAATTATATTGCGCTGATTATCAAAATGTGACTGCCAATATTTACTAAAAATGCGAACAAAAGTCATGCACTTTACTTTTTAATAGAATTACTAAAACTTAAATTCCGATTACCATGCCAATTAGCATCCTGTTACCACAGGTATAGCAGCACATCTTAAACCAAATAAACCACTTTTTACCACCTAGTTTTAAAACGGTAAATAACTAAAGCATCCGGTACTCCTATTCAAAGAAATTTGATAACAAATAGGTTTGTATTTTAGTGTTTGATTAACCATTTCATGTGCTTTTTTTCAATTTCGATGGCTGGTTTCACCACAGTGGCTGTAATAATACAGGAGTTGGGTTTTTTCGGCAATACTTAATAGACTGGTTGTTTTGTAACCACTAGGGTCAAACTGAACGTGATTGTGAAAGGAACTAATTGGCCTAAAAGTTAGCCAAGCTTTCCGCCGGCTTTTATCAATAGGACAATTTTGTGCCATTCAATTTTTGTTCATTGCTACTGACCAGCCGCAGGCGAACCACTACAGGGCACCACCCAGGTCTTGCGCCGCTAAAGTGATGTAAATTAAAATTTTGAGCTAAGATTAAATGCTGAATTTACATTTGGCCTGACGCATTTGTCGTTCCAGAGATTTTCACCTTACGCGCGTGGGTTTCCGATCGGAAATATTTGGATCCTCCCTAATCAGTTGAACATTAAACAAGTGTTCTTTATGTATAAAATATACAGTTTCACTGCTTGAATCTTCGCTAAAACACTATCAGAATGCAACGATGAAATAACGCGGGGTAGCTTTTGATTGTGGGTGCAAATTGTTGAAATTGGATTTGTCGCCCTGGCGATAAATATTAGGTGAAATATTCCAAAACAAAGTTTGATTTCAAATTAAATTTACGTTTGTATTCTATTTTTGCTATAGCGATAAACGGTGTTGCTATAATTATATGTTTATACGGCTGCAATTTATGCATCGAACAACGCAAAACAGATCAGTTTTTTCGCGTTTTTATTTATTTTTTAGTTTATGTTGTTCGCATAGTTTAGGTAATTTCAACGTAATTGAAAATCTATGTTTAGATCGCTAAAGTTGAAAAATATAATTGAAAATTTGATGTTTACTCTGTAAAAGCTTAAAATAACTTGATTTAAGCTTAAGCTAATCCAGCAGTATTAAACTAAGTTTCTAGATTAACTAAAACTAGCAGGTCGGTTTACGCTTAAACTCATTTAAAATCTTACATATTTTTAGTTTAAGCTAAACTTAATGAACTCGTAGAAACACATAATTTTTGGGCTGCCCTCGTTACTTAAACCAACAGTGGATAATCACTCTTTATAACAAGAGTGTGCAACTGTGTACATTCTGTGTATTAAAGAATGTACCCGGCACACGTTGCATTTTTCTTCGACTCCCTCAATCAGGGGGGTTTAAGCAAGAGATTAACAGTATGCTTCAGTACACCTACCCCCCGTAAACAAGGGGGGTTACAATTTCGTCCTTTACTACGATATAGAACTGCAGAAAGACCCCCTAAATAAGGGATCGTGCCGGGTACATTCTTTAATACACAGATGCACCCAGTTGCACACTTGTTATAAAGAGTGATCATCCACTCTTGCTGAAACTAAAAACAAGTTTACTTAAACTCGTATTAAACGTCGAAACATGTTAGTTTAAGCAATACTTAAAATTCTAGTTTAGTTAATCCGTCCAGCCATTTAAGTTTTACTTAAACTAAAATTTAAGTTTAGTTCAGCTATAATTTAAGCTTAAGTTTTTAGAAAGTAGGTCGCAAAATTTGTAAAGTCAGCTTAACTGTGTATATATATTTTTTGCGAAATGAAAAATACTGGCAAAATGCTTAGGAATTTTCAAACGACAAAATTTAAATAGAGATCATACAAGCGAAGCTCAAGTTGATCATAGAAATTGCTTATTGTTTTCTACGTAATTTAGCAGTGCGTATCAGTGCAAAATAATAAATTGGCTGCCTATAGTTCACTGGACCGTTCACTGCATGCATAAAGTTTCATTGTTGAAAAATTTAACCCGGAACCATTAAAAATTCAACGTCAATATATAAAATTTTGAAAAATATGAGTTAACCAAATCCGCCACTATTGTGACCCCAAAATAACCAGTTATAACCGTGTTTAAAGCTCAGGATACGTTCAGGATATAACCAGATAGTTGTATAGTCTTGGCTAAAGCGTATAGTAATACGTAGATATTAAGTTTGCCGTTCAATCAAATTACATTTTACTTAAATAAAAAAATAATCGACCAAATATGAACAAATTCCGTGCGCCCAGTCCACGCTTTCCTCGACGCAAATCAGGCGCAATTACACCTTCACCTTCAGAATCTGGATGCCTTCATTTAGCGATGCAAAATATGTTCGCACTTCAAGCCGCCGCAGCCGGTTATAATCAACCTGCATTTCGAAGGCCGAGTTCAATGATATTTAACGACAAAAACATTACCAAGTGCACTACTGTAGTTGAAGGCGATTGTGATAGTACACCTGGAAGCTACGATTACTTAAAAAACATAAACGATGAAAAAGTGCGTATGCGCGATAATTTGTTAGTATTAAAGATTGTATTTGACACTCTTTCCATTAAATATATAAAGCTAGAACGCCAAACGATACGTAATTTGAACAACGTTACTGTTAATTTTTGCGCTTGTATAAAAGGCAAATCTACGACAATTTATCGGCCGACAACTTGTCGCTAAACAGCGTCGTAAAGCCTTATAATATATCTAAGCATTATCCTAATGCTAAGCATACTGATGGGTGACGAATTGTCAAGTCTATGAAATTTCGAATTGCAAGCTGTGTGGCGACGAATTGTCATGATACCATAAAAGGTGGTGTCAACAAACGATCTAACAAATTGAATTGTAGCGAAAGTGAAAGCTACCGTATATGCATGTCTTAATTAATTAATAGCTTGTGAGCATTTTGGCTAGTGTGTGCTACATCTAAAAATCTAATCAAACGATCAAGTGAAGTAGTTGAAAGAATATAATACTGAAAATCTGTGTTCGTCAAGCCAAGTACTTGAATTAATTTTAGATTAAACTAAAGAATGTTTAGCTAATTTTGAATCTGTTTCGGTCGGTTAGACTTAACATTAATAGCAATCATTCAAAACTTAAACTTTTATGTAATATTTTAGTTTTAAGAGTACACTTGAGACCTGAATTAAAAGGATCCTGGCTTATACTGAAACTTTTGTAAACGTCACTTAATTTATCAAGTGTGCTGCCAGAATAATTGTGATGGGTTGCAAGTTGGGTTTTTGAACAACGATTACAGTAGGACTTTATTATAACGAACATTTCTGCTCTCTAAATATAGTACTTACCAACATTTATAAAAATTGGTTAAAATTTCACATGTGTGCAGTTTAACCTTCACTTTTAATAAGTCCTGTTCACACGTGCAAGTATTTTGCAGCAATAATATAGGTACACGTGCCCCTTGCATGTGCAAGTTCGGTCACAATATAGTTTTGAATTATTTGCAGCTGCAAATAATTAATAACTGTTTGCACTTATGAACAAAACTGCAAGTCGATTGAATTTGTTGCACCTGCATCTTTTGTTTAATATGTCGCAGTACACGAAGATGGCGACTGGACTGGTTTTGCATTCACTGAGCACACGAGGAGATTTGCGTGGGGAGGTGGGGCTTGCACTCCCCGTCAGAAAATTTTTGTGATAATTTGGTCACGCCCCTCTACCTTGCAATTCTATCCTCTCAGAATATAGGAAAATAATATTGCATGTCGTAAAATTGCGTTTCATAACTTTTGTCAGCCCTCCCCTCGTCAGAAATTTATGGATCCACTGCAGACTGAGCACTAAATAGAAATTGTAGGATTTGAAAGCGTTTTGAAGTCAAACAATTTCGAGTAAAACCTTCTTACGCGTAAATGTTTCCTTCAGCTCAAGAAAAGCTCGCTACTTACAGCAGCAATTTGTTCATAATGAATGCGCACAAATAATGAATTCATATGTTTGAACAGACTTGCAAGTTGTATTCATTTATGATCATTGACTGGACTGTATATGTTATTATTGACGTTTATTGCAGTGGTCATGAAATTATTCATATAATTTTCATGTCAACATTTACAATAATTTCATTCGTGCAAGTTGCAGCTGCAAGTTCTTGTTGTGAAATCATGCACGTATGAATAGTGTTTTTTAGATATTCCCTCCATCGCTTTTGATTAATTGTTTCCCAATAACTTTGTTAATACTGAGAAATGACTATGTTGTGTTCAATTTAAGACGCTAAATTTGGTTGAATACTTCATGATGATTTTATTATTCATCTGGCATTGCGTGACTGCAGCATTTGGTTATAGAGTTTCATAACTTGCAATATTTGCTAACCTTTTTGTATTTCAGTATATGCATTCAACAACGCATCCTAACTTTGTTCGTATTGATTTTCGTCGCTATTTGATACAACGATCTTCTTTACTGATGGCAGGTATTGAATTGGCATCTCCGCAACAAGCGAACGCATGCCGATATGAATCTTTTCTTGCTATTCAAGGTACAGACTGGTGGACTTTGGTACACTTTTTATAGTTAGGCTTTGGAATAGGTTTACACGTAAGCTTAAGCTTTGTCTATTACCCTAAGACAAAGCGTTAACCTTAAATGTGAGACAGCCTTTGTTTAAGCCTGACCTTATGCCTTAATCTTTATGTGGATGCTTATTTTTTACAATTTCCAATCCCTCTTTAGTAGCCTAGTACAACACCGATGTGCGTTGTTTATTGAGGTCAAACATTAAGCGTTTGTGAATGCTGATAGGAAAAACATTTAGAATTAATTGTTTCTGCGAAAATTGTTGCGTGCCAGAGGCGAATTTGGAAAAAGATTAAATAGGGTTCATAGGTTGATTGACAGAAGCAGAGGAATACTTGGAAGCATTCACTCAATTGATACTGTCCAACTAGAAGTATTTTTAAAGTTTAATATTTGACAAAATGATTTTCGCTTGATAATGATAATGTTAGTTCACGGGCACCCAATGGACCCCTATTCTGCTGCTGCGTGCAAAAATCAGTATTTCGATAACGTTAAATACTTTGTGTACGAAGTGAATTGATGGTGAAACGTTGAGTGTGGCGCTGAACGTCAAAAAGTTTCTGTGTACAAATTGATATGCTGTCGTATACGGCAATACGTGCGTGAGGTGCCGAACGTCATATGGGTGGCACTAAATTTTGATTTTTACGGCGTTGAAGTTTCAAATTTAGCATTACATGATAAAACCTGTGTATATTTCCAAAACCTCATTTTAGGCGTCCAACTGCGAGAAGCTGTCGAAGGAATATTTGCTAACCGGAATATTTCCATAGATACGACGTCGGTTTGTTTGGAAAACTCGCAAACAACTGTGCCATGGGATACAGATGTATCGTTGCTCGGCGGTCAAACGTTAACACTTCGAGGTAACCACATTAAAACCGCAGCTAAATTTTGATAGATTTGTCATTGATTTAGTTTGGGGATGTATGTGCATCTGATTAACATTGAAGCAGTCAATAGTTTAAAATATAAAACTTGCAGAAACCTACCTAATCACGGTAGGCGTTGCGCTATACTTGACGTCCGGCGCCGTCCGTCACCGTGCTTCACCAGTACGCGCCGTCCGTCATCCGCACGCCGCCGTCCGTCACCGTCCGTCACCATACGTTATCGTACTTGTGTTATTTGCGCACAATACAGCACGGTGACGGACGGCGCCGTATGGGTGACGGACCACGCCGTACGCCCGTTATCGAAAGTATAGCGCAACCCTTATAGTTTTCAGCATCTTTCTTTCATATTCATTGAGACGGTAGCGGGTAAAGCTATAAGCACTCTGTGTAATGTGGTGATTATAAAGCGTGCCAGTTTCTAAGTTAATTTTCTAAAGTTAAATCTTACCGGTATGAATATTTTGTATTTCGTGTCACATCTAATTTTAAGCATGTATATATGTCGTAGCCCAAGTCGTAATTCAGTCCAATTCCGAAATGTGCTAGTGCAAAGGGGAATAACGACCTAGCCCAAGACGAAATCATGTTTTATAAAACGGTACGTTTTCTGATTGGTTACAGTTTAGTGAAAGAAACTGCTTGGTAGTAAACAGAGAACGATTATTTAGCCAATCAGAAAAGAGCATTGGATTCAGCTAATTGGATTTGAGTGTATGGTGTTACAAGTTAGTTAACCACCCTGTCACAAGGTGTGCACTTGTAGCAGAAAAAGCATTACGCCATGGGCCAGTCCAACTCGTAATTCCGCGCTGGACTACCAAATTTGGATTTAGGCTGGCTCATTTCGGAATTGAGCTAAATTACGGCTTGAGCTACGATATATTCGAATGACCAGGCAACAGGTTAAAAACGGATTGTATTGAATGAATTTCGCAATTTTAATTTCATTTCAAACAATATTAGCATATAAATGTAGCGAAAAATGGCGAGTTAGATACGTGATTTATATTAACTAATCTTCAATGTAACAACAGAATTTCCGTTATTTCTATAACGGAAACAGAAACGGAAACGGACACGAAATTTTACCGGAAACTGATAGCATATCCGGTTATACCCTGCCAGGCACTGTAAAGGCTGGGAGGTGTGTACCGTCAGCACGAGGTTAAGCTTAAACTCAAAGTGTACACCGAAGTGCACGAAAGTGTATATATGAAATTCAGCCAAAATTTGACAAACTTAAATCGTCTGATTTCGTTATGCTGCAATTCTATTCACGGTAAATATGTTTTGAGCAGCAATTGACATGGTTATTGTCTATAACTTAACAGTTGGGTGGGTAATAAACGGATACATATAAAACTTTGATTTGTTAATACGTTTTACTACAAAAGTACATTTTTGGAAAATGAAAGTTGTGGACTTATACCATTGTTAAACTTGATTGTAACGTCGTTTTATATGATTTTTCATTTGAAAATTACTGAAAGATTTAACTGTTTAAGTTTTGTTTTCATAGCAACGCCAGATTTTGGTAGAAACTTATTCCAAATACATTTCAGTTCACACACGCGATTTTTCTACAGTTAAATTGTTAATACGGTATACTTTTTTAATTTTAATTATTTTAATGGCGACAGGCGCTGTCCATCACCGTACGGTGCCGTCCGTCACCTGTACGGCGCGACATACGGTGTCTGACGGTTGAAGGACGGTGCTGGATGGCGCCGTGCGGCAAGTTTAGCGCAACCACAGTGGAACATTACCCGCGGGTATCTGGAGGTACCCGCGCTAACCCGTGGGTAAACGCGGGTTGTGTAAATAATTTCAGGCGAGGGAATACCCGCGGGTGAAGATTTTCATCACGCGGGTAAAAAATTTACAGTTTTTACTCGCGGCAAACTTTTATCTGTTCTATTTCTGGTGAGGTGCGGCTCGTGCTTTATTTAGCTGGGTTTGAAATCTGGTTATTCATAGTAAAATTCATTTGTAAAGTTCATTGAAGCTATACCGCAAAACTTCATTAAAGCTCAAATCAACAGCGATCTTTAAAATACTGGTTTGACTTCAGTCGCAGGTAAAACGTGAGTCATGGATAGATGTTTTTTGTGCGGGTATACCCGCTGGTAAAAAAAATTCTTATTTGCGCGGGTAGAATGCGGCTCCGGTTAAAAAATCCTTGCCCACGTCCCACTCTGAGCGCTTGCATGCCCAACTTGTACATTCAAAGTTATGATTTTAACAAAAATTGCTTGCAACTCGACTCGTCAAATTTTTGGCACTTTTATATTCGTCAAAAGCCTAAGGCTAATCCTAGAATTTCAGCTACGACAAATGTGACGGGGATGGGTACTTGGCTTCTATTTGACCACTGGAACCGCCGCTGTGAAACAGTTCAGTGTGAAGGTTATTTTGTTTATTATTGCTAAAAATAGCAAACTTAAAATCATTTAGATACCTAATTCTGTTTCACGTCTGGCTAAGGCAAAGTTTGTTGTCGCCGGACTGCCGTTTTTTCACCTTATGTTAAACGTTTGTGAAAAAGATAAGTGAAAAGAAAAACGGATAATGACCAAAATAACGAAAACAAAATAACGGTAAATATTCACCGAGGTTTCTAATAAATTTTTAGTTTTGGATGATTTTCGTTATTTTGATTATTTACGGAACAAATGCAACCTATACGTAGCGATAAATTTTCACGATTTGGACTTCATTTAGAACTAATTTTGAGCATACAAACAGCTAAATTTTCGGTATTTCTGTAACGCAAATGGACATCGGATTTTATGAAATGGATATATCCGATTCAAAACCTTCTTCTTATCGCTTTTCGGATTTAATCGAGCCGTATAATTTTGAATTTATTTAGTAACATTTTTAGCGCTCTAATTGTATCTAATGATTGATGCCTGCAGTAAAAAATGGAAAGTTCTGTTTTTAGAATTTTTGACGAAGACAGTTCATGGACGGAGACCAATTACTATGAACCGTCCAAATTGTATGCACACGTAGCATTATTGTTCAACACAGCGAATATGTTTCAGTTGCAAATACCACATGTTCAGCAGGATTTAGGGCATTTTTGCCATTTGACTACCAATTAGCTCAAAAAGAAAAATTTATTTCAACTTGTTTCTACACTTTACAAATTTCTTCTGGCTTGGTTTGGAAACATATTCTTTTTTCATGGCCCTATCGGGGCACTTTAACTTCTAGTTTATGCTCCCAACGCAATTTATGTTTTTTAACTGTTTCAATCAATAACACCGGTATTGTTCACAATGCATTTTTCATCAGCAAAAATAGCAATAATCTTAGCTTTACGGTGCACTGCTGAACTAATAAAGATAACAGACTTTGTACTGAAAACAAATTATGTTGTGAAAGTTGAAGTTATTTAAGCCACTCGGCCCATTATTGGGAGATATATTTTGGACCGTTGTAAACTGTATGAGTAAACATGAACGTACACAAGGCGGGCCCGCAGCTAAGGGGGGCCAGGGGCGCTCAGCCCCTTCGGGAAAAATTTTGGGCCCCCTAGAAAATTTTCAACATTGTAAGTCATTGAACACCCATGATTGCCCCTCCTTGAACATTTTTATACATCCTCCACAATAAAATGTGTACAGGGTGTGGAAAATGAAAAATAAATTCCAGAACACCATCGGAATTCAGTTTTGTTTTAAGGTCGCCATTGGAATACAACTTTGAGAAATACGATATTTTAGCAATGATGAGAAAATTTTGCTGCTTTAAAATCAATTCCATACATGGCATTGCAATTTTCTCTGCCGTTAATGGAATTGAATTTAATTGTTTGAGCAATGTTCAGAAGTTGAGAGTAAAAAACAAAAAATAGCGTTGATGGAATCGGAATTTTCTAAGCACCCTACAAATTTTCAAAAAATATTGAGGGAGTTGAAATACCGAAAACCAGTGTTCAGCTGAAAAATTAAAAGGCATTGTTTACTTTGTGAAGTGAACCAAAGTTTTTGTTGTTGTGTTTCTGGGAAATCGTGCGAGTGTGCAAGTTTTAGTGGTTGTGTTTCTGGGAAATTGTGTCCGGGGACAATATTTTCTGGGAAATGAATTTTTCGTGACATACTACTCGTCAACTGTTTTTGACTGATTTTTGGCTACGAATTTGTGAAAGCAAGAATTATTAATGAGACAAATCTCTCCGAGCGCGCAAGTTTTAGTGGTAGTGTTTCTGTAAATTGCGTCCGGGGACAATATTTTCAGAGGAACAAAATTTTCCCTTACATACTACTCGTCAATTGTTTTTGACGGATATTTGGCTACGAATTTGTGAAAGCAAGAATTATTAATGAGACAAAGATCCGCGAGCGTGCAAGTTTTAATGGTTGTTTCTGGGAAATTGTGTCCGGAGACAATATTTCCGGGAAATAAATTTGTCCGTGACATATATACTACTCGTCAATTGTTTTTGACGAATTTTTGGCTACAAATTTGTGAATGCGCTCCGAGCGTGCAAGTTTTAATGGTTGTGTTTCTGGGAAATTGTGTCCGGGGACAATATATATATTTCCTGGGAAATGAATTCTTCCGTGACATACTACTCGTCAACTGTTTTTGACAGATTTTTGGCTACGAATTTGTGAAAGCAAGAATTATTTGTGTCCGGAGACTTTTGACGAATTTTTGGCTACGAATTTGTGAAAGCGCTCCGAGCGTGCCAGTTTTAGTGGTTGTGTTTCTGGGAAATTGTGTCCGGGGACAATATATATATTTCCTGGGAAATGAATTTTTCCGTGACATACTACTCGTCAACTGTTTTTGACTGATTTTTAGCTACGAATTTGTGAAAGCAAGAATTATTTGTGTCCGGAGACTTTTGACTAATTTTTGGCTACGAACTTGTGAAAGCGCTCCGAGCGTGCAAGTTTTAGTGGTTGTATTTTTGGGAATTTGTGTCCGGGTCCTGCGGAACAATTAATTTTCGTGCGACATAGTACACCTCAACAGACAAAGTGCTCGAGAGTGCAAGTTTTTGTTTTTACGTTTCTGGGAAATTGTGTCCGGGGACTTTGGACGAATTTTTGGCTACGAATTTGTGAAAACGCTCCGAGCGTGCAAGTTTTATCAGATTTGTAACTTTTTACATTTTGTTTTTGGTTTACAATTTTGGTTCGTCTCATAACAATTTATATACTAACGTTTACTAAAACATATTGTATAATTGAACATGTGTATTCACATATGCAAAAATTATATGCAAGTTAAATATGTTCACCCTTAATACGCAGTGATACTTGGGCTTGACATAAGGGCGTCGTATTTTTGCTACTCCAATTTTGTTGTACTTTCGCACCAAATACAAAAAATGCCAGCTTGGTTCTTGTACACTTTCCCCCACATTTAACATTATGCTAAGGCTTGGACTTTGGGTCAAGGTTAGGGTTCGAAAGAGCAGACCTGTAGACAGAAGAGGGCCAGGAAGCAAATAAAATATTCGACTGATATTTACTCTACTTAAATATCTTATCTTATATGCGTCTAATATCGGATCCTCAAACATTATTTCTGCAGATGATAGCAACTGCGTCAGTCTAGAATTACATATCGGCTCAAAGATTAATGATGGCTTAGGCTGAAGCTCAAACTTAGGTTTAGGCATAGGTTTCGGAAAAGGCTTCTTACTTAAGCCTAATAAAAACCCATAATCTTTTCCTAAACAATTGCCTAAGCCTGTGTTTAAGCCTCATCTATAAACGATATGAAAGTGTGCATGAGCTAGTCGCTTAATCTTAAAGTAAAAATGGTAATTATTTTGGTAGTATATTCAGTTTAAACTCTTGAAATTACTATAAACGTTATTAGGTTTAGGTTTAGGAACAAGATTGTTGGGAAGAACGTGTACAAGTGTAGTATGAGGCATACCAATACTTGAAAATGCATTCCCTGGAATGAAATTGTTTCAGTTTTTTTTTCTAAAGAAGTACACTGCAAATAGCATTTAAAGGGAAACAAGGCGTTAAAAAGTTGCTCGTCGAAGTTTAGTCACAAAGCTGATAAAAGAATCGCTCGATGGTTTGCTTAGTCACAACGGCCGCCTATATACTTAGTTTAACGTTTGTAGTTAAATAAACATAAGCTTTGTCAGAATAACATAGTTTTTGGCATTATCTTATACCTAAACTAAGAGTGTATAGCTCTCAATTTAATTGTAAAATGCGCAAGCTTTGTCATAGCAGTTTTTTGGTTTATGTTATAGACCAAACTGATGTAAGGATACATGTCCACCGGTGCAAGGTGTCAGGCGATAGACCGCCAATGTGCGTCCCACCTCCCAATCACAACGATTGCGCGCGACTGTGCGCGACAACCATACACTGCCCGTCCTTTGTGCAGCAGGACTCGGACGCGCAGAACCTAGTGTGGGATGGGGCCACCACGGTACACCATTCTGTCAACTTGACCAGCCGCCAACATAGGTGATTACCGAGTCGTGCACTGCTATGACACACAGCGCTCTATTCCACAACTTAGACCTGAGAACGAACGCAATATGGTGCTGTGCAATTGACGAAATATAGAATTAGCCAAAGATCGGATCCAGGCCTCCCGCTTGCAAAGCAGACAAGCTACCCGTTACACCACTGGGCCGTGATATAACAATGCCTATTGCACCACCACATTACAACTGATAGTATCTTTCAAGATAAGTCTGCTTATCTTTGTGCTGAGGAAATTTTGATTATTAGCATAACATATAATACGGCAAAGATATTGGTGCAGGTAAAAACTGTAAATTTTTAAACCGCTTGACACAAATCTTTACCCGAGGCTGAAATTTCTTACTCGACCTGCGTTAACCCGCGCGCGGGTAAAGTTCCACTCTGCTTGGGATCTTAAAGATCTTATTTGAAAAATTCAAATTTAGGCGCGGTATGATAAGGGGAGGTCTTGAGACGCTCAAATATGCAAAAATTTTCAAAATCCGACCATGTTTTGGCGAACGCCGGTAAGACTTGAGTACGCTTCTATGAATATAGGTAACATGCAATATGCTTAACCCTTTCTCACATGAATGTTTGCGCAATTTCACATGAGACCTAATTTCAAGGTAAGATTCGATCCCCAGTCTCACGTGTGGGAGGCGTTTTTGATGACCACCGAGCTTTACGAGCTTGACGCTCGAGCCCGAGGGGGCTCTCATGTCTGGTGGAGATTTTACACTGCGCATATGTTATAAGTGTTAAACACTGCTCACAGTGTGTGTATTGCATGTACAGTATTGTATTTAGTTGCTTATAGTATACTCCATGAGTGAAAGGGTTATAGATACTTAGTAAGATTTTTTCATTAAGGTAGGTTATGAATCGAAATTTGTACTCAACTGAATTTGGCCCGGAAAGCATTTACGCAATCTATTTAAGGTAATTGACGTTTATGGACTAGTTAGTAACATTGGGTCTTACCCATTTACGGGCTCTACTACTGTAAATGGACTCCTATTGATTTAGACTCAAAATAAGGATCCCTGACTTTCATTGCCTTCAATCTCTTCTTGAGTCACTACAGGAATTGATAATACACCACCATAAACCAATATTTTTAGTTTATATACCTGCCTATGTTAAATTGGTAATATTACAGGCGACCGTATTGATAGCAGAGTTAAAGACACAAAATTTCTATACCAAAATTGTAATACATTTAAGCAAACCATTTGACACTTGATACTGCCAATCAATTAACCCTAATTGAAAAGCAATTTAATTGAAAAAATGAATTTTCTATGAACTTAACAAATAGTATTTTTGGCACTTTTGAATACTGTTGGTTCTGTACAAAAATCACTGCAGTAAAATTATCGAACAAGTTGCTACCATTTCGCGGCGTATCGAGTTTCACACGGTTTGATATATATTCTAATTGCTAGGGCAGTAGTAAGACAGATCTAGTGATGAACAATTTCAAATCCAAGGGTAGACCCAGATCATGACCTGTCCGAACAGAGATCAAAACCAAACTTTTGTATTAAGATTGAGTACTAAATTACATATTTCAGCCCACGTCAAATATTGCTGGACCTGCCATTGTCGTTGAAAGTTGGTTTGGGGGCAATGCCTTGGATGCAGTATCATGCATATAATTACCTGTAACCATATCAGGCTTTAAACCTAAATATTGCGTTATTTCAGGCAAACCCGATTTCCTGAAATACTCTTCATTTCAAATTTTATTTAAATTGACACTACCACAACGGAAGAGAATAGGCGAATTTTGTACCTGTGCAGTAATCATTTAAAAAATAACTGTTATCACACGCCGAATAAGTTTCTTTAAATAATATTTTCAATATTTTTGGGTAAAAGCTGACCTGCTTGGTGCTGTTAGAAGTTGTTTTGTTACGAAATGAAACTAAAATCTTTAAACTAGCCGAACTTAATACTTACTATCTCTAAACGCTTGCTAACACAGCACACGCTCAGAATTTACAGGAATCTATCTAAGCGTTGTCTAGTTTAATTTTCTGCTACAAAAGTGCATTAGCAAACATTTCAACAGAACCAGTGGTTTTATCTGCTAACTGCTAAATTAATATAAATCTTTTAGTGTTGTGCAAACGCTAGTTTGAAAATTTCTGTTGTTATCAAAATTAGGAAGTAAATATAGAAATGCAGCGTAAAGGTTTTTTCAAAGTTAACGCTATCGTAATTACGTAAAGTGATGTCAACTGGTGACGTATGGAGTAAACCTAAAGTTTCTATTTCGGTGTTGTCAACGATGATCGTTGACATATTAGGTATATAAACTTATTGATTAACTGCATTCGTTAAGTTGAAATATGTAAAAAATCAGGCTTACTGCTCACCAGGGTATATACGAGAAATCAGATAACACCGCCGATCCGTGTAGATTTGTTAAAAATCTTATTAACCTTTTGCTCTTAACGGCATAAAAGGCTCACATATTTTGGGTTATGTTTTCACGCAACAGGCCGGGGTTACATTCCTTGTTGAACTTGAGGTATTGTAGTGTTGAACGATGGCATTTGTTGATCCTGAATAGTCAAATTTTGAGCAAACTGTTCGAAGACGGCAGAAACGCACTACAAACAAACCCCCATTAACTTAAAATCGTATTTGAAACAACTATGTTTTGTTTCAAAATTTAAAGTTGCGCACGTTGTATACGCAAGAAACGATACTGCAAATTGAGTTCAAAATAACAGAACAAGTGTTTTACGAGTTTTCACACGAAAATGTTCTCATGACGCAGTTTTAACTTATTGAAAAGTCAAGTTAACCGCGAATGAACTTTTTAATTAAAGAATTATATTGCGTAATTTTTTAAAGTGTAAAACGTTATTAGAAATTTGGTAATGGTGAACAAAATCTTTGAGATTATACAAGTTTTCAGCCACGATTAGGCTCTTTAGTACTGTATTGACCCGAATAAGAGGGGGTAATAATAGGGGGTCCCTATTTTGAGTTCGAATGAATAGGAGTCCGTATCCCTAGTAAGAGTCCGTAAGTGGATACAGTCCCTAAGCCATAATTAGAGGCCATAAATGTCAATCAACCCTAATTATAGCGCATAAATGACTACTCCTGGACCAAATAATTTGAGTTCGAAACTTTAAAGCGTACGTAACTTTTGAAAGTACATTCCTAAGTATATTACCTTGTATTATCGCCCAAGCTATTGACACAAGACAAATAAATGTTTAATTCAACGGATAATTGCAGTACCGGATATATATCAGTAACGAAGGGCGGCGGAGCGTGGGTTAAAAATAAATAACAGTCCGTAACCGAATAACAAGGGGGTACCCTCTGGAGAGGCCAAATAAATATCAGTCCCCCCTCTTATTCGGGTCATTACAGTATATTTGTTTTTTTACAAACCAGTAAAGGTGCAGCCTAACACACTAGCTGATCGAGTAGGCGTATAGAAAGCTTTTAGTAGTAAGGTTACTATCTTACAATTTTTGCCTTAAGAAAATTGGCACATATAGCATACAGTAAAAATTGCGTTTCATAACTTATGGTAGCTCGCCTCGCAATCATACATTTCTGGATTCGCTGCTGTCCTGACGGGGTGTCGTTCCAAGGTTTAAGGGGTCGAACTTTCGTTTTTCATTATTGTATCGAGGATTTAGCAACTTTTTCAGTTGGTCGCACAAGAAATTCCTTCAAAATTTTCATAGAATGTAACGGCGTAACCTCTTTCTTCCAAAATCTTGAATGCGCCTGGGTATCTTGAATCGTGAAACGATGGCTCGTTAAAAACACGAGATTGTCTAATTTGCCAACATAAACAAGGGACACAGTTAAGGCATAGCGAAGACAAAAGAATTTGATTTGAGCAGTACTAGAAAACATTTTGGTTGATAAGTTTACTTAAATTTACTTTTTTTCGCCATTGATACTACGCTCGGCTTCACAGGTGTTATTAATTGCAAATTTACACATTTTATATAGTTTGGGCTGCGCTATACTTAACGTCCAACGCCGTCCGTCACCGTGCGTCATCCGTGTGACGCCGTCCGTCACCATCGGTCACAATACGTTGGTGACTGACTGTGACGGACAGCGCTACGCGGTGGCGGACGGCACCCTACGGTGCCACACGTCAACAAAAGTATAGCGCAACCCTTACAAAAATGAGAATTGTGTAATGTACCGATAACTGAAATAGCACAGTGTTTTACAAATATTGCAATTAACAAATATTTCAGTATAGCATCTATCCTGTAGTTCGCTTGCGTTAAAATGATTTAGTTTAAGCCGTTATATACGATAATTATTAAGCTTTTCTTGCTGAAACTTTAGATGTGATTGTTAACACTTTAGCTCAATTATATGATATTTACTGTATTAAACAACAAACCACGCAATGTACCGCCAACTAGTAATCCTTCGTTAAAATGCTGAATCATTTTCGCTAGAAATGACTCTAAGTAAATTACGTAAACGTGACTCTAAGAGCTCAATCCGCACACTATCTTACCGGTCATTGGTTTCAACTGAAGTTCGTTCGTTAACGCTTGACAACCGGGTACTAAATCAGTCGAGTTCGAACTTGAACCACTCCGATATTCCGTCGGCTTCTGTGCAAATTCGCCGTAAATCATCGGCCAAACTTAGTTCCAATGCAGCCAGCATTGAAACATATCAACAATTAACACGTTGCGCCACCAGTACGTCGTTAACGCTGCCGTCAAAAAATTTCAGTTTATCAAATTTGAAACATTTCAATTTGAATCGAGTCCTCAAATCAGCAGTGAATGGTGGTTTGAACGATGTATTCAGCTTGGATAATAACAGTGACGATGCATCGTCAACAGCGACATTAACACAGTATACGCAACTGCCACGGTTACAACTTGACGGCGAGAAAGTCCGTGGAATCAACTGGGATTCGCTGTCGGTAACGTCATCGATTGGACCGTGCAGTTTGGTTGATGGTTTGTGGCATCAATTCTTTACCGCATAGCGCATACTGTGAGCTGCTTAGTGTAAACTGTGTGCGCACGCAGCAATCCGCATTGTTTAACGCCTACCTTCTTGGGAGGAATCACGACAACTCATCGCTTGACAGCTTGTCGTTCGACAACTTGCAACCCGAAATTTTATTCACTCGACAATTCGTCGCTTATTATTATGCTTTTGTTTAGGCTTAGGCTCAGGATTACGCTTAGAATTATGCCTAGAAATATTCATAGGTTTAGCAGACTGCTGAGCGATAAGTTGTCAGGCGACGAATTTTCGTAGATTGCTAGGGCTATCGGCCATTTGGGCACAACCAGCAAAACCTTTCCACGATGCGATGTCATGAAATTTTTAACTTTTGGTGTAATTCAGATTTAGCATTCCGTTCGTTATTCAAGCTTATTTGGTTTCTCGTTCGCTATTATTTTTTACTGCTGTGCTCATGGTTGATACTTTTCAAGAGGAGACCCATCTTTAGCCGCGGCTCTTGGGTAAACGTCTCCTATTTGAGATTTTTAGGTTAGGATCACGACTTAAGAAAATATTAATGCGGGAAGGGTTAAGCAAGCGTCTATCATAACACGTAAATTTACATAAAAAACCCTGGCGAGCCATGGATTATTCAAAGGGAAATGATTTTGGGTTCGGAGTAGCGCGATAATACTCTCATCTGAACGCTAGAAGAATTTAATAGTGATAAAGGAAATGAAATTAATTGACATTCATTCTTGCGTGCAGTGCGGCTGTTGGTTTGTTTAAGTGAAAGCATATCACAGAATTGGATTTTGGTTGAAACTTTGAAACAAAATCTGCACAGTTTAGCTTTCTGGCTAACAAAATAAAAATTAGGATATCGCAGGAACATTTGGCAAAAAAGGTTTCTCATGCCGGACGTATATTCTACACGATATACGCATTATTTGGTTATGTTTTTTGTTATCATGCGCTATTTCTTTGTTCGCAGTAGTTGAATATTAACACATCGTATCTACAGAAGCCCAATCTTGCCATATTGTGATGGCCACCAGAAATAGTCATAGAAGAGCGGGCAAATGAAACGCAACGCGGGTACATTCTTTTCTACACAGAATGTACCCAGTTGCACACTCTGGTTAAAATATGCATCATTCGCACTTGATTTTACCAAGAGTGCATCATATAAGAGTATGCAGTTCTTGAGGTTCCGCATGGTATAAAATGTACCACCATGCGTTGCGTTTTTGACCGACTTCTCATTATTTGGAGGGGTGGCGTGTTCGCTATCACATGCAATATACCCAATTTAAACTATAAGTGGAGCATTTCTGATGCAGTATACGTACAGTGCCATGGTTCGCACAAGTAGTAGTTACCTCTCAATAAGGAGGGGGGTAGGCTGTATACGCAACGTGCAACTGGGTACGTTCTCTTCTACACAGAATGTAATTGTAGTGATTTGCACACTTTTGTGAATCACTATAGACTCTTGCTTTTTAACCGATTGCAGCTACAAAAGAGAGCCAGTTAGTTTCATTGCAGAAACATATGATTCGTCAGGTACTATGATAAAACAAGTTCCTAATTGTGCTATTTTAGATTTTACGTCAAGTAATTATTACTGTTTTGTATACGCGTAAAATCTCGAAAGTTTTAAAAATTTTGTAACTTTAATGGTCCAAGAGGTTAAAACTTCGAATTTCTCAGAATTATCTACCCAACCGGACGCAATAGATCGCAAAACTTATTCAACAAGCTGCAATACCTGCAGTTTACCCCCGAAATTCAAAAATCAGTATATGCAAGCTATGCTAAAATTTGTTCAACATACTTTTGTTGCATATTCTTAATTTTGAGAAACAGATAACAAAATGAGTTGCTGTTAACGAAGCTATTGATTTTTATTCTAGGATCCGACACAAGCTCAGTATTGTCAGGTTTGGCATCCTGTAATGCAACAGAACGCGATTCCCGATTCGATGCATCTATTGATGGTAGAGGTGCATTCCTTGGGCGAAAGGAAAGTCAAAAATCTTTGGTAAGTTTGGCAACTGTGAAGTAACCAGGCTCGTAGCCAGAGCACCTTGTTTGGGGGGGGGCTAAAAAATTTTCAGGAGGGGCAGACAAGGGCTTTTGTTGACCAGCAAGCAAGGTCCAAACTTTTCTAGGGGTCAAAAGTTTTGCAGTGGAACCGAGCCTCGAATTATACGCTTTTGATATTACAAATTTGGGCAAGCGAGATGTGGGGTTTGCGCAAATTATATGCAGTATTTTTCGTTATCTCCAACCGCCGTTCGCCCACATGTGGTCCAATCACAATCGCCGCTTTGGACCCAAGAATTTTTGTCAAAAAGTTAAACAAGTGATATAGCATTCTACATAGCTCACGAAGCTGAATCGAACGGTGGTAACTTTTCTGCAGTCAGACGTTCGCCTAACGAGGTATGATCTATTAAGTGATACGGCGCCGTCCCAAATCGCAAGCAATGCGCCAAGTGAGGTATTTGATCAAAACATATTTTTGAGCTAACCACCAATATTTGTCACCCACATTACGTTTACAATTTTTAACCCTTCGCGGACGACTGTATTATTGGAATGTTTGCAAAAATTGCGACGAAAAGGAAGTTTCTATACTTTCATACAACTGTTACAGGTAACTTAGCGTCTTTAATTTTAAACACGCGGATGTATTTGCCAATTTAAAGACCTCTAAACCGATAGTCCGCTTTGGACTAGCCCAATTCGGAATTGGGCTGAATCACAACTTGGGCTACGACATATATACGAATCTAAAAATATTAATGTTACCTTGTTTCTGTCATTTCACTGAGTTTGAAAGTTTTAACTTACTTTTTCGTGTTGCATATTGAATTTAAACAATTTTTTTATTTTCATCCTAGATTATCAATTATGGTCGTATTGCATGATTTATGAACCATTTTTGGTATAAATTTGACTGTACGAGCGCTTATGATAGACATATACAATGTACAGTCGTAGATAAGTGTTGTCAGCTGGTTTTGAATACCATATTATGATCGGTGTGCAGTGTCGGATCCGCAAATTTTTGAAACAGTCCACGTGGAAAATGTTCGCGAGTGAGAGCCGGAACGAACCCCGCCGTGGGGGTTACACCTTTTGTAGCATATACACTTTGGTACAGAGAATGCTATACCTAAATTTATACACGAGATTGTTTCTCATGATAAGCTGAGTCAATTATCAAGCTTTATTAGGCTTCTTGTATAAGCATTTTTTTAGATCACAGTAATGCAAGTTGAAGAGTTCGCAACATTTCTATCAAGTAGTGCATAGGGCGCAGATGAAGCAAAACGTCTGGGACTCTCATCCTTTGTAGGAAGCTGGTTCTTTATTTCGGGCCCTACACATTTTGGATAAATATATATTTTCTCTGGGTCAATATTTTGTTCAGGACTCGTACTGTTTAATACTCAGATGGTCAGTGTTTTACACATGAAAATCACAGCCTACAGGCCTGCCAGCGCGTCCAGATCCTGGAGGTAGTGGAGTGGGGTTGAAAATTCTTACCACGTGGCCTTGCTAGCAAAATGGCAACTCGCAAGAAAAATTTTCATGAAATTTTCTGCTCTTATGTTCTTCCCTCCAGTTTTCGAATTTTTCAAATTCTATCTTAACTGAGATTTATACTTAGGCATAGGCGTTGGCTTACGTTTAGGCTATGCCTAGAATTCAACTATTATATGCGTATAGAAATACTGCTGTCCCTAAAACGGTCGTTTCATTGAAACCATTTTGCTAAGCAAGTGACAGTTGTTTCTCAGCGAATCCGCGGCAAAGATATCCGAGCTTCTTAAAGCATTAGTTTAGTTGCGAAAACGTGATTAGTTTGCGGTGGGTGGTAGCCGCGACACTGATTATAGCTGTTTAAAAGTATTGAATCGAAACAGCAGTCTAGAAGTTACAAAAATGTGAACAACGGCAGAACCAGAGATTTTTGTATACTCAAACCTGCGGGTTCATAACCACTGTTCAACCGCTAAACGTTCGCTTAATTACGGCTTGGCTGTGCTAAAGTTCAATGGCAAAAAGCTACGAAAAAACATGTTCGTTTTCGTTTCACGCACGCGTAAGTCTAAAAAAACAACGCTGCTTTTTGCGAAACTGATTATGTCAATATTGCAGGTAAAATGTTTCTGTATTTCGGTATGTAAGTGCTCTTTGAGTACGCAAAAATGGTTAATTATAGCTATTTTTGTACTGTACACACCACGATTTCTGCACATATCATGTGTCTTTTTTCCCCAGCTGGCTAGACGGGTCTTAAAACTACCTTGAAGTTAAAAATCTAAGCCAAGTGCAGCTCGCATCTCACATCTAGGCTTGAGTATTAAAACTTTTACGAGGCAAACTGTTCAACATAGGCTGATAATTAGTGGTTTGAGCCAAAAAATTTCTAAGACATGCCGCGAATCTGACACACATTTAACAATTTTCGATCATTCGATTCAGTTTGCAGTTTTCAAATAATGAAATGTTTGCGACGCCCGAGTAAACGGTAAAAAGTCTAAATTATAAAACATACTGCAAATTAAATGAAAACTTTTGAACTTTCCGCCGGAGTCAAGCACAATTTTGACCCTAGCGACTTGTTATATAAAATCACAATATTCTAAACAAGAACAGTGTCCCGAAAAACATACCGATAAGAGTTATTTTCAGCGTTTTGTTTTTATCGCGCTTGCTTGCCAATTTATAGGTCAGCCTGATACTAAAATATTGGCGGCAATTGTTTTGTATCCGGTATAAATTGTGATGGTTTTGTCCTTTTATTATTTATTATTTATAAGCTTCGAAAGCACAACCCGTGAAGCAATTGACAGTCTGGATTACAGTTTTGGCCGATGCTGTTTTTAAATAATTCACGGCTCAGATCAAAATGATATTTCGGTCTGTTTAGGATGTATGTGTCGGAAACCACACTGTTCTACTGCATTCTTTGCGATAAGACGAAATAAAGCTTTGTATGTATTGATTAAAGTATGAGGGAAGAGTACTCAGTCGGAACAATGCCACAATTACCAAGAATGCGAATGAGATGTGCCTGGTGCTGTGGTCATTTTTTGCTCTCTATGGTTGAAAAATTCATCGACCTATTCCTTGGTGCAGCCTTGTTGAGTCCCTTGGAAAAAACCCATAAAAATCTGGTTGATATATCCGGTACATGCATATTAAACGGAAACTTTGTTGACCTGCAGACAACACCAGGCGTGTTTTTTTACAGTTTTAAACCCTTGTGCATCACTTGTACAACAAATAGAATTAAAATTTTTAGTGTAGTTTTGTCTAGACTTGTGCGACTATAAGTTTCTTTTGATTTTCCTTTGTCAGAAGGCAAAATATGACGACAGATTTGTCGACAAAACGAATACATAAATTATAACAAAAACGTTCTTTGATCCAGGCGTTTTGCTTTGTGTTTAAAGGAACTTTTTAAACCATTTCGGTTAAATTATATTTTTCTTCATAACGAATTACACGTATTCGTACGTATATGTACAATAATTAATAGAGTCACAGCTTCACTGCGCTCTTGATTATCCTAGGGTATTTCAAAATTTAACTTTTATAGCAGCACGGATTTTGTCGTCAAGCAGTTTGCACCGTTAAAACTATTCTACAAAAGCCCATATTTTACTTGAAAAGGCTAAACCCCATGGGTCCCCTTGTTGTTGCTGGATGAGTAGTAAAATTAATTTTTGTCCAATACCAACACGTAAGTAAACTCAAACCATAGATATATTTCCAGCTTTTATAGCAGCTGGAACGGCAAACATTTGCCGTTATTTGAGCCAGATATAATATTCACTACAGGGATTCAGTTTTTCTAGATTTGAAACTATTTTAAGGTTATATATGCACAGTGGTTCAATAGCAACGTTATATGTTTTATTTGCTGATTCTCATTACTAAAGAGTAAAGACGCAATAAACTCGGGTGCTTTTACTCTCTAGAGGCTGTACGTTAGAATGCGGGTTGCATGCATATCAGTCACGTAGCCAGCTCAAATCGTTATGGGTGCAATGCCTGCTTATAATGGCCATAAACGGAGGTCTCAGATAATTCAACAGGGGATTTAACCTTTCTAGCGGTTCAAGGTTTGCTACAGTGGTGAGATTTGTCCTGGGCCCCCTTTTGGCTGCGGTCCCGATTTTTATATCACTGTTGGCAAAATGTGTTTTGAAAGTTTCAGAAATTATTAATTTTAACTGTCAAAAAGTATAAATTACTGTGGTTCTACTAAAAATAGACGCATTAGAACCATGCCAATAACCAGTATATCTCATTTCGAATGGGTGGTAGTGGGTGAGCAATTTTTTTATCTCAAGGATCCAGAATGTTATTTGAAAGGGTTTCGATAACATATATTTTATTTTTCCGTTAAGTATATAAGCCAAACTTTGAGTAACGTTTACACGACAGCTTTCTGTTTTTCCTGTTTGAAAACTTGGTCCTATCTGACCATATGATACAATTTGTTTGAACGTTCGGGCAGTAAGGAACATTGTAAATTACACTGAGCTGATTTTAATTCAAAATGCGTTCAAACACTCTAAAGTCCGAATTACAACTTTCATATTAACTCAGAATTCTAAGTTGATCAACTCGTTCTGAGTTAGTTAATCAACTCACCCAGAATCTCAGAGTGAGAGTCAACTCTACTCAAAGTGAGTAAATGTTTGTTGATATCAACTCATGAATAACTAATTCGCTAGTTGAGTTGAATAATGAAATTTTTGGAATTTACAGTGAAATATTAAATCAACTTTTAAACTGACCAACTCAACAACTTTTTGGAATTTACAGTGAAATATTAAATCAACTATTAAACTGACAGTGATTTTTAACATGTTTTTCATTTCTGATTTGCATTCGGCGTTTGTCTTTTGATCGATTTAAATGTTCTTTATTCGAATGTTGCGTGAGTTTTCATTTATCTTAATGCGAAAAATTTTGTACGATACCTACACGGCCTATCATACACATTAACGCATAGTTTTTGACAATTTTCAGATTTTGGCATAACTTAAGGAAGGAGACAAAGTAAGGTTACGCTTAAAGACTTTATGCTCAGTCTCAGTCTTAGGCGTAAGCTTGTAGAAGGAAGTTTACAACAGCCTCTACAAGTTTAGAAAACCGTGTGAATCTAATGCTAGCTGAAGTCTAATTTAACCATACAAACAAAAATGAAACTTGTATCATTTGTAATATTAGTAGTTTCTGTGCCCGTGGACGGCCGCTGTTTCACATTATACTTTATACTGGCGTTTTCAAAGATGCAGTTGAAAATAAGCAAACTTTTAGTTTGAACGGTAATTGAGTTAATTTTCATGGGTTCTTCGTATGCAAGCTCAACAAGGAAACTGTTTGTTGGTGGATGGAAAAAGTTGCGTATAGTTAATGGTGTGCATGCGTTGCGAACTACCGATTTATACTGGAAAATTATTTTGGTTTCATGCCAATTGTGACACAAGTTAAGATGTTGTGGGTCGGTTGGTTTTCAAAATTTGAGCAGCTTTGTGTTAGGTATGGTGTTTTAGGGCTTTAAGTTTATGTCTTCAGGCATGGTTATCGACAAAATGTTGCGTTCAGATGGACAAGTGTTGCCCAGTGCAGAACATTTTAATTGAAGTGACTGCAGCTGCAAATTTCTCAGTTCAATCTACCTCTTCCTTTATAGCAAATGCATGCGGAACTTAGCAAATGCATGCGGAACTTAGCGGGGGATGGTCGTCGTCAACATTCACACCATTAATACGGCTGATACGTATATGAAAAACGCAACTATTTCGATTGCATCAAAAAATGCGTAAAAGCTTTCAAGATAATTCCGAAATTAATTTATACATAACTGTATGAAATTTTCTAGCTTGTGTGTACACAAATCATTTTGAAATGTTTCGCATTAACCTATAATTGCCGGCGACGGCTCTATTACAATCATTCTATCGAAGCTTCAAGGTAATTGTATTTTTGCTTGTAAATGAGAAATTCTGCATAAATTTGCGGTTCGATTGCTCGCCTGCCGTTTGAAGCGTTCAGTTCAAAATACGCAAAAGGATCTGCCGTAGCAAGCATGGCAATGAATGTTCATGCCCTTATGCATAACGAGACGCTAGCTTAGAAACGAACTGTTTAAAGAGCGCAGTTTAGTTAATTTTTAAATCAACAGAATTTAACAGAATAAGGTTTCTATTGTGAGCTGTTCCAGACAGATGTTCGAGTGTTTAACCTTGCTCCAACCGTGGCATATCCTGATGCAATTCCAGAGGGGTCGATCCCGAATCTTTAATTAACATTGGCTGGGTTTCTGAAATCTTACTTAAGTATTTACTTTAAGTTATACTTAAGTAATTACTTAAGTCGCGGTTTCATAACAAGAAAGTGGTAGTTTCGTTTTATATTGAGGACGGGCCAATAGTCTACAATTTCAATGTGACCAAGGTTTGTACGTTTGAAATGGTAAATTTGTACGCGATCAAATTTAGTCAGTGATTTAAGATTTACTTAGTACGCTGTTCAAAACGACAAAATGGTTAAGTAGTTCCTTAGTACGTACCTAAGTACTAAGTTGTACTTAAGTAAGGTTTTGGAAACTCAGCCATTATATATTACAACATTGTTCCCGGTTACGTATTTTATTTTATGAACCAGCATTTAGCCCGTTTTGGTTCTTGCCCGCTGCGCCGATAGGCTTATACTTAATAGGCAAAGGCTTAAGCTCAGTAAATCAGACTTAAGTCTAAGCCTAATTCTTAACTTTAAATGTTGGCAGAAGTGGTCAAGAGCCGTCGTTTTGTTCTTTGCCAGCCACCGTCGATGCCAGTTTCTCCACTGTCCAGAAAATAAACACATAGACGTTTACAGCAACTTATTACAAAATGTATTTTCGACAAACAGTTCTTCGTCAGCCAACTCTGCTTCCTTGAAATGACGGTTAAACCTCAATGCGGCAACAAGTTTTGCCATTTCTCGACAAATGACCTGTTTAAAGCTTTTGTTCTCAAGACAAACCTTTCGAACACGCATTATAATCTATTTTACGTGACCGTCGTGCACTGATTTAGGTACAATTTAGAGTTTGTTTGTATGCTAAAACCAAGCGAACACGCATGGCCTGTAAAAGAGAACCAAACAGAAAACTGTTCGGGTTTCAATTAGACACATTTTTCATTATTTTTATGAGTTTGAATTTTGTAAAACACCTGTATCTCTCGTGTATACAAAGAGTCTATCTATCTAGGACGGGGTCATATACGCATGATATTATGGTCAAACAGACATCACATTTCCAACGCGAGCAACAACCCTGAAACCGTTTAAATAGTTTATATGAGGGCTCAAACTTTCATTGAAACGAACAAATCTACGCGAAAAAAAGTAATGTCCGGGGCGGCGGTTGACATTCGTAGAAACGCGACCCTAAATAAAACCCACCAAAAACTAAAATTATTTGTTGGAATTTAAACGATTTCATAAAAAATGCGCTGGCTGCTTGCTCGCTTCACTCGCCAGGGTTTTTAAAAATTGGCTTCATTTTAAATTTGACTCTTGGTTGTCTACTTAAGGTCGAACTCCTTTACTGAACTAGCTCAAATGTCAACTGCTGTGTTCCAATAGACCCCCTAGAAAAAATTGTTCACACGTTGCTATTTATACTGACCGAAGACACTGTAATGTTAAGCGTTGCCAAGTCTTAATAAGTTCACAGACAAGGCTAACACTTCTAACCATAGGTAAGCTTTATCTGACCTATATGTATATATTTTAGTGCTTGCTTAAAACATAGCGTTAGTATGAAAAATGGTATTTTTGGTTTGATTCTAAATTATTGTTTTTCTACGAAGGCAGATGCTGGATTAATTTCTTAAGCAAAGCCGGCAAAATAAAATTGATGCCTACTGCAGTCAAAACCCTAGTTTTTGTCATTTATATATAAGTGCATGTTATCTATAACCTTCACTAATTAAACCAGTTTACCGTGCCAGCATATCTTATTACGCTTCAGATAATAGAGAAATGAACGTCAAAATTCAGTTTTGGTTCACAATTTTACACCGTTATAGATTTTAAAAACTTTTTTAATTCAACGGAAAAGGCGCTGAATTAAGAAAAACGTGACCCCCGGCCACTTTGACCGCTGCCATTGCATTCTTATGTTGCATTATCGAGAATTTTTGCCTGATTTTACAACATTTTAGCCAATTTGAAAATAATGATTTTTATAGTGAAAACAATTGCTTAATTTGAACAATTTTTGCAACAACTTGCATTCTTTATATAAAACTTATCATTAATCGGGTGTGAGTTTTCTGTTAACAGCGACTTGAAACCTTTCATTATTCTTGCGTTTATAAAAGTTGCTTGCGTAATGATTGTATTGTAATATTTTAGTCTTGTGTGATCGACTATGCATATTCCGCTTCCGCACTTGTTAGGTTTCATTTGGGGGATAGACGTTGTATAATACGAAGCGGCGTGTGCATTTGTACCGTGCTGTGGTTCATTCGGGCCCGTAGCCAAGGTGGGGGCAGCGGGGTTCAGCCGCCGGGAAAAATTTGGCCCCCTTGAAAGTTTTAAACTTGCATGTAAGTCATCGAAAACCCTTGTATACCCCTTTTGAAAAATTTTAGCCCGCCTAGCAAGGTGAGCTGACTATGGGCCTGGCTTTGGGTAACTAAGCTTGCCTCCAAAAACTGTGGTTCCAAGACTCGGTTTGATTCGAAAATGTTATATCGCGTGTAAGCATTTGAGACATGCTTGTCCTGGTGCATATGCAATATATGCAATGCACATCGTGTAGTATGCTTGCCAGCAACATACGGTCGCATATATAGTTGACAATAAACGTAGTTGAAGATGTGGGCTACGTGGCGGATTGGTAGAGCGCTTGCTGGAAAATCCGTAAGTCACTAGTTCGAAACCACCCGTCAGCGGCTTTTTCAGCTGCTTAATGAAAAGGTCTGAAGTCCTGGTTCCTATCTAGACCGACAAGGGGGTTACGGCGTGAGCGCAATGGTAAACTACCACGTTATGAACACGGTTTCCGGTCGACATATGCACCAGGACAAACATTTCTCGGACGATTACATTCCCCAATTTTCACCAAGTTCGTATCCTTGACTGTCCACGTTGCAGGCAGCATACAGTCGACATATAGTCGACGATATAAGCTGTTGGCCAGGCGGGCTATGTGGCACAGCTGTAACAGCGTCTGCCGGGCACGCAAAAGGTCGCTTGTTCGAAACCACCCGTAATCCGCTTTTCCAGCTGCTTAGTACAAAAGGTCTGAAATCTCGTTTCCTACCTAGACTAACATCGCGAAGAATGTTGTTTGTGTTTCAAAATTTCAACTTTAGAAGCCTACTTAACAGCTGTTTCTCTGTGTTATAAAATTATACACTTTACCGAAGGTGCCAATTTTTAAACTTCCAGTATGGCAGTTCAGTCCTGCTGGGAGCCTTTATTGTGCCCGAGCGCCCCTTCAAGGAGGACAAAAGGGGTTAGCTGCGTTAATGCGTTCGTGACGTAAGAGCAGTTTACTTTTTCCTGTATAGAATATACTATACGCGAAATTTGTAATTTGCAATTTGCAGTACGAAGCGCATGGGCAACACAAATTTTCTACAAAACATCTCAGTAATTTTTCTTCTCAAGTTTTCCATAAACGGCCAATAGGTTTCACCAGGAGTGGTTCCTATGTCCACCTTGTAGAAAAGTGCGTAACTGACGCGCAACCCCATGGCACAAAATGTATCACCGCGCGTTGCGTTTTAGACCGACCCCCCTTGATTCAGGGGGATTGTCACAATCAATTCAATACTTATAGAGTAGCGAAAAACACAAAAATTGCTCAAGACTATAAAAGCGAAACATTTAATTGAAAGCAAATTATCATTGGTTTTTGTCAAATAAGCAAACGTGATTCATTAAATAAGGGTGGTAGGCCAAATACGAAACGTGCGCTGGGCACATCCTTTTGAACGCTGAATGTACCCAGTTGCATACTCTTGTTAAAAGCAATCATCCACTAATGGTATTACGAATAAATATATTGGGTTTTTTCTACATTTTTAAAAAGGGCTTCAGTCAGCGTAAAATTGCCGCTATGATCACACTCTTGGTTTTCATAAATAGGCATCGTGTGTGATTAACAAATTCAGAGGCCGCAACTGCATAAAGGACAAAGATGCCGCCCCTCTGGTTAATAAGTTTATCCATAGCATTTAAAGATTTGTACGTAAGGAAAACTTATCTTATACCTTGACTAATCTTCATGTTTCCATTAGTAAAAAATTGTTGCTTGCTGTCTCAGAACAATGGACAAATGAAAATGTTGCAGAATACTACTACACTATCGTAGCAAATTTCTATTTGTACTTTTGTTATAACACTTATGATCACTCCAATTGCTGCGAAATTAAGCATCGCTACAAAGAGTAGCTTTAAAATACAACGGCAGCACTCGCGATCTAATTCAGACCAGCCAGAGCAAAAACCAAAGACTTCGAGCGACACAAAAAAGGGACAAAACAGCGGGCAACAGACGCCTTCGACAGAATTGATCTCGGGAGAGGTTCTAGTCGCTCAAGTTTGTCCAAAAGAACCCAAATCAACGCCACAACTGCATGGAAAATTTGAAATATCTGGACTACCAACACCATCGAGCACCAAGACAAAATCACGAATATCAGTGCTAGCAACTCCGCCGACAGCGAAAAGCAACAAATCTGGAATATCTGGACTAGTGACCCCGGTGAAAACGTCGTTGAAATCCAGCAGCTCTGGGCTAGCAATAATTCCATCGATGAATCGAAGTGGGATGCCGACAACACAACGTAGAATATCGTCTGGGGCGACAATGATTAAACCTGTGTTGCAATTGAGGCCACAGATTTTTGGATTTCGTCACAGTATATCATTACATCATAGTCAACGGCGGCGCAGTACCAGCGGTGCGAGTGTTGCAAGTGGTGGTGTGGATTCTGACGATACGATTGATGCTGACCAGGATTCGGCGGATGAAGCCTTGGTAGGGGACCGAGTAACAAACTGCAAATGTCGTTTAACCGTTGTGAATTTTTCGGCATAAACGTTGCCAAGAGCCTTCTACATGGATTACATTATTTATACATAGAACATATATCTAATCCGTAATAAATCAAATACCGAATTCAACACGAAAATATGGCTTGGACTATCCCAACACATAAGTCAGGCCAATAGGGAATTGGATTAGTCCAACGCGGAATTACGGGTTGACCTCACCCAACAAATAGATTATATCCGACGAATACAAAGCTCTGACTATTTCGTTTACTTATTGCACGATTGTAACACACTTTTGGATGTTTAATACTGTCAAAGGCTGTCTAATATTTTGATTGAGAGAAGTATATGTTGAGCATATGTTCAGTGTCGGATAGCTTTATTTTGGGGAAAACAAAAAAGGTTCTCTAGAGATAAACCGTTCAAATATAACTCGTCAAACATCAAGAACACTCAGGTGTAGAGAATAATTAAGCAGGAACTGCAACTCTACGGCATTGACACAGTTGGTTTCAAAATTTTTTCGACAGGCTGGCTTTAACTTTTAGTGCCCAACACTACGTCGGTCAACAGTAATTTAGTTGACTTTTTGGGGGTGTTTGGGACGATAACTATACACAAAAGTTGTACTAGCAAGTGAAAGGTTTTTTGACATCTATAATCAAGCAGGTTTTTCAACTAAAGGTTGCAAAAACGTGTTCCTAAGCCTAAGCCTAAGCAAAAAATGTTATCTAGAATCTAAACCTACACATTTATAGACCCACCAAAAACCTAAACGCCCCTCAAAGTAACATAGGCCAAAAAACCTATACAAGTGTTTTTACACGTTTCCTTAGAAATGTCGAGAGTGCATGTATCCCATACCCATTGTAAGAAATTAATTCATATCAAATTTGATGGCTGACCGAATGGAATGTGGACCGAGTGAGTGTACGTGGCACTAGCTATTAAAAGCTTGGACGCAAAGGAATAATTGATGCACAGTTTGCTCAAAATATGCATTGAATACTGGTATTGCTATTTTCAGTTATGCAAAACTTGTTCCAAATGAAAATTTTTTAAAGGCATTTAACCTCTGAAAAGTAAATTTTTTAAAAGTCGAGATATTGGCAGAATGATCCAAGCTATTACATAACTAACAACTATTAACAAGCGAAGTACGCAGAAAAGTCTCCGCAGCAGACCATACTTCGACATATTACTGCTGGAGTATAGCTGAAAGAACCCGAATAACTCAGGATTCGTATTTTGTTGTTTTGGCTTAACCAATTTATCATTGTTGCCTAACATTTGGATATAAACATCATGGTTGGAAATAGGACATTAAAATCTTTCGTTTGTGTATATGTCGTAGGCCAATCTGCTATTCAGGTCAATTACTTATTGGCCTAGGCCAATCTGCTATTCTGAGCGAATAGCTGATTGGCCTAGGACAAATAGGGTCTGTAAATGTAGCAAAACAACAGTTATGAAAAAGTAACGCTGATTGGTTGACGGTGTTGCGTCTGTCCATATAATCAAATCTCATTGGTCTATAAGTTTAAAAGCGTTTAGCCTAAACGAAACTGGTATTACGCAAAATAGCAGATTAGCCTAGGCCAATAGGTAACTGGCCTGAATAGCAGATTGGCCAACGACGTATATATGCGCTGGGTTAAAATTTTTTAAAACAAATGTATATGTAAAGGAGCATATAGAAGAAGGAGGTTTAAAGCGGATATATTTCCCCCAGAAGCTTCCGCATAATAGAATAACCTCACTTTTGCAGGTATAAAATTACTTGCTAAATTCTCCTAATATTTTAACCCCCTTCTAGCAAGGTGAGCTGGCTACTGGCCTGCTCTCAGCGTACTGTTTCGCTACAGAACCTCAGAATCAATACGTTGCTTATATTTTTAGCTATCGCGATTGAAAGATTCAGACTGTGGTCACAATGCCACAAGTTTAGCGGCGGGCCACGGCAGTAATCTATCCGCTCGTTCCGATACTGATTCTATGAACGATATCCGAAGCATGACCTCAGACGCTTCATCTGCAAGGCGCCGTCATAAATCACCTGGACGTCTGACAAATATTTTTCTACAAGCACAACAACCAAAACCTGTAAGTATATTTTTGCTAATATGTTTAAATGCCGGTGCAATCAGTAGCGGATTCAGGTGGCGAAAATGCGGATGTATTTTCACACCAACCTTTCTGTGCTGAAAAACTCTTGATGCAAACGATTTGACCGAAGTTTAAATAGTGTTTTTGGCTTAATAGCTGAAAAATGTGGCGTTGATGCAACACGTACTAAAAATGTCATGTTTAGCAATTAAAAATAATGACAACTTCCGGCATTTCTATAACGGAAACGGAAACGGATATCGATTTTATAGGAAACGATCTCGCGTGCGATCTCGCTTTTAGAAATTTCAGGATCTGCAACTGTAGGTATGTGAATGTAAGGTTCAGTTTTAGCAGAAATTAGACGTCAGAGAACAACTCGTCTAACCATAAATGATTGTCTTTTATGTAACCTAAATTCGGTGAATTTTTAATCGAGTTGTCTGAAGCAAAATTGTTGCCGTTCGTTTGCACAAATTTATAGAAATTGCATATATATAAATGCCACGAACTTCACTGTCTGCATTCAAGCGAGTAGTCAGGATTTCAGTTCGGAAGGGCATAATTTTGTAAAACGGAATTTTCTCCCTTTCGGAAAAAATTAAGGTTATTCCAACGCTCGTTAAAACAATCATTTGCTTGTCTCCAGAAATATCAAAATGGGCAAATTTCCACCCGGTATTCATCCAATTGAATACGTGTCTGTATGCAATGAGGTTAAAGATGCGATATGATTAATATTAACAACAGTAATATTACAAATTAACATAGAAATTGATTTTACTAAAGATTAATTATGGATCGACGATTAGGTTTCGGAAGTAGCATTCAATCTTTCACCTTTTGTATTATTTTCAAATAGACTATTCTGTCTGAAAACTGTTTGGTCTGCAGTTGCTTTCGCTACAGGGAAATTAACATTCAGATACTTTTGTATTTAATATTGTTCCAGCTTCATGTAGAGTAATGTGCATTTATAACAAGCCCGTACGATAGTGACCCCGAATATGAGAGGGGTAATAATAAGGGCCGCCATTTTGAGTCCAAATCAATAAGTGTCCGTATCCTTAATAAGATCCTTAAACCATAATTCGAGTCCATAAACGTCAATTATACCAAACTGTAGCGCATAAATGACTCCAGCACCAAATACAGTTGAGTTCATAACATCGTTTTCCGGAGGGGCTATAATAGAGTCAGTTTAAGTTTTAGACCAATTTTTTGCTTAGGTTTAGGCTTAGGTTTAGGCTGAGGAATATGCTTATATTACTGTTCCGGCCCTGTTCTATACATGGTCTAAAACATTAAAGATTTGATACTTAAGTTTTGAAAGTACATTCATTTCAATTGCTTTCAAACGTAGCTATAGCAGTTTTCTGATGGGGTCGTTTTCACTATCTCCCCGCCATCCACTATCCGGCGTTTCGCTAAACATGGTCTTTTGACAAAACGCTGTATTTTGTAAATTCCACACCTAAATTAGAATTATGGCAAAATCAGTTTTTTGAGGTCCCGATGACTCATGCTCGGACCGAATTATTTTTTGTCTAAAAAGTGACGCATTTAGTATGCCTCGACTGAACTCCACAATCTGCGTTGAACGATGGCCTAACGTTTAAACGAAAATATTTCGGCTTTAAAAGAGTACCTTAGGATCTCAAAAATGAAATGTACCAAAAAATTTGTGCGAGGAATGATCGGTGAATGTCGTGAAATGCTGAAATATGAAGAAAATTTACAAAATCGGACCAGTAAACGACAGTTGGGTCTGATACTAGCGGAGCATCCACTTTCTGGTTAGAAAACGAAGACATACTTTTTCTTAAGGGGATGAGCCTTTTGGGTTCGTTTTTTATTTAGCGCAGTATTTAAAAGCAGGCTATCTCTATATCACCCAGCAGGATTCATGCATCATCGTGTACGAAAGCCAGAAAAGTAGAAATACAACAGAATGCCGCAACTTTACAAATTTCTTTTGATTTTATCAAATTACCCGAAAGCGTTGACTTAAACTTTATTAAATTATGGTAAAATTTCACAAGTAGTATTACATAATATAATGATTTTTGTCGATTAATACACACTTAACCCACGTTCAAAACTGTAGGTAACGTATTTGAAGAATGTTTCAGATGTATGTGTCACCAGATTTATACTGGTTTTTCTAGACTTATTGTGCCTCTGTTTGTTAAAATTTAGTGCTAAAATTGCGTTTTGCTTTTCGATTGCCATTTTTTTGGCTACGTAAGCACGAAGGTGCGACTGGATATCAGACTCCGGCAAAAAAACTTCGAAAATTAAAACCATAATTTGCATTTATATATACAAACTAGTAACTAGCATGCAAATAATTGACTCACTTTATATATTTTTGCTGTCATACATGCAATGGAAATGTTTTCATGTGACCGTGTATGTTCACAATCTTTATCGAGTTACATAACGCTGGAAAACCTGATAAATATAGCCAGTGTTATTTACCTAACACTAAGTCTAAACTTCAGCGTAAAAATAAATCTATAACTAAGCGTAAGTCTAAGCAAAAATAATTGACTAAATCCTAGCCACCTCTATTTTGTAGTACCTAAGGAAAACGGGATGTCCTTAAAAGTAACATGCATAAAGATACTTTAGGCCACATCAGGAAGATTTATTCCAGTATTAGATTGGAATTATTTACCCGACTCCGGAAATTTAGGTATCCGGTCGCATCCTGGTATGTAACATATAGCGTTCAAAGCAAAATTTTCCAGATCCACATGGACTGTTTTTGAAACCTATTTTGCAGCGATATAAATATATTGGTTGATGATTGCTTCAAGTCCTGCGGTAACTGTACATTGGCCAGCTCTGAACAGATGTATTTTCGTGCATCATGTTTAAGCGTCGATATTCAATTAAACATTTGTCAAGTTTATTATTATTTTGTAAAACATGCATACAATAAACGTCAACAGGGGCGTAAACAATTGGGCATAGTAGATTTATACAGTCCCAAAAATTTTAGAAACGAGATAAAGGCACTTTTAAAAATAGAAAACACAGTATGCCTTATCGCAATTTACAAAGCTGACCAGACATGGCGATGTTTCAACAATCGTTTCTGTTAAAAGAAAAAAATCTTTCAAGTTTAAACGAGAAAAAAAGAAGGAAACCGAGCGTATTTTCCTTAAATAACAAATAATTATTTTTACTGTATTCAAACATAAAACAATCAGCCCAAATGCAGTCACCCCTGTTTCGTTGAAACCAAAAAATTCTTTCAATTTGAAATGTAACAACAAAACACATGCCAAACGTGCACTTATATTTTGTATTGAAAAAATTACAACTTAAGCGCCTACAATGTATGGAAGTAGTGATTATGGACAGCGTTGCAAACGAGACAAATAACTGAATGAAATACGTAACGTCTCGAATCCGTTTTAAAACTGTTGTCGCATGGTTCGAATCCAGGGTCGTAGCCAGAATTCAGTTCGGAAACGTACAACGTCATGTATAAAATCGTTTTGACCTCTAAGAACCAGAAGGTTATTTTATTGCCTGTTGAAAGTGCTTTTTTGTATCTCCAAAAATGTAAGGAGGAAATATATGTTTTATCTTTATATCCCTTCACTTGTACAGTATACGCCACACTGTTCAAAGCTGTATTAATATGTGTTGGTGGTGGTTTGCGTTTCACGTATTTTTAAAATTGGAAAAATAACTCGCTTGCGCGTACAACTTCAATAAAGTTTCGATTCGTATTTATTATTTTTGTTACGAAAGTTTACCCTTTACACGATATTAAAATTTTACTCAACGAAAGGAAAATAGAAAAAATAGTGCACAAGAGTTATTATTATTATTATTATTATTATTATACAGAATAACTCATGTTTACACTGTACATTTACTGTTTGAGAAAATTGAAGCCAAACGTTTGAAGAATACACACACGTAAAAACGACAACAAAATTTGTATTGCAAGACCACAACTATGGGGGAGTGATGGCGTTCGCCTCCTACGAACAGCTTTGCAACCCTGGCCATAATAATTCCATAAAACGTTTTGTTGCTCCTTGTGGGGAAGTCTTGTCTCGTCTACTAACAATTCGTAGTTGCATGGTTCGATTTTACGTGTGATTTGTACGACATGGGCATTTTAGTTTGTGAAATTTACAAGCACAAGGTACTGTCAAATAATGGTTAGTAGTATATCTTATAAATCAAGATTGATCGCTGTTTTTACTGTTGTTATTCCAATGCGTTATTGAAACGGTATGAATTCAGAAATTTAAGTAATTTTGTGAGACCAGACGAATTTTTGATAGAGTTTATTTTAGACGTAACTCTACTGGTGCAGCAAAACTGTTCTGTTTGATGTTTGCAAACTTAGTGGAGGGTGTGGAGAAAGACAATTTTATCCCAAAACGTTTAAAGCAGTTGCAGCAGTTGCGATATTAAATAACGGGTAATGTTTTTGGATATGATCATAAATTTATCGTTATTTTTTGACAAAGATAACGACGCATAGTTATATATCATACTGGCGACGGACGTTGGATTTTCATGATTGTTATGCGTCTGGCGTTTGTGTTTGAAAATTTTATTTCAAATGAACCATTCTTATAAAATTAAGACAGCTTTGTACATTACGGAGCGATTGGCTTCGAAAATTAATAAAGAACGCAATTTTTTTGTCGTGCGGCGCGGTCCGTCATCCGCACGGTACCGTTCCGCCCCGTCCGTCAACCGCACGGCTCCGTCTGTTACCGCAAGGCGCCGTCCGTACGCAAATAACTAACGTACGATAGCGTACGCTGACGGACGGTGAAGGACGTTGCCATACGGTTGACGCACGATGACCGACCGCACCGTACGGGTGACGCACGGTGACCGACGGTGAGCATAGGGCAATCCTTTCTCTCGGAACACTGACCATGTGTTCATTAGGCTATCGGACAAATAAAAACCTGACAAAATTTCTGAAAGTCATAAATAATCTGACGTTTGGATACGAGTTTTGATTTGAAACGGCAGTAGTACTGCTGTATAATGTCGAACGTAAACTGTCATGCTGATATTATTTAGTTTAGTAGCAGCGGACGAGCTCCAATGATAAAAATGTGCGAGTTAAGAAAATACAAGGCCTACCGTCAAACCGACGATGTATCTAAGATTTGTTGACAATAGGCACAACGAGTAGAATTATTTTGGTTTGCATGTTGCAATTACTTTCGAATGCAAGCATGCACCTATGACATGACTTCCTTCAACGTTTTTAAAAACCGAACTATTTATTCACATTTAATGCTCATATTGCGTTTGGGGCAAATGTTACTTTTAGGTTTCGTAACAGTATATTAAGCGTATTCCAAACCCTAAGCCTAAGCCTAAGTGTTGCAAAATGTATTAATAAGCTTAAGCCTAAACCTAAGCGAAAACGTGTAATCTAGAATCTAAACCTACTCTTTAATAGACCCACCAAAAACCTGAACGCCCCTAAAAGTAACATGGGCCGCGTTTGGCATCTCGCTCGCTTCGCTTACCACGATTTTACAATTATTTATCGCATCCCCGGCATAATTTTTTTTGGATCTGCAACCGAATGCACCGGGTGGCAAAAATCTAAAGCACACTTTTAAACACTTTGAAATAGCCTTAGAACAAAACTTTACTACAAGGACTCCGCTTAGCGTTGATAAATATAAAAAATTTTCAACAAAATATTCGTTTTAAAATCACATACTCCGCACATTACAACTAGAAAACAACATGTTTTCCAGTGAAAAAACTTTAATACTGCTTTTGTTGTGAGTGTAAATTGTTGCAAAATTTAGTACTGCAGAGGGACAGAAAAGCCCACCAAGAGTGCGTCACGAAGCGTTCTCTTTATCCGATTCATTTCTAGGCAAGAACAATGCCTTACTGAACCATCGCGAGCCATTTGTGCGAGTTTCAGTATTGAGAACCAATATTTTAGTCGTGTTTTTGTGTGCTGGCCCCGTTCAGTTTTAAATTCTTCAGTACAACACTGTAATATAGTGCGATAAGTAACAAAGAAAGCAAGCCTGAGACGCTAAAATTGAAGTAAATTTTAAGCCACAGTATGCTGCTTTGTTCGTATGCCTCCAATGTCTTTTGTTGTATGCGGTGTATGCGTGTGCTTGTGTAAATACGGCTTATAAGTTATTTAATTCAGTAGATTTCAACTTTTTTTTATCGCTCTCAGTATCAAATTCTGCTGCATTCTCAAAAAAATTGATCTTCGAGCGGTCTAAAGTGGTATAAAAGATTTAAAAGTTTGAGGTTCACGGAAACCTACTATGTTTAATGTTAGTATGCAAAATCGTAGAAGGCTGGCAGTTCAGAATTCAATATTTAACATAGAACATAAAATTTTTACCGGATTATAATTTTTATATTCTCTGCTCAGGAGTGTATAAGGATATTGAGATAAATCCGCTAGCGAAATTGATGGAGAATCAACAAAATGTCACGTTTACAAGCTTTAGTATAGCCAGCTAGATACCGGAGCTTACAAAAAATTTTCAAACCAGGCTTTTGAATTTTGGCTATTAGTAGAAAAATTAGCAAGAAGCTGCAAAAAATGAGTTTACACTAAACGATACTTTTTCGGCGGCAACAAATATATTTGTTTTAATGCGGTGTGAAGTAGTGGCGGACTGAGAAATTTTTAATGGTAACGCGATTCGTAATAGTGAAAATAACTTGTGAGCGAAAAAAGCAAACTCAATTTTAAAATAGATTTTAATACATAATTTTGGTTGTTGCGTGCCATGATCTGGGATGTACCAGGGACCAAATCTTGAATCTGATACTGGTGTAAATTACAACCTCAGCACATAGTAGAAAGTGTTTTTGGTTTTAGAGACGAAATTTCGGTACATTATATGTTTGCTGTTTCACACACTGTATGTACCTATTTCGATAGGCTTCTGCATAAGACAAGATTTCGTTTAACGTAGTAGAGACCGGTAACATGAACACTGAATATTTACAAATTTACCCGGTTTATGAGTGAAGGACGAAAATTTTTTAGACGTTTTTAAGACAGCGCAAATTTTGGACTGGATGTTGAAACTTTTTTTGTCAGCTCGGACCAGGGTGTAAACGAATAGTAAATGTAACGGAAACGGAAACGGAAACGTATAATGATCAGAATAATGGAAACCGAAACGGAAAACTAATATTGAAGTATAAAAGTTTCAAAGATGTTTTATTTTTCTTCTCAACACCAATTGAGATATGCAAATATTTAATGGGCTTTGTAAAATTCTATAGAAAAAATTGCGGATGCAACGAAAATTTTAAGTGTTTGGATGAATTTCGTAATTTTTATTTCATTTCGAACAATCGCAGCATACCTGTACTGAAAAATTGCGAGATATATACATGATTTACAACTAATTTTTGAGCACAAAAATAACAAAATTTCCGATATTTTTATAACGGAAACGGAAACGGACACGGATTTTTAACGAAAACGGAAACGAAAACGGATATTCGGTCACACCCTGGCTCGGACCAATAGCTCTAATGCTACCCTTATCGCTTCTATTAACATTGCCCATGTGACTAATTGTTAACTAAAATTATACAAAGATCTAAAAACTTAAAAAACTGTGGGGTGGAAGGAAGTGTAAAAAAAGCTTCGAGATTTTGAGTTATTGATTATATGAACAAGAACGTCCGGCGCCGGTCAATTCATGCACGTCATTAATCAATTTACACTCGATAGCTTTTTGAATAGATGCCATTTTGTTCCAAAAGATATATTCGCATCTGTTTGGGGTTCTTTCTGCAGATAAAGCTAACAAAATCGGGTCATAAACTGTGCCAAGTATTAATTACTCGCGTTCTCATAACGCGAAAATAATTGTTTGCCATTGTGTTGTCGTTTTTTGTCAAACTGTCCAGGCGGGGTGTTAGAAAACGTCGGTTTCTTTGAATAATTTATTATGCATCGCCGGGTTACTTGAGCTTATACTCGAACAGTGATGTTGTGATGCTTCGGCGAATAAAAGCAGAACACACAAATAAGCTAAAATATGCCGACGAAGAACACAAAAAAAAAGAAATTATCGGTGTGCAGCAGTAGTATATATATGTCGCGTGACCTTGCATTAAATTGATTCGCTCTACTATAGCGAGAGATTTTTTCTCATTTATTTGTATCTCGTCAGACGAGGGCATTTCGTTTCGTAGACGTATTATTATAGAATCAGCTTGTTAGGACTAAAATCAAAATTATCAGATTTTGCGAAACGCAAGGAACTAAAGTGTATGTCGCATACCATATGTCCTGAATGAACTGCGACTGAAAATTGTCAACGCATAATATTTGGCAGATTTTTTAGCCAAGTAGTCGCTATCGCTATAATTATCTAAACACAATATATATCACGGTGCGACCGGATACCAAAAAATGCGTGATCCAGAGCCGGATAATCTAATATCCCGCCGGAGCCGGAGCCGGATAGTTAATTCAAATGTAACACTAGACGGCATTCAAATTTCAGAATAGAGCTAGGACTTCTTTTCTCCGTGGCGTATGGTATCCAAAGGTCTTGTTTAACATCTCATGCCGATGAATTTTTAACACCTTAGCAACGACCCTATTACACTGTTCTATGTTTTGTATCGATGCGTTCAGTTGCAGTATTTGTTTGGACCATATTGCATTTAAGCGTAACCGGTTTTTGTAAGGTACATCAAATAGAGGTGGCTTATTATCAGGAAAGGGAGTCTCGGTGGCGGCAAATCTCTGTATTTGGCTGGTCTTGATCTCGGTTTGTTGAGTCTCGGTGGCTTGTAACTGAGCCCAGAAGTCGAGGATTCGACAAATGTATGGCTGTATTGTAGTAAATAAGTGATGCCTGGTACATAAATAAAATTTCGATGTGAATCTATGAATTTTTGTAGTCACGCAATAATTATAAGCAGATATTGTGAAACACGCAAAAAAACTACGAAAAATCTATTACAAAACTACAAAAAAGCATTAGAAATGGTTTTTTGAAAATTTTGTTTTTTTTTCGGTGATGAAAAAACATTGACCGAGACCCAGACATTTCATAGCCTGTCTCGGTTGTCAGGTTTCGGTCTCGGGACTCGTTTTTATCTTGACCGACCATTCTTGCTTAAAATCGAGGCTATCACTTTCGCTTAGGCTTGGGTGTGGCTTAGATTTATTTTTACGCTGAAGTTTAACCTTAGGGTTAGGAATTGGGATCTGCTGAAATACTGTTACGCCCTTAAAATATCACTAGTCTATCTATCAGGTTTTTCAGCATATTGTAACTCAATAAAAATTGTGATCGAATTTGGGCACAAGTAAACACTTACATTACCTGTATGACAGAAAAAACATGTAAAATTAAGTAAGTCAATCAGTTCCACGGTAGCTGGTATAAATACAAATGATGGTTTCAATTTTGAGAAATTTTAAAAATTATCCGGCAAGTTAAAATACCCGAAGCCGGAGCCAGAGCCGGAGCCGGATGTTGATTTTTTGCCGGAGGCGGAGTCGGATATGTTAGATATAAAAATTTTTTTGAAACAAACTATCGCGACATGAAAAAAAAAATTAATTCTTGCTATTTAGTTTTAATAGTTCACTTTCTGTCCTTTGTAAAAGACCGTTATTCTTAGTCGATAACTGTAATACCGAACTCTGAATGTGGTCTGTTTTTAATCTGGGACGTACTTGAATCAACTTTAAGTTGCCTACGCCTCCGGTTGGACCATATTTTGCTAAAATCATAGCCTCAACATGATCCCGATATTCGATACAATTTTTCTGTAATCTACGTATTAATATTTTGTTGTGAAATCAAAAATACAACAGTTTATGCATGGACAACATTTCCTCAAGCTGGAGGCAAAACAGTTCTGGTAAGGACGTGCGCTTGAAATAAAAAAGTTTCCTAACGATGCTCAAATTTTACTAGGAGAAGCCTAAAATATTCTAAAACGGCTGAGCCCGAGGAAAATAGCGAAGGAATTTCGCGAGCGAAGCAAGCCAGAGACGAGACGATATTTGTTCGAATTTGTGAAGGCCCCTTGCGTGTAAGGGATCCTCGATTTAGGGGGTATGTGGGCGCTGAGGAAGACACTGCCTACTCACTTCAATTAATTCTCCCATTTTCATATTAATCACTAAAATTCTGTGTAGGCAGCGAACTGGTGGGATTGCAAATCTGTGTTCGTTTATAAAAATTTTAGCAATCGGTAATTTTTTCGGTATGTTTAATTTACTGCTGAAATTCAATAATCGGCAACGAATTTTAACAACAATTTAACTTCGGTCCTAAGTGGTTTGTTTACTTTCATTCGCAAAAACGTTTGGAAATTACGCTTATTATCAAATCAACACTAGTGTGGGCAGCAGTGCCGGAGCAGGTAGGGGTGAGAGCTCTCCCTAAACTCCCGAGCGAAGCGAGCGAGAAGCCAGACGCAGTTTTTGTTTCAACCGGTTAGGCTGGGAGCCCCTTTAGAGGTGGAACCCCCAAATGGGGCGTAAGGTGGCAGCTGCTCTGGCCCTGGTGGAGAGGAAATAAACAAGCACTCATTTGTGCAACACTACCGATTTTATTTGAGTATAATTGAAATTGCATAGCGCCTACGTTTGCCGAATTATAATATTTTTTCGTTTTCCTCATTTATCTCGTCGATACTAGCAGTTCCAACCAATTTTCATTTTTCAATATGCATTTTTGTTTGTGTAAAAAACGAGACCACTTGTACACTCATTTACCACAAGTTTAATCATTGTTTTTATCCTGAAAATTATAAAAACTGTGGGAGTTACGTAGAGTGTTTTCTAACCAAAATTAGTAAAATTTGCAATTGCAAATGTCAAGCGCATGTCATTCTTGCTCGTTTTGCGGTAGAATGTTGCAAGCATTCCGTGCTTTGAAATTTCAATTGTTGCTTGAAACAAACTGGAAACTATACTTTTTTGAAGGTCATTTGTAAGCCTTCGCATATGTGTATATAGCATAGTTTTTTAATATATGTTTTCTAAATTCTGCGGTTACAACAGTTTCGCACATTGAATGCACTCGAGTCGATGCTCTGATCAGTTGCAGATATATATATGTATATATATATATAATATATATATATATAATATATATAGACGGTTTTTGAAAAGGCATTTTTTCAATAACAGGTTATAGTGTATTTTTAGCCGAACTTCTGGAACGCCCTGCAGCGGATCAAAGGAATGGTCCACCTGGGTCATGTCCCGTAACTGAAATGGCCAAAATTTGTCGTGGGAAAATTTCTTTGTAACCAATTCGACGATATACCATCATCCCTCTAAGATTATTTCCTGGTTTCGGATCTGATTCAATTACATATAATGTTTGATGTACGTAGTGCTAAAGAACGAAGTTTTAGAGTCGTTTTTACCCGATTAAAAATCTTACGCTAACCGAGTAATTATTTTAAGATGATCGTAGTCTAGACGCAGCAAAACTTTAGTTTTCTATTTCTGTTTCGCTAAGGCGAAAACTGTTCGAACGCTCATACAAACACATTTTACCGATGCTAGCGATATTTTGAAGATTTCTTCGAATCAAGTTGTGTTTTTGCCAGGTTAACTAGTGATATAATAGACTTTATATGTTTATACGCAGTGCATTCGCTGTTGATTTTTCGTTTCAAAATTAGGGCGCACATGTCGTGACCCAAATAAAAGGGGGTAACATGAGGAGTCCCCATTTTGAGTCTTAATCCATAGCAGCCTTAATCCCTAATGTGAGTCCATTGGTTGATAGAGTATATTACTCCTAATTAGAGCCCATAAAAACGATCAAAGCAGAAGAGTAGCCCAAAGCTGTTAAAATATGTTACAGACAAACCGACAACCCGCGCATAAACTTTGTTAAATCCAGAAAAAAATTAACGGACATGGCAATCAGCACAAATGCTTTGAAGCAAATCAGTTCTGCCAAAGATAAGAACAAAAACTATTTGTGATAGAATAGAAAGGTTTGTTGCAATTTTTCCCCTCAGGAAATTTTTTGTAAAACAATACAATATTTCGCTCAGAATATTTTGTGGTAAAATGGTAAGGTCCCTCCACATTACAATTTTTGGCGTCTCATAAAATTTACCAGCCCGCCCTCATTCAGAAACTTTCGATCCGCCACTGGAGTTGGGTCTACCTAACATGCATTAAATTAAGCATGAATAACTGTCAGTAACCAAATAACAGGGGAATGCCATCTGGAGAGGCAAATAAATATCAGTTCCCCTCATCCGGGTCACTACTGTAACGAAGATTTTATTTCAGCAGGGCGTAAATCCGTTTCAAAAATTTTGTTGATCGAGCACCGTAAGCTGGAAAACTTTCTGTCCACTGAAACCCATGTTATGCTATTAACGCTTGCTACAAGTGCCTTTTTCTTTTGTTTCCATATATTTCAGGATTTGATATATGCCCTCACTCCTCCGTTGCATACGCTTCGGTTAAGAATAAGCGGACGTCCACAAAATATTGAAGCGCAGCGCCTCATGCATTAAGTAGGGAGAAAACAAGGCCGAATCTGTAAGGTTCTGTGGGGTGAAAATCTTCATTTGTGATTTTTGTCTCAGTCTTTTTGAATTGTTTATTTCGAGACACAAGAAAGCTAAAGTTTTAACGAAGATAAATTCGCTGTGTTTTAAAATCCTGACAACGCTCCTGGAACAAAATAGTAAACATATAACATTGTTTTTCTAAGTTATAAACGTAATAAATCCAATTAAAGCTTAAAAACAACCATGAGCAGCTACACGTAAACGAATGATTGATAAGAATTGAGATATACAATCAAATTGATATATCTCATGTTTGTGTAACATTGCTATTATCAGCTTTAGCGGATTTCTAGAAGATTTAAGTGTATTTCCTGCAGGCCTGTAGCCAGCTAACCTTGCTTGCAGGGGCTAAACTTTTTTATGAGGGCATATATACAAAAGTTTTCGGTGACTTACAAAAGGTTGAAAGTTTTCTACGCGGTGGGCATAATTGCTCCGGGTGAAACGGAGTCTTTCCTTTTCCACTTTTGTCCACAGGCCGGATTTCCTGCTTGGCTGTGACTGTTTAAACCACATTGGCAAAACGTTTACCGTTCGTTCTATGGTGTATCTTAAAGATTGACGAAGCAATGTTATAATTTAGTGTTAAGGACTGTTTGGGAGGGTCATTTTGTGGATAAGGCGAAAGTTTTGTTTGTGCTAGATTAGCAAAAGCGACGTTCAAGGGCGTAATTGGGATTTCATTTCGGGATAGGATAATTTGGTCTGACAAATTTTTGACCTCCGCAAGTTATTCATCTTCCGGTAAAAATGTGTATTTAGAGTCTTGCTAGAAATTTTGGGGATATATTCCCCTATCATATACACGACGCTCCTGGCGATGGTAGTGTATTTAAGTTGCGATGTTGAGTTCCTTGATTTAGCAAGTGTAATATGGTGGTGCAATTTTTTTGTGATATAAACTCTTGATGTAAGAGAATTCTTCACAAAAACGTTTATAAACGGAAATCATCTTTTGATTTTTACATTGTCCATTTCACATCTGAGTCCGTATTTTCAAATGTGCGTAGCGCCTAATATACTTAGGTTGCAGATAGGTCTTGTAACTTTCAAATGATTGAAGAATGGATGCCACTTATACACACACATTACAAGCTTATGCCTAAACCGAAGCATAGTCCTAAGTTATACATAAATCCTTTTTAAACCTGTCAATATGAAGCGTACAAGAGCCCGATGAACTGCAATATTTAATACTTTTGTCACATTTCATTTGCAAGATTTGTCACATTTCATTTGTCAGACCTTTGGGCACACTTTAAGATTTGGTGCTGGCACAATTCGCTTGTTTGAATATATATACCTATTAATTGGCGATAAATGAAACCACACAACTGAAAATACGACTGAGCCAATATAGTGAAGAAATTTGCAAATAAATTTATTATTTTATTCTTTACGGTCGAACAAGACGCTAACCAATTACTGGCAAATTTAGTCGTCGTAACCGTGAAATTATTTGCAAATTATTAATATATATATATAATTAAATTTTCTCAGCACATAAATTATGTCAACCGACACAAACGATAGTGTCATTGTTTCTGATTCGCCAAGTTCTACTGTTGTACAGTCGAATCAGACTAATCCAATTATTATTGTATCGAAAAAGCATTATTTTCATCGTCCATCTTTTCAACAGACACGTAGCAGCATACGCAGTAAGATGATGTCGCGTGGATTAAAGGTAACAAAAGCGGTATCTTCATCGACAGAATATATGTCTTAGCCTAAGTCGTAATTTGGACCAGTTTCGAATTAGGCTAGCCCAATTGCAAATTGGGCTAGTACAGGGCGTTATTACGACTTGGGCTAGCCCACGTCGTAATTCTTTCTATGCGACAAGGGCACGCCTCGCACAACTTTATCAGACATGATTCCGCCTAGGGCTAGCACAAGTCGTAATTCCACTTTGGGCTAAAAGATGTACTGCGACAATCTCAGCTTCACCGAAATACTCGATGGATATAAATTTCATGCTGAAGAATTATGTCGAATAAAGCATGGTATACGTTTTAGCTATAAAACAAAATTTGCATCCATATTTTGTGCAGCCTTAAATTTTATTTTTATTCATACTAAAGTAAGCGCAAAAGACTGCAACAGTTATTTACTTGATAGCTTAGTTGCGTAACCGCCACTGGCGGATGGAACAGGAGTACCCCGGCCTAATTCCCCACAACAGGGATCAAAACCAATATTTTGTATTTACGTTTAGCATTAAAATAACGTTCAACTACTCGCTCGTTTCGCTCTCGAGTTTTTTCAATATATCTTGCCTACCATTCAGAAATTTTTTATGCCTACTGGTACCCGGATATAGTAGACAAAGCTAGTAACGTTTTCTGTTACTTAATGAATGCAGCAAAATTAAGCCTTTGTAACTGGTGAAACGTTTTAACTTTCTAAAAGACTGAAGACAATTTTTGGCCAATTTATAAATATAATTTGATCTACAGTTTGAAAATCAAGTTGTTGCCTTCGATCACATTTTCTATTTTTGGCTCATTTTTAGACGAATTGTTTGTCAATTCAACGATTGAAAACCTGTTTCAACTGACACACGTAGAAGTTATTCATTACTTGCAAACCGCACAGTTTAAAAATTGTGGATTTGTGTGATTGGTTTTGCAAATTTTTACGACTTGGAACTGATTTAAAATCTAAAACAATCGCAAGTGTTTTACAATGTTTTTTATGTTTGTTTTAGGACAAATTTGAATTTTTGGCCAAGCTCACTAAGATCAAACAGAACCCGCTGCCGTCGTTGTCTGATTTGCCTAATTTTCCATTCGCCGATGCTGATTTTCCTGACAAAACGAAAATTAACGAAGAGCTTGAAACTGTCGAACAGGTAGGTATGCGAGCAGTATTTTTTACAACTTTGAGCGCCTTTAGAACAATTTTTACATAAAGTAAGCGACTATCATTTTTTGGCATTGTCTAACTGATTTACTATTATTAATGAAGATTTACTTAAATACGCTGTTGTGAATTTAATCTCAATTCTAATAAGTCCGGAACAATATATATCGCCAATTTAAAATATTTATAAATCAAAAATTCGTTTTGAACGTATGTGCAAATATTCGCCTGGGTTCGGGCGCTGTCTTTAGATCTAAGAATGTGCAACTGCACTTCCTGGGTTCCCTAATCAATTTTACATTTCTATTATAAATTAATACTTTATAACGGTGTTACATACAATGTTGTCAAATTTCCACTCTATAGCTTAGCTTGGTCACCCCGACATATAGTTATACCGCCTGTGCATATTGGAGCAATTTTAAACAAATCTAATGTTTGTTGGTTACATAAGTCGGCGAATTAGATTTAAATATTCCAGTTACGCTGCAGATCTACTACTGTTTGGCTTTCCAGGGACTTTCACGAAAGCAAATCCAACATCGTGAAGCTATTATTGAACTAATTCGCACCGAAGCAAGCTACATTGCTAATTTACGCCTGATCGCTCAAGTGTCTGTGGTGTTCAGTCAGTTACAATCCGAAGGTTATTTGCCCGATATTGATTCTAGCGTCATATTTGGTAATATTATCGATGTCCTGATTGCAAATCTGCGACTTTGGCGCAGTTCAATTTTGCCAATTTTTAAACCTGAAGCACGGGTGCTCGCCAATCGAAACGCTCCAGTTGATATCCACGATGACTCCAATGGTCGGGTATCGTTCAAACTTGGAAGTGACCCGACGTCACCAAATAATTCAAATATTCAAGGATTGGAGACCACAGGGGAAACGCTGGCAAACGGCGATATGTCATCTTCACAAGAACAGCCGTTACCCAGAGCGAATTCAAGCCCACAACTCAATCCAGTAGCTCTGACAACGGGTTTCGATCAAATTGACTCAATTTTTGAACCGTATTCGGAGTACGTGTGCCGACGCGAAGATCAACAGAATTATATACGCCAAAAGCAAAAAGAATCCGAACAGTTTCGAGAATTTATGGTGGTTAGTAGGCTTTTTGTTTCTTACGATAAGGGCGTAACCAGAGGTGTTAGCGATTGAAACATAGCCTTGATGATTTTTGACCAGCAGCTTTTACAAAGTTTTTTAGTTGGTATAACCAGAAATTCTAACGCTTGCCCTGGTGCGGGAACTGCTGCGATTAATTTCGGCTGGCGGCCCGGGCCCGGACCGCTTAAGCACGCGGGCCCAAAATGTGGGCCCGAGTCCGACGGAAGTTTGCCTGGACTGGTTCTAATCCTGATATAATTGGCTAAATTTTGGACAAAAAATTTTTGGGACCAAACACTGTAAACCTCAGTCCTTTGGATCTTAAAATATCAAATTTTTCAAAAATTCAAATTTGGGCGTGGCATGACAAAGGGTTGTTATGAGGAGCTCTAATATGCAAAAATTTTCGAAATCCAAGCATCTTTGGGCAAACGCTGCCTGGGGGAATAAAACCGGAAAACCCAAAAAATTGAGCATGCCCCCTCTTAGGTTCTTCATATCGCCGCCCCTGATGGATACCATCGCGTTGAATAAATTTTCATTAGTATAATGGTTGTAGGCTGCTAAGACTGTCCATTTTTGAGATCCGTTCCTGTTACCTTATTCAGAAGGGTGTCGGCTTCAAATGATTGGCGTTAAAACTCGGATCCAAATTTAAATTTAAAATTACTTTAAAAAGTAATGAAGCATTTTACTAGTGTATTTTGTCAATGTTTAAATTTCAGTTTATTGTTTGACAGTATAATTGTTTGCGAAGTAACATTCTTACGCATACATATTAGTTTTGAACTTAGTTTATTTTCAGTGGTGCCGGGACATTTTCAATCGTTTAGACCTGTGTGAAATATTATTTGAGCCGTTTGCACGACTGACCAAATATCCACTATTGCTAAAAGCAATACAAAAAAGATCACACGATTCTGATGTCACAAATCGAGTTGAAAAATCGGTAATGTAAAAACGGTTTTATTGCTTAATGCTACGTGTCTGCTATAATAAATGGATATCAAACATGTCCAATGGGGGTCACCCGCCCGCCCCAATCACCCGTTGAAAATGTTATAATCATTTTAAGCGATATTTAATTTATCGCTGTAGAAAGTATGTATTCTGCCGCTATCGAAGCTTGGCAACTTCATTTAAACTTGCATATAAACTCAATCAGATAACAACTTTGAAATTATCATTTCAATTTCAATTTAGGTCGATAAAATTACTTGCTTTATCACACGAGTTCAATTTGAAAAGTCGCGTAGCGTCAGCTTATCGTTGCTCAAGTCGATTATGTCAAACATTGAAGCAATTGAAACCGTTGATTCGGTTAGCACTGAAATTGACGAGGTACGTTTATGATACGTTAATTCGTATAAATTTGTCTATTATATACGTGACTGAATTATGCATAGCATAACCGGAGTTGTACATGACCCGTGGGTAACCGTGCGCTGGGGTAAGAAATTTCTGATATGGGTATACAAGCACGTACAAAATATTAACTGGAAATTAAGATAACAAATGACAAATATATGAATTTAGAGCAAGTTGGATTTTTAAGCTTGTTTTACCATATTTGTAAATAATTGAAAAGTTTAACCTGAGATCGATCACCAGCTCTGGTTCCGGCAGAAATTCGACCTTTGACTCCGTTATTACAATTTCGTTCATTTACATTGAATGCAAAAGTTAAATGGTCGCAGGTTAAAAGAAGGCGAAAAAATTATTGAACGGTCGGACCTGTATTTAGGAACACCATTTCGTTCGTTCACTTTGGCTCAGTTGTTTAACTTTACCGGCCGGAAAAAGGTTCCTTCTAAGCTAACTCTCGTCTCTAATTTCATGTGGCTCATGGCTCATTCCAGTAGAACGTAGTAGTGAAACCACATAATTCTAGGCAGTTCGTCAATATACAGACCTTGATATGACACGTCCAATGCTTGGATGTCACGAACGGGTTGTCCGAAACGGTGTACATTTTGGAGAATTGAAATTAAAAGACAATAATAACAAGGTATTATGACTAATTTTATATTTTGCAAGATGAACACGGTTTTATTTGTATTGAATTGCATTTTATACGTGTCAGTTAGTTAGCGAAACCTTTGTTACGTATCTGCTGACACGTGGCCTCGTAAAGTAACTCCTTCTCACATAGAGTTGACTATATGCAACTCAGCGCAATGTATATACGTTAAATAATATATATCGCACAGCCTTTAACAATTGCAACACGTATACATAGCACTAAATCACCACAAAACGTGATAGCCCCGTCGGGCTCGAGCGTCAAGCTCCTATAGCTGAGTGGTGATGGTAAACGCCTCCAACTCCAGTCAATGGAGTTCAATCCTAGCATAAAAGTAGGTCTCAGGTGGAATAGAAAATATTCATGTGATAAAGGGTTGTCACCACTTCATATGTAACTAATTTTTTGTAGGCAATGGCGTAGTGGGTGTTGACTTGCTAAGGTGGGAACTGAATTTTATTAATGTGTCGTTCATGAAGTAGTTTGTAACTTTCATGGACGGTGCATAAGGAGCGCAATAACGTGGTTGGACACCCTCTCCCAGTGTTCCAAGGGGAGTAAAATATTTTTCAACCTCCTGTTCAAAATTTGTAACTTTCGACATTTTTACTGAAAAATGTCCAAACATTTCCAATACGCACGTAAACTAAGCACATTTGCAGTGTTGAAATCAGCACTGTCTAACTTTCTTGTGAAATCTTGCCATACAAACATGCATATTCAGTGGTCCGGAATTGCCTGAAACCCTTCGATGGAATTATAGAGACCTCAAGAACCCCGGAATTCTTCTGAATTTCCGATGGTCAACTGTATGGGTGTGCCCCTTTCTTAAGCTTGGCAAATCAACGTTTCGGGTTATTTTAGAGTGATCTTTGAAGTTTTATCTGCTGAATCTAAATTTGTGTTCTTTTGCCAATTTTGGGTTTATGTTAAAATCCGGTACATAATGAATCCCTGGAATTAACGCACAGCTGATATGGTGAATGATGATTCGCGAGCGAAATAAGCTATAGAAGCCAGCCGTATTTTTCATTTATCTCAATAAAAAGCAATGTACAAAACTGATAGCGCTTAAATTACCAAAATGTAGGCACTGTCAGTCATTTTTGGCGCCCCTTTTAGCGTCACAGGGCACACGGCGCACGTGGCTTATTCCTCCCTCTTTACCACGCCACTATTTGTTGGGGCGTAGCTTGGATTATGGAAACAAGAGATTCGAAGGTTGTTCCTTGTTGTTACCAACTGAAAAATGATTAAACTTCTTCGGCAAAAATGAGATGTGTTTGCTCCTCGAACTCTGTCTTCCAAATACGCCTCTTTCCTCCTAATAATTTTTGCTCGTTTAAATTTGAGACAAAAATTGTTATAGTTTATTGACGTTTACTGTATGCTGTTCACTGATATGCTTCTGATATGCAAGCAGTTATCCGCCCGAAAAAATATCGCTGCCAAGTTCCGTGTGATCCGTCCTCCATTTTGTATCGACAAAATACGGGTTCATTGCCTGAAAGAGCTCAGTAAGTGCTAAAGTCGGCACGTTGTCTTCAGTAATTCAAATATTGTTACCGCGTTAGACTGTGATCTTTAAAATTTATTTTGTTAAATAATTAGGCAACGGTATTTAAAGTAGCTTGGGTAAAAACGTTATCAATTGGTTCCTGATAAGTAGCAATGTTCCAAGTTCCAGCCAGTTAAGTTTCGACTGAATCAGAGTTTGCATTCAATTTTCTTGTTGGAACCGCAATTTAAATATTCACCTTTGTTCATTATGATTAATTCTACTTATAAAACAGAATATATCATTTCGTTACGCTAGAGCTGAAAAATTGGTTTGTATATTTGAGGGTCACGGTGTGTCAAAGGGTTCACTCATGTGTCTCATACTTTATTACTGTTACTAAAAGTCGATAATGACTGTTTTTGCAAGAGTGTGCAACTGGGTACACTCTGTGTATAAAAGAATGTACCCGGCACGCGTCGCGTTTTTGCCCTACCCCTTTTTATTTAGAGGGGGTGCCACCGGTTCGAACCATGGCACTTCTTGTATGCAGCGTCAAACATGGTCCTCTTATAGTGTAATTTACTCTCCTCTAAATAAGGGGGTGGGGTCGGCCAAAACCGCAACACCCAATTGTATATTTTGTACCATTCGAGACCCCAAGAGGTGCGCGCTCTTGTCATAATCCACTCTTGCTATTACTATTGCAATTAAGTGCCACACATTGTTATTCATTTTGCATTACAATATTGTACGCTTAACCCCTTCTCACATTGAGTTGCCTATAGGCAACTAAGCGCAGTGTATATACGTTAAATAATGAATATCGCACTGTGTTTAACGATTGCAACACGTATACATTGTACTAAATCACCACAAGACGTGAGAGCCACCTCGGGCTCGAGCGTCAAACTCCTACAGCTGAGTGGTGATGGTATACGCATCCCACTCCAGTTACCGGAGTTCGAATCCTAGCATAAAAGTAGGTCTCAGGGGAAATAGAAAATATTCTTGTGAGAAAGGGTTAAATATACGACTGAATGCTTTACCTTGTTACGTACCACAAAAAATTTTATGTCGCTTGTCTGTCATGCTATCTTCAGTAAGTTGAAGATAATTTGGCCCATGTAAAGATCAGGGGCGGAACGTTTTTCCTTTGGACTAGAATAGAGTATTAGACTAATTTTTGGCTTGGCTTTAGGTAGGAACAAACTCATTCTTACGCTTAGGTTTAGGCTTAAGCTTAGGTTAGGAATATGCTTATAACACTTTTCCGCCCCTGGTCTTTTCAATGACCAAAATTTTGAATGGTAACTTAAGTCATGAGTCACAAGTTACATCGGCTATGTGTCAACTACCGTTGGGTCACGGTGGACCATGGGCGGCACATCATGACCCATGTTTATCTGTGTGTTACGCGCAGCAAGCTCCCGACATTGTTAAACATTATAAAGTGAGAAATGCATACTGTATCCCATTACAGTGATTGTGCGAAGAAATCTGCCAAATTTTGCACAATTAAAGTTGTTATTTTTGTGGTATAGTACGGTGTTAAGTAGCGCTTTAATATTTGTGATTTCAGAGGATTCATTCTTGCTTGTTTGTCTAACCGAGTTCGATGTCATTTCATCTGCATTGATTATGCAAGCAAATAGCGGCGAAGTCAGAGATGGTTGGATCGACGCGTTCCACAGGGCCCAGGTACGACAAAATTGTGACACCAAGTAGGGTCACTACAATTCAAACCTGCATTTTCAAGTAGGTATGGCCTATCTCTTTTGTGAGTATACTGTGGCTTCTCTCATAAAAGCGCCAGAGTATTAAGGGTAAGGGATCAACCTCTTGTGATTCGGGGTAAGAAGAAGGGGGTCCCTGTTTTGAGTCCCAATCAATAGGGGGCCGTATCTGTAATGAGAGTCCGTAAGCGGATAGAGTTCCTGAACCCTATTTACAGTCAATAAATCTCAATTATCCCTAATTGTAGCGCATAAATGGCTCCGCGACCAAATAAACTTGAGTTCGAAACTTTGAAGCGTATTAACCTAAGTTTTAAAAGGAACATTCCAAAGTATAACGTTGCATTATCGCTCAAGCTTTTGATGCAAGGCAATAACGTTTAATTCAACGGATAGCTGCAGTACCGGATATATCAGTAACGAAGGAAGGGTGGCAGAGGGCTGGTTGAAAACAAATAACAGTTCGTATCCGAATAAGAGGGGGTACCCTCTGGAGAGGCCAAATAAGTATCAGTCCCCCCTCTTGTTCGGGTCACTACAGTAGACGTTTAGGTGGTTTTCAACGGCTTCAAAAATCCCCCACTTCGAAATTTCGAAATTATATAAAACGTGCCCCTTCTGCCAAAATCATGTCTATACGCTGCGATTTGATATTCAATAGTTTTTTAGACATTGACAACAAAGTTATCAATGATAGTCCGCGGCGTTTACAAAGGATAGCATGGTTATATCTCCTTTGAAAATTTTTGAAGTGTCAAAAAGACACTTTAAACAAGATTCCTAAGAGTTAACTGAAATATTTGCGACGCCCTTGATGATACTGCCAGCGAAATAGTCAACACATTATTTTCCAAATACTGAAAACAACAAAAATTATTCAAAGGCATCAGTGATAAAAGTACGAACTGTAGAAAACCAAAAATTGACTTTACTTAATATTTTGTTATAGACGGAATACGATCATTACAAAGCAAATTCTGACAATCCGCTCGCATCGCACGACTCAAATGCTGGATTCGCCATCACTTCTCCTGCGGTTGCTGGAAATTCAAGTGTGATGTCGTGGCTAGCGTCAAATTCAACACTTGGTCCACCGACGCCTGGTTCTGGTGTCAGCCGGCAGCAATCAACAACAAACAATTCACGCCAGCAAAATTTGTCACCAAACGATATTAAAGCACCGATACGACGAACCAGCATAGGTATGCACCCTGGCTCGCGACTATGAACGTCGTCGTCCGTCTTCATAGCCTAAAATGAGTGGAAAGTATTAAAAGAATTTTATGTTTTGAAAACATTTTTATTGCCTCCGTCATTCTATGCCTACGTTAGTGGCGGCTCAGTCTGCGTCTAGCTTGCTTCACATTAATTTTGGGAAATGAAATCTGAAAAAAATCCGTAGTCTTTGATAGCATCTCGCAAGTAGTGTTGTGCAATTACCACTTTGTCTACTGGCCGGCCAGCAGGTCATTGGCCGCCGGCCAGCCAATATACAAATTTTTAGAATTATCAAGCATTTTTACAGTACAAATATCGTTACTGAAGCGCCTTAACTCACCACACGAGCTGTCTGGAATACAACTGCCACCAAAGTAGTTTCAACTTGTGATTCAATCTTACGTTGACTATAATGATAACAGTAGGCAGGCAACATTTCAGATTTAAGCTAAAAGTTTTAGAATTGAAATCTATGATTAAAAATATTAGCCTAATGATGTTACAATGTTTTTAGTTTTTTCTGTGATAAGCAGTTATTGGCCGGCCGTTCCTGTCCGGTGCACAACACTACTCGCAACTCGCTGCTGATGCTTGAAGCTACTTCGGTGGTTCGATATAATATCTGTCTGCCGTGCCATCGCGCGAATACATTATTTGCCTAACTTTAAAGCACATTTTGATTAACGTCTCGTTCAACTGGATATGAAAAATATTGGTCCAAACAAAATAATATATTTGCTAAGACACCCACTATGTATGTGTCGTCTACTTTATTTTGTTCCCGCCAAGTGAAAATTGAAAACGCCCTTTTCTAATCGCAGTTTTCAAATAAGTAGCGAGCAAAAATTGAATTTGGAAACTGTTCTAAATTCCCACTGTTTCATATTTTCCAAAATCGATTAGTTAATGGATACGATCAACTGAAGTCTATTTTCCAAATCCCATTCCAATTGCGGTTTTAAGTTTCACTTGTGTAATGGGAAATTGGAGTGTTTTAATTTAGGACAACTTAAAAAAATCGCATAGTTTCTCCAGTCTACAACACGCAGTTTTTCTATTCAAATTCCGTAGCCATTTTCGACTCATTTCCGCTGTGGTAGCAAAAATCCGTTACTTATTAGTTTTTCATTTTTTAAACAACTGTTGTAATTCCTCATCGCTACACTTTTAAAAATCGTCAGTAAATTTGCAACTTTAATGTTCATCTTAAATTCATGAAATGTCTTAGTTTACCACCTGACCTGTTTTTCTAAGTTTCCATCAACTACCTGTTTGCTAAATAGTAGTTGGAAAAAGATGTTTCTAATTTCCACATGTCGGACACAAAATAAAATGGACGACACCTTAAAATCCGAATTTACTAAACGATATTTTATTTGCATTACCCAAACTGCTTTGAGATACATATTATAATCATATCCGCTTATACTCAATTAATCCGAACGTTTTACGCATGCCTGCAATATGCATGTGTCGTCAAACGATTATAGCACTGAATTACATATTTTAGCATTATCCCACCTACGCCCCTGTTTTGCCGGTGCTTGAAAAAATACCGTGTATGTAATCAAGCTAAAATATTAAGCATTTGGTTTTTAGGAGCTGTTGAATCAGTAAAACGGTCGTTTACTAAACATCAACCTCAGGAAACAGCAGAACGTGATCATCTTCGCGACTGTGACAGCGGTTTACCTCTGATGCCCGGAAGCCATAGTCGTTCTTGTAGCGTTGACTCGACCAACGCCGGAACACATCTGTATCCTGATTCGCCATCTCGACATGCATGCTTGAGTGTTCCAGCAATTGATCCCCGTCTCCTGTGTCCACAAGATGCGTGTGACCCTGAAATGAGTTCACTTAAAGATGATGACTATGATAAAACAACCCATTCGATAAGAGATTCAGCGTCGTGCTCTAGTTTCACTGCAATGCATGATCAGACTGTTCATGATGAGGCTGTGGGTGTACCAGTTGCAGTAATGGAAGATAATTTGGCGAGAAGACGATGCTCAAATTCAAAGGCTCAGCAACATCAGGAATCGAACGGAGTATCCGGTGGAAGTAGTGGAATTATTCGTTCTTTTCGACGAACGAGTTCGTCCAAAGTAGTTGGACGGCCGACAAATCTTTCAAGCGAAGGTACTGATGGCGATAACTGCGACGATTCTGAGAAACTTCAACCAGCTGATTGTATGTTAGGCGACAGCAAACGTAAGTTGAGCAAATGCGACAGATACGAAAATGAAGCTACGGCGGAACGAAACCAAAATGGTATACTTCTTTCAAAATCGGGGACTAAAATCCACTACAACAAACTGCAATCACCGTCCAACAGTCAGAACTCGCTAAGTCGAAAATGCAATCAAAACAACGTTAAACAAAGCGGCGAGGAATGGAGCAGTTGTAGGATCAGCGGAACGAAAAATGGTTCGAGTTCCAGTCAAACATTCCGAAAACAATTTCGCACCCGAAAGTTGACGCCGACAAGTATTCATTCTGCAAACGTTTCTAGGTCACCATCACCGAGTCGAGCAGATCATACAGTTGTCCACAATTTTGATGATTCTTATAATCCTAACCGCTGGAAACGCGACAATCCAACGATTAATCCTATACCATCGCCAAATGGTCGTAGAACTTTCGCTGAAGCCAGCAGCCCGTCTGCAGATTGCAGTGACGCCCTGAACAAATCTCTTCTGTCGTCATCGGTTTCTGTATTTGTACCAGCGTTCGGTCAGTCGCCGCAACTTGCGCACTCACAAGCTGCACAAAATCTTTTAATGACAGCAAACGCTTCTTCAGCTGCAAATACCGAACAAAACGTTGAAGACAATTCTACAACGATCGGAGACCATTCAAAAATACGAAAATCATTTCGGGGTATGAAATCAAAACACAAAAGTTCGCCTATAAAAACCAAAAAACATCTGCGGTCCCCATCGCCTGAGTATCCCAACACACGGTATGCTGTACGTCTGAACAAAGCCGACGAAAATGCAGGCATTACTTCAATACGGAGTAAACCACAGTCTCCTATTGTAGATTGTTCACAATATCGAGAAACTGAATGTCTTGATCAAATAGGAACGCAACATCAACATCTTCTATCAGATAACGACAAGCCGATGCTACATAAAGACGAACTCGTGGAAAACGCATTCAATATGGAGCAAAAATGTAATCAGGAGACGCTACCAACGGCTGCATCGAGCACACAGTATTCACGCTTAGAGCCAACGTGTTTGCCAAACGTTCCACAGTATACAGGTGTCAATATTTATACCACACCTTCTGAATTTCTTAACGACGAACCGGTAAGCCCCGGTATAAATATCAGTGGCCCTAGCACAAGTGTGATACTGCAGCCACAAGAGCAACAAGACAACGAAATGTTTTTGGATCAAAACAACGTAGGAAACACCTCAAATAGACGCTATCAACGACGCTATAATACAGCTGATATCGTTGAAGATATGCTTCCTGCGCGACCACGACAATTACCAGCTGCTGAAATCCACAAACGATTTTCGTGGAATACAACTGGCGCGCAGATGCAACCGAATAACCTTAAAGAGTCTTCTAATGCGTCTTGTTGCCATTATGCTGGAAACTCAACGGCAAGTCGAGAACTGGACAGAACTACGTTACAAGCGGTCCAATGCTCACATGCCGCTGAATTTCCTGCATCATGTCACAACGGCCGAAACGCCGCGACAACAAAATGCACCTGTGCATTGAGCTCAGATTCTTTTGCATCGGTTACCAGCTCAACTTCTGGGATATCGACATGTAGTAGCTCAGTAGGGTCAACTATTGGACAACCTGGGCAAACGGGAGATCATTGCGTTGATACCAAACGAAAAGAGCTTGGACGGCCTCCAACAACACCAAACACTGTGGACGATGCTAGTATTCGATTGTTTAGTGGTCGACGAAAAATTGTACTACCGTATTTTCCGTCAAATGATAACGAACAACGGCTTCGTGCGGCGACAAATCGAAATCATACGTTTGGAACGCATGCTACTGGTCGCAGGATATCAGCACCGATGATGGAATTACATTCACAATATCACAACAAAGAGCCAACCGACGACAAATGTTATTCAACAAAAAACAACACGTCGTCGTCGTTTGGTCATAGTGATAGTGATATCGATCAAGCTTCGGTGGAAACGATTACAGCACATAGAGACCATTTGGGCCACCGGACCGGTGAGTTCGATGAGGATCAGTCCGCCAACTTTTCAACGTTCTCAGGCTTGCAGCAGGCCCCGGATCGCGGGATATTGAATAGTAATCAACGACATGTTTCGACGATTGTGATAAACGATGGTGGTGCTTCAAAATATGCCGCAAACGATGATCAAGACGAAAAATTAACCGGTATGTTTGAAGTGCCACTTGGATTTCAAGCTGGTTAAAAATTTAGTACTTTTGTGCAAATTAAAATCAATAAACTGATTTTCATCGGCTGCGAAACTTATAGCTCTACATGAAAACAGGTAAAAATGTTTTCTAACCTTTAGGTATATATTAAGGATGCTGCAAGATTATGTATAGCAATTTCCCGAAGGCGAAACGATTTTGTAGTATCACAGCAGCTGCCTACAGTCCGTTTACTCTTAGGGTTGTGCTATACTTGACATCCGGCGCCGTCCGTCACCCGTACGGTGCCGTTCGACACCGTACGTCTCCATGTGCATCACCGTGCGTCACCTATCCGGCGCCGCACATCAACTTTCGTACAATAAGTTATCGTACGAGAGTTATTTGCGTATGGTACCGCACGGTTACGGTCGGCGCCGTACGGGTGACGCATGGTGATGGACGGCGCTGTACAGATGACTGACGGCGCCGGACGTCAACAAAAGTATAGCGCAACCCTTATCCTGTGTCCTTTAAACACCCGTTATTCGTTTTTGTTCCCGTTTAAGCTGACATACTATGCCGCCGCATTTATTACTTTATTGGCAATTTTTTGAAACCTGTAAATTATCTATAAGTATATATTTTGTTTCATTTATTACCTGTCAGTGGACGACACGTGCGGGTTTGAGAGAAAGATATGAGATATATAAAGAATGTTTTTTTCGTTCAACTCGTTCTAGTGATCCGGTAATGAAGTTTTACACAACAGTTAAGAACGCGATTACTGATTGGAAGCCACTTCAAGCAATGTTTATTTTCAAAAATGGTCGTTTTGCGCCCCGTGTCTTTTGGCAAATTATACAACCCTGCCAGCGCTACATTATTGGCCCAGGTCCCTGTGACGAATGGAAGTGAACCTTTACTAGATCTTCTTATTCACCGCACTAGTCAGTTTGAGACGCAAAAATTGCTCCCAATTCATCGGTGTGGTGAGAGCTTTTGTTGATCGTTTTTCACTATGAGAATATTATGATCTCCTGCATTCATTTATTCCAACAGCTTTGTATTGGTCAAAAAAATGCCATCATGCCAGGTGTCCAAAATATCTGTTGTGTGGAGTGGCAAGCGAGGAACCACGATCTTGGGTAACCATGTCTGCAACTAGAATGAGAAACGGAATCATGCCAACTGTGACCGTCGAATACAAGAAGAGCATTGTCGTCCTTACCAATTTTCGATTTCATCCATGGAGTCATGACTTTCCATTGTTATCGAACCTTTTGCAGAGACAGTGGTATGTCGCGTCATCAGCATCTGGGGTTGTTCCGCGTCAACGTTGGAGTATTCGAACTTCTTTGCGAACGACCAGTGGGGAAGACTCGACCCATAGTTACACTGTATATTTTTCGCGACCTCGCCTCAGCGAGGTCGTGTTTAGATGGTTGTTCATCCTTTTTTAATTTGCATACGCACTATGTGGTATGCACGTACCACTATTAAATAGTTAATTTAATGGCATTTGCAGCAATAGTAAATGGTAGGATGGTTGTACAATTGGCATACGGTGCTAATTGTACTTCAGTACTGAATGGCAATTGTTGTTTGGTTAATTTCATTGTTTGCATACATACTTTTGATATTTCTCTGGTTAGGGAGATAATTTTGGGTTTTTGGCGAATTGTTTGTAGTAGCCGCCTATCCACACCTTTTCCAGTTGTACTTGCAGCAGAGTGCAAATATATACAGGATAAGGCATCGCTCTCATAAACATTACGGCCCATATCGTGCCAGTAACTCACCGTACCATACTAATATTTTTTCATTTTAGTACGATGCTGGAGCATGAGGTCGCTAGTTATTGTGAATTCTGCCTTACATACATTACTAAGCCATCTCTATTTTCAAAACCAGTTTTACAAAACTGCAACCGCAACTTGCAGCTGTAAGTTCTCGTTGTAAAAACATACACGTGTGAGACTCAATCTTCAGAAATTTCAACCAACGACGAATCACGCCGTCATACAATCAGCAGCGACATATCCGATTTGCATTCATTGTCAAGCAATAACACAACTCCACGAAATTCCATAGTCTTACGTTCGGCATCCGATTCACAACACTACCGCAATACACGCCCCGGTTCCGGTGACAAAAGATCTACAGGCACACCCACAGCGGTCACCAAAGAAGATATGCTTCAGTTGATGCTGCAAGATAAATTAGAAGCTACGTAAGTTCGTTTGATTTTTACTTTGAAGATTTGTAAAAAAAGGTACTTGTTTGTTTGTCTCACATCTACAAATAGCTCTCCCCTCATAATGTCTGGATTAATAAATTAGGCTCAAGACCCAGGCTTTAGCTTAGGCTTAGATTTATCGGAACATCTGGAGCGTTTAGCAACTTATGATATGCTTTAGTTAATCCTGCAAGGTAAAGTGGAACCAACGTTAGTTAGTATGATTTGTATGATAATTATGTAAAAATGTTGGTATCAGAATAGTAATTTTTCTTTGATATATCGCAAAACAGCTGAGCATGTTATTCGCGAGTTGCTGTAATCAGGTACAACTGAAAGCTGAATTAGCTCTATACAACTATTCGTCAATTACGGTATGTTCGAACACAGACGCATATCCGGTATAACCGCGGATTTCTTCCAATGCTGATTTTTTCCTAACCGGAAATAATCCGCTAGCGTATGTTCGCCTCCCATCGGCGAAGAAAATTCACCAACGCAGTTGTCTTCACCCGGAAAAAATCCACTGGCGGACTTCAATTTCCTCTAGTAGATTTCCCCCCTATAACAGCACCACTTGTTTAAAGATTATTCTACTAAATAATCTAATAGTAAAACTATCCCTCTCAGAGACAATGGGCTAATGAAACTTTCCTCCAAGTGGATTATTTCCACCGATGCCGATAGCGATGCCGATTAAATGGCACTGCCCTAATTTCAAACCAAGGTAAAACAAGAGGTCCACGGATAATAATCCACTTGAAGGAAAAAACTTGATTAGCTCATTGTTTCTAAGCGAGATGTGCAATTTGAAAGCCAATAAAAAATGATGTAATTAAGAACTAAAGTTATGTGAAGTCAAACCCAATGTAACGAAAACTATTGCTCTGTTTTCAGACGGGAGTTAAATTTTGTTGTTAGAAATATAGCAATATATCTTCGGTGGCAAATATGCAACTGCGTTCATTAGTATATTTCTATTTTTCAGAGATGTGTAACGTCAATCGTGGAGAACGCAACACTAAAACATTTGCCAAATGTAGACTGTCTGGGAAGTACAGCTATCGGATAGTTCTGCTGGCAATATCCATTTTCCTTAGCCCATAAAATTTCCTTATTTTTTCATTTTATAAAATTCGTAGACTGTTGGGTCGCTTCATACATTTTCATTGCTAAAGTGTTCACTGGTTGTCCTCCTATTAGTCGAAAATACCGTATCCCATGGCGCAGGATACTGTGAACTAACTGTAATCAAAATTTCGTTTAGCAGTCAACCCTTATTTAAAAATTTAGTTTGTAAATGGCGTATAAGTCAAACTTTTAGCGCCCATATAATTAATATTGGCCAAACGTGCTAAAACCGATTTATAATTGGAATTTATCAACTTGCACGTTTGTAAAGAATAATAGACTGGCAAAAAGGTAACGTTTCCTTAATTGTGACTGAAAAACTTTTATTAATTTTTACCAGCTTTTGTTTACACTGGGTTAACAGTATTTTAATAATATTTCTGTGATATTTTACATCTGTGAGTTAACATTTTGTATTCATAGCATACTTCTGGTTCAATATTATGACACTGGTTTATGAAGAAATGTGTTGTGAAACGTGATATAAATCTACTAAGGCTTACCATGTTCGGCTAAGGCCTACGATATTCGGCTCTTATACATATTTCCCCTCCCCACAAGCCTAATCGCATGTCGAAACCTAAAGTCTTACGTCTAAGCCTAATTTTAAGGTTAATTCTAAAAATTGTCGCAAAATATACAAATTTCGAAGACGGTAAAAGTGTATGAGAGCCTTTGGATTTATTGTGATAAATAATCTTCGTGGACCCTTTTTTATATTAATGTAATCTGCAATCAAGATGACATTCTGAGTAGATAATTCGCGACCATTGTATAGCTTTTAAGTGGACAGGACTATTTAGATGTACCGAATTAGGGTTGCGCAATACTTTTTAATTGTTTTAATGCAGTTCGGGGCCGTTCGACACCCGTACGGGGCCGTTCGTCAGACTCATCGAGGACAGACTTCGCGCAACAACTTATCACCCAGACAGTTCCTAAGGCTAAACCTAAGCTTAAGCACACTCCCAAGTGTAATGATGCCGGCAAATCTTGGAATCGATTAGATTTCGAATAGCAAGCTTGTTGGGCGACGAGTTGTCACGATGCCGTTTTGAGTTGGAAACGCCAAAAGATGTCTAGATACATGTTAGCATACTGAAATTAATACTTTTTTCAATATTTTGAAAAATTGTCATGGTTAATTTTGTTATGCAAATGAATTTATTATCATCGGTGATATATTGTGATAATTAGTTCTGTTTATTTAAATAAACTGTAAATTTATTGTCCGAATTATTGCTTATCGCGTCGGGGGGTTGGGCAACGTATGTGAGGGAGGGGTGCCCCTGTCCGCTTAGTTACATCCCTGCGCTTAAGCTTTAAAGTTATATACCTCCAATGAGATTTAAGCGAGACTTATCGCGGCAGAGGTTTCATTTTGATTGTAACGCGGTTTGTGTAGTCCGGAAATTCCTATTTCGGAGAGAGCCAATTTGACTCACCATTTTTTGCAGTGTATGTTAAATAATGAAATCACATTAACTGCTATTTTTTGTAAACAACGGTTATAAATGTACAGTCAGTGTGCCATACAGGAATATTTGATTTTTAGGGCCAATTTATAGGGCCATGACAATAGTATGGGCATATTCTTAATGCTAAGCTTTATTTCAGTTCCTCAGAAAAACATTTTGCCCCTGACCTTTACATGGGTCATTTTTAGCAGAAAGTTAAGTGTATCTATCCAACGACATCAAAAATCGTTTTGAAAAATATTGGCCAATGTGCACACGTTTATAATGTTTCTTTTAACATTAAACGTAAATTTAAGTCTAACGACAGACAGTTCTATACGTCTATTTGATGAGTTAATTTCCTCGTTTCAATCTAAGAATTGCTTAGTTGTAGTAGAATTGATTGAGCTGAAATGATTACGGCGACACCTCAGTAAAGTTCTACATAGCTCAAAAGCGCGTAGTGGCGCCGATTCAGTACGTCTTTCATCTTCTAAATGTTTGTTTTACATTCGTTACAAAAATCGCAAACATGAAGACCTATCACACTTGATTATTACCGTTTGCACGAAGCTGAGCAATTTGAAAATTCTCATATAAAAATAAGCACAAAATCGCATACGCTGACAAAGTGAAGAAAACAGCAAAAGTTTGTCCTCATTGTGGAGCAATTTAATTTCGACAAAATCACACCAATTTCTACACAAAAATACAATTCAAAAAATTTAGTAAATTTTATAGTGAAACTAATATCCTATGAATAATTATTTTATATGCACATTTTTTGCTGATATCGATTTCTTTCGTTTTTTGTCATTTTTAGTAGAAAAATATTTGGTTTATGTCGTATTTGAACGATACATTCTACCGTCAGAGAATGCTTTTGCGGAGTGCATGTTAGCAGGAAACTTTTCAATGTAGACAGCTATGTATCTTAAAAATTTGAAACTCTAGCATGGCGATGTCTCATGGTCTTTTCCAACCCCCCGAGCCCAGTGTTTACCCCAAAATCATTGAATTTAAAAAAATTGTACATTTAAACTTCTCATGACCTCCTGTGATCACTCCACGGCCAAATTGGATTTTCTGAAAATTAGATTTTTAAGGTCCTAAATGATCTCCTCTCTTCGAGTCCAAAAAATGTCTGTCAAAAAATTAAACGTATTATATACCATCTGACGCAACTTGTAGAGCCAAATCAGTTATTTGACCATGATCCGTTAATCAGTCGTCTGATAACGGTAAATTTAACACCATTCGACCCAGCTATGCCAGCTGCGTTGAATTGATTATGAAATGTGTTTAACTTTTTGACAAAAAAATTTTTGGGTACCAAGACGGCACCTTGGGCCCATGTAAAGATCAGTAGCGGACTTTGCTACTGTTGACAGCACACCGATACAATTTATCCATCCTTTCTGGAGAAATTTTGTCTCTGAGAGAGACGTGCTTCTATATATTTGCCATATAGATTTGAGGCTCAAACTTTTTTAACAAGGCACAAATATCGCGCCTGAACTAATGACCGTAAACCATTGTTTCATAATTAACGACACAAAAGCTCAAATAAATCTTGGGCCAAATTTGTTTGTTGTATTAACACGAGCCACAGACGTGACTACATTAATTTACGCAACTCCAGCTTTACATCTCTCAATCAGGACTTAGATGCTTATCCCGTCCCCCCATAAATATTTTTCATTTCATCTCACATCTGTTTCTTATTTCAAGCTAGAATTTGAAGCACCGACCAAAAACAATGCTTTGTTCGTCGATTTGTTCTGCTCATAGTTGGCTCTTACTGCGGGATGAAAGCTAACGGATATTAGTTACACCAATACACTGTTTGCCACGCTAAGTTTTAAAAGCCGTTTCTATTCAAGCTGTACATATATTCATTTTTGCAGCCATATTTTGTGTGCCCAACAATAGCCAATATAAAGCTTCCTCAAGCCTTTTAAAGGCAGCAATTGAAAATTTTTCCACTAAAATTTTCAACCTTTCTAATAAGTCAAGGAAAAGTCTAGCATGCCCCTCCGGAAAAATTTTCAGCTCCCATAGCAAGGTGAGCTGGCTATGGGCCTGGATACTAATTCACAGATATCGTCTTTTAAAGTAATCCGCTAAGTCTAAATGGCAGAAGAGTATGTTTTCGAATCCGACCGCTTTGATATCTTTGTTTTCATGTATTACAAAATTATTTCAAACTTTATAAACAATAAACTCTGTAAGCAAACAATAATTGATTATGAAATTACATCAATACAACGACAAATAGAACAAGAAAGAATAGCAAATTTGAATAGGCATATTTCGAAGAAAGACGTACATTCAAAAACGAAGTCAGTAGAAAAAAGTATTTAACGAGAGTTCGTAGAAAAAACAGCCCAATAACTAACATTTAATTGCGCAACTTTCGCCTATTAACCAGTCAAAAATGTATAATTTATGCTACATTTGACTTTGTCAATCATGTTCTAAATAAAAAGTTTCATTTGTTAATAACTGCATTGTACAAAACATCTCCAACGAATTGTGCAATTGATATTTAAAAATTGTGCAATTAGGAGCGTATATACTAGGCGTAAAAATAGAAGGGTATATATTCCTCCGGGAAACTCCACAGACAGGCACAAACAGCTTTTAACACGAATATGGATACCTTTTGGCTTCCAGATACTTAAAAATGAAATTACTCTCTATCGAAACCGAATCCTGGCTACGATCCTGAATGTGAAACGATCGGAATGTTTCGTGTTTCTGTAATGACACAATATCACTTTCCGCGCAGTTAGGCGAGAGTTTTTTAAACATTAATTAATAAATGTTCAAGTTGTTTATATGTTTCAACTACTTCGTTAGAAAGTAGACAGTTTAAACAATGACGCTTGCTCTTATTTCAGAAATACAAGTGCGTTTAAGGGAAGTTTTCGCGTATCAGGTCGACTAACAAAATGCAGGAAACACTGCATCATCAAATAACAATTTTGAGAACACTTTTTGACCCCCTCATCTTTTGGTAGGAAATTAGCGGAAGCTTGCAGAGTATTTCAGCAATAACAACATTTATAAAACTACAAATATAATGTTGATTTGTTTTATGCTGAATATATGAACTCGTTGCGTCTTGGAATTCGTATTTTTATTGGTTAATGAGAGTTTTGTCTTAATACAAATTCGCTCACAATTGTATAGAAGGTGGGTTGCTATTATATTGAATTGTATCGCGCGTGCTATTTTTTTCATTCCAACGAGGTGAACGTGCAAATTATATCGTTAGATATGCAGTCTGCTGTATTGTTTGATACAAAGCTCACGCGTGACTGTAAAATTTGATACTAAACTACGGCAAAGCCGTGCGAAAAATCACCACAAAACACAACATACAAAGTTTGAGGTCTCATTCTTTGGAATATATTACTTTTTCGAGGATGTTTTTGTTATCATTACTATATCGATGAAATATTTTCAAATTTTACGAAACATCTGCTGAGTTGGGGGGTAAAATTTGATAGAACTAAGCATTCTCACGTTTGGCAGGGCCATATACAAGACGTGGAATAAAGCGGATATATATCCTCGTGAAACTTTTGGAGAGACAAGATTACAGTACTTTTATTATAGTTTAGGTATGCCTAACGTACAAATAAAAATATTTTATTGAAATAAGGGTACGCCCCTCGAAGTATAATTGTGGCGATGCGCCTAATGTTGAGATAATAATAATAAAAGTTCTAACGCCGCACAGCGGTTGCAGGTCGCGTGTAAGGTGTTCAGAGTGACGCTCATGTTTTTACAACTTTCACATCTCACAATGAATCGGTGTTTGGCAAGGTTGCATGGCCGAGACTTGGATTGGGATACGGGTGTGATAACAAAGACGATGCTGACTGAAAGGTGTTGATAAAAGAGGGAAATTTTCTCATTATTAGGTTACTGATTTTTGTTTGATCTTAATGCGTTGATTATTTTATCGATATTTCATCGCCGTCATATTTATAAAAATAGAAATTATCGACTTGACGATTACACGGCGTTTCGGGTATCAGAATAAATTACCGGAATCACAGGAAGTTGTAGCACCAAACCGTTAATTTGCTACGCGGAAAGCTAACGAAACCATTATACTAAACGAATGCGGTTATCACTGTTATTGCTATCTGGGTCGAGTAAATTTGCCCTGAAACCATGAACCCTTCTCGTATCCAGTATTCTGCGAGTACCAATGAATAAGAATTCTATGGTTTAACTTTGCTCAGAAACTTAAAGGCCAAGTGGTTCCAGGAAGTTAATACCAATGGTATGAAAACGGTCGTTTGCTTGCACAACCCAGATGTCTTCTGCTTTCTGCCACAATTATTTAGCAAGCAATAGAATGCTTAGATTAGCATTTTTGATTCTGCTAGAGATTTTACTCTTATCAGGAATCCTTAGTCGTATTGATTCGAAGAATTGTTTGACATGCTTAAATCATACAGTGGACTCAGTAACCCATACCGTGGCCTCGTGAGGTTTAGCGTTTGCTCAGCCAGCAATTATATGTCATTAGTTTCAGAACAAAAATTACAATATATTAAGCAAAATTTCGATTTTTAACTAAACTAGCTATGTAATATCTTGCATATGTCTAAACGTACATCAGAGACTCGACGTTCTCAACGAATGCTGATACAAGCTATATCGTCTATTTCAATCATGAAACCGTTAAACATTTACTTTGCAATTATCGCAGCTGCGTGTGTTTACATTCCACAATGTAAGTATTTTAATGCAAAAACAATGAAGCGAACCAAAATATTTTTCAACTATCAGTCCAAAATTAGTAACTTTCCGCATTTTTTGACAAATGTTCAAATAATACCCGTTTTAATCGTAAACTGAACAGATTTCCAGTGTTAAGGTTAGCACAAACTTTCTAGTGGAACCTTGCCATATAATACACATTCGCCGGAACTATCATGACTCCACAACCCTTGCAATTCTTCGGCCCCCGATGACCATTCGGTCAGGTGCACCCTTCTCTACGATCGTCAAATCACCGCCCCGACTGACTTTCGAGTAATTTTTGAAGTGTTACTTACAGAGACTTTTAAAAAGTGACTTAAAGACTAACTTTTGACAACATTGCGGAAAATTTTTCTAACTCCACAATTTGGACGTATCGTAACCGCGTTGCGTAGGTATGTCAAACCGCGAACTCCAGAATCGGCAAAACTTGGTGAAATTAAGCTGAGTATTTTTCACCTCCGATTGCACCCATCCAGTTACTATAGAACTTTTTGTGACGTAAATGGACACCAAGGAACAGTACACTAGTAAATTAGACAACTTTTTCTGCGCGTATAGACCCACGGGTGAAAGATAAAATTTCCACGGGAAAAACGCAAACTTATTAAAAAATCTCTACCTACGTACACCTTTGCTGCAAACTATTTAAAAACGTATAAAGTTTATTTGTTTCTTCAGAAATTTCGGAAGCGCATCTGTCCTTTAAGCACCCTTTCAAACAAATTTATGTCAAATTTGTCTATTATTGACCGAATAAAATGCGTGAAAGCGAGACTACGCGCAAGCAAATCCATGATAACTTCACGAAACTGGTGTGCTGGTTTAACCGAAATTCAATCGAGTGAATCTTGGCACTAGTCGGCATGCAGATGTGATGCATGAGCATTTCAGGATTGACCTAATTGATTTCTAGAAGCACTCTGTCATTTTAATTACAGGTTTTGCCATAAAATGCTACGTGTGTGGCCCGACAGAACGTGGCGAATGCTCATCACAATTTCAAGTTGAATGCAACCCGTCGACAATGCATCCAAAATTGCCAAAAGGCACGAGCGTTTTGTGTAAAACAGTCAAAACAAACTTTGCACCAGGTAAAAGCCGCTGAATCCAGCATTTTAAGACGAATTTGTACAATTTTGAAAAAAAAAACTCCTTGTAATCTTGCCTTGCATGACGTTCGTTTTGGGGATCTGCAAGGCAAACTGGCTTCAAAACAACGTTAGGTCATACTCCATCATTGAGTCCAGATCATGCAATAGAAATACAAATTTCAGTCCACCTATAGATTATTATGAATGCTAATCAGGAATACCGAACCATACAAAACAAGACATGCGAATGATCACTAGGATAAACATAAATCTTTGTCGTGTCAGAAAATTGGCAGTTTGAATGCTTTGCATATGTTCAGCTTTAAAAATACTTCCAAGCAGTACAAATGTAGTTTTGAGTGTTCTCTGTGTTTTAGGTGATTATTCGATCTCAAAAGAATGCATATCCGAAGAAGAATTCATTCGCAATAACGGCGGCCAACCGTCTCGAACGTGTTTCGCTGCGAATCCGGACACAAGTGTGTGCGTATGCAATCACGATTTTTGCAACCAAAAATCACTTGCTAGTCAAATCGATACGTTGAATCGAAGTTATTCGGCGATCGCATTAATTCATGCTGGTGCCGCTGCGCCTCCAACGCCTGAAATTTCTCTCAGTTTAGATGGTGAAGTTCAAACCGCTCAGGTACGCATACTTGTTTAGTTTAATGATATCGTAATTTTAGTTGGCTAAAACGAAACACAATTGTTTATTATTCTCTCAAACGTAACTGTGAAATAATTAAGTATAGAAACTCATTCATGTAAACTGATCTCTGGCCGGTTCCAGTGAAACTGGGGTCCGAATTATTAATTTTTCGAAGTTGTATTAAACGCTTCTGTTCATATAATCCTTTAGTAATTTTACGAAAATTTATTTGCGAAATTTGATCAAAAGCAGGTATAATTGAAACGCTGTAGAAAATTTTGTAAGCTGTTGTTCAGATTGACGATTTCAATATTTGTTTTGCTGGGCGCCATCAAAAGGATGTGCTAGCGTGGAAAACTTACCCGTGTCAAAAATAAATTCAATCCATTCGGGGTCATATTTCTATTTTTTAAAATAAATATCTAAAAACTTTATCTCAAAACATACTAATAAGTTAAAGTGTTATTTTTTTGACAAATTTCAGGTAAATTCAGCGTTGAAACCTATCCAGTCGCCGTCTCTGCCTGATTCAGCATATGACGAACGTATACTGGTCATTCAACCGTCGCTGAACGTCAACTTACCACCAGCAAGCGCTTTGCCCACTAGAAAGCGTTTCCGCCGACCCCCGTCCAGTTCCCACGACATTTTATCACCGCGGCTACAATTTGCTTCGCGATTTGACACCGCATCGAACCCTCAAGCAACAAGTGGGCGTGTATCTACTGATGCTACTGCTCCTGGTCCCTTGCCTGGACAATATTTAATCGGAGCGCTACAAAATCCGGCATTTAATTCGCCAGCAGCCCACGCTCGGCTCGCTCAGTATTATCGCAATTTACAACAGTTTCCGCGACGACGTCCAGCAATTGTTAATCCAACGGTACCCGCTGGAAACGATCACTCCAACACTGGTTTGATTCAGCTGCAGTCAACTGCTAAAGGTCAAGTAAGTGTTTTTATTACAGCGTTTAGATGATATTTTTAATGTTAAGTGCGAAGTTACGTGATTTATGATCAAAGTTGAACTAAACGTTAATTGAAATTAGCTTTACTGCTATACGTACGTTTAATGGCTAATTTATTCACTGTAGTCAGAAAACTGACGGCTGTCATAGTGAGCCTGCAATGCCTCACTCAGGCGGACGAATGCAATTTTTGCAATATGCAGTGTCTTTCTGTGTGTGTATCAAATGAATGCAGCATAGCAATTAGCAAAAAGAACCAGTTAGCGATAGGTTTTTTAACTTTATAAACTACTGCAGTTGTTGGTACCGAAAATTACGCAGCAGAAGTAGGATGTATAAGAAACAAATAGTCTTAAATATAGAAACGAAATATTTACTAGTTCGAAAGATATTACACATATTGCTAACTGGGGATTGGTGCTACAAACATTATACCATATAACCAAGGGCTGTATTCTCAAATGTCTCTAGTACCCGTCAGCAGTTTTGATTGATTTTGTAACTTTGGAACCAGTAAAATGTGAGGTCAAAATTTTGCACATTTAACGCATCTGATTTGCTCTAACTCCTGTACCAATTTAAGAATGCGCAACTGCAATAATTCGTCAGTCTAAAAACCTATCGGCAACTGCCGATAAGTGCTATACGCATTTGAGAATATAAGCCATAGTTAAGCGCAAAACCAGGAGAGAATACGTTGTTATTTTATTTTAAAATCATGAAACTGTCGAACATCAAAATACAATTTCAGCCGAATATTGTACAGCGAGTGGCAGCAATATACCATCCAAACGCTACAGCGGTCAGAACTCAGGTAAGCAACCGTTCCATTCAAGCCGATGTGAGAGTCTAACTCAAGAACACGATGAGTTTAAACCAGGCCCGTACCCAGGTCAAGACTTCAGAGAGGGCATCAAAGCTATTGTAGAAGACGCATTAAGGAAACACGCGATTTTCCAGCGAGCTAAACCTTTTCAAAATAATCCCTTGGCTTCAAAAATGTGAGCTGTCAAATAAATATTCTCCGCTCGCTACATATGTAGCCGGTCCAGTCAGAGTGATTCCTTCGTTAGGCCTACCATCCTTCCATTGAACCCATAACCGTCCTGAACTAAACTGAACGCACACTTTATCGTTGGTGAATCCAGCTTTCCATCCAGTAGCAAATACAGCGCATGCTCCACTGCCACAAGCCAGTGTTAAATTATTTACCCCACGTTCATACGTTGTTACTTCAACCGCATTTGCTGATTGAACGACCGCAAAGTTAACGTTAATACCTGCTGTAAATATTTGTTTGCGTTGAAAATACTGCCCGATTTCAATTAGCGTCGATTTACTTGGAATATGAGTGAGAAAAATTACTAAATGCGGGTTGCCCATATCAACACATGCGACAGACACGATTGGGTTATTGTTTGAACACAATGGTAGGCTAACTAATTTTGAAACTATGTCAGTGTCTGAATACAGCATCCATGGTTTATTGAAATTTGCTGTCCCCATATCAACGGTGACCTGTCTTGTTGGTTCATTTGAGCATATATTTTGATACTGTGCCGAAATACAAGAAGTTTCATCAATCTCTGAGCTTTCTTCAAAATCATTTTGCTGGCCGGAGTCGTCTTGATTGTCTGGATTCGTTTCGAAATCGATTTTCAAAGCTTTAGTAAATACGGTAGTGACCCGAATAAGGGTGGGTGTAATTAGAGCGGGTATTCAATTCCATTCTATGTTGATTTCTATTCAATAGGAGTGTGCGTGCCTATTAGACTCTGTTAGTGGAACCTGGATTTTTGAAACCGTACTTAAGTATTTACTTAAGTTATACTTGAGTAATTACTTAAGTCGCAGACTTAACTAAATGCTTGACTTTTTGACCAAAAACAATGAACCACCAAATACGAGCCATTGTCTTAGCAAGAAAGCCATAGATTTGATTTACATTAATGAGGCACCATGAGTCTACATTTTCAATTAGATCGATAATATGCCAGAACTAAAAGTCTGTTATCAAATTAAGTCAGCGATTTAAAGTATTTACTTAACGAAACTAAGCTTTTAAAAACGACCAAATGGTTAAGTAATCATATACTTAGCACAGTACTTAAATCGTACTTAAACTTAAGTAGAGTTTCAGAAACCCTACCAGAGACCAGGACATTTAATCCGGAGGCCAAAGTAGAATAATGCCCTACACTGTTCAAAACAGACTCTCAGACAACCCGAATAAACTTTTATCCAGAAAAAAGATTAGCGGACATGGCAATGGGTGAAAATGCTTCGGTCTGCCGAGAAGAAATGATATAAAAGAAGTGTGTATTAAAAATAAAAAAATGGTCCATAACAGAACAATAGTGGAATAGCTTCTGGAAGAGTAAAATAAATATCAATCTGCCATATTATTCGGATGATTACCGTAACAATCTAGAATGCGATTGGCAACTTGGAGCTTCAAATGACTAACGTTGTACATTTCAGCTAATAGTCGGGCCACACAACGGCTTGCGTTCCCACATGCCATTCCAATAGATCCATCACAGTTGTATATTGCCATTGTGAATACTAGAACTGTAGAATCGCCGCCTTTGCCTTCAGCAATGTTTCGAGTATTCTCAGAAATTTTTCTATCTAATCGTTTATTTTGTGCTAAAGATTTACAGCTAAAATTTTTAATATGCGGCTGCTTGTAGTCGAACAGTAGAAATTGATCACAACCAATACCCGTTTTACGGTTACTAATACAAATCGCTAACTTGACGAGCGTGTCGTTCGTGAGCTGCGCAACGCTACATTTGTCGACGGCTACAAAGTCGTTGCCTAAACCATGCATTTTCAAAAACGGTATCTTTATCATGCTAAAACCAAGGTCAATTCTAATTTGAAAATAGAACAGATTTTAAAAATTTGTTATAAGAATAAACATTTCAAATAATACGTTTTAAAGTTGATTATATACATAATTATGTTATAAGAATAATGTGACACTGTAAGAGTTGCGCTATACTTGCTGCAAGCCGCCGAACACCGCTGAAAGCCGCCGAGCGCCGCCGAACGTCGCCGGGCGCCGGCGCGCGGCGCTGTAAAACTTTATCAAAAATTACCGCATGCGGCCGCGCGCCGATAAGTACAACGCAACCCGAAAGCTATGACATGCTAAACATAACGGAGCGAAAAGCAAGAACTAAGACTAAAAACGCAATATATATATATATATAGTGCTATACCAATGTCTGAAAAGTTTGAAAACTCTACCGGGAAACTGTACACGGGCTTAAATACAAACTGTACAAGGGCATAAATGCAGACTGTATAAGGTTCAGTTCTTCGTTTAGTTCTTCAATTTCGCAGTGACGAGAATTAGTTTTGTATGTCTTATCAGCAAGAAAACTGATATCACAAAATTTGACTGGGCCAAGCTTCAGTACAACGCCTGATTAATTTGTAAAAACATATAAAATAAAAACAAAACTACCGGTTGTTATATATACAATATATAATATATGTATATCGTTATGCAGACTTAGCTAAAGCAGTCAGAAAGTCTTAAGTGTCCGCTCCATCAGCATTCAGGGCCTTTACACGCAGGAGAGACTTCGGCTGGTCCGACATGTGCGTATAAGTCAGTGATTTTTAAATATATTGTTTTAAATAATACCGCAGTAGATTTAGCCGCTTGTTCAAATTAGAACAATCGAAAACTTAATGATAAACAAGTATATAGAATGTTTAGAAAAACCCAAAATCATTTTAGCGCCGCGTTCTGAAAAATACTCCAACGGAAGAATGAGAAATAAAGGAAAAACAACAAAATGTAACAAATGTAGTAATACAAAACAAGTTCCAAATGAAAGAAAATTCCTTTTAGCTTTTAAAACTGAAAAAAACTTACTAAAATATTTTATTTATCTTTTGAAAAAAAAAGTTAATTGCCGTAAACAAGAAATCTAAGCAAGTACTCGTTAGTCGAGGCTTTAACTTATAATGTAAGTTTTAGAACAGTGGGGTTGTTTTCAACACACCGCATGTGTTTCCACTTGTTATATTAACGAGTTTTCTCGCCAAAAAATCTATTTCAACGACGGCTCAACTTCGCTATTTACGAACAGAAATAAAATTTGGATGAAGAAATTATTTGTCTTAATCGTACATTTCAAATCCTTTTCTTTTGAAGTTTGCATTTGTCAATACGGTGTGTTTTACAGACTTATTAAAACTCTGATTAATTCAATTTTTTAGGTTCGACCAGTATCAAATACAAATATTGCTTACTCAGAGCCGGATCCTAACTATTCTGAAGGCATTTTATCACCAATCGCAGCTGTAGAGCCAGAACCACAACCTGAAAGACCAACGAAACTACAAGAACCGGTCTTAAGCGTTGGTGAACCAACTTCAAAATCAGAACCTACTGCAGCATTGTCGTCTCCAGTGTTGTCAAGCGGGGTGGAAGTTCCTAAAATCCCACAAGGTTACGTTTTTATAACTTTTATTGATTATAAAAACAAGGACCAGAGCTGAAACCAGAGATCTGATATGCGTTCGGGCGGCAAATTTCAAACAGTTTCTTCAAACTCGCTCTAAAATGCTGAAAAGTAGTTGCATTTGTGGTTAGCTTTACTGTTTACCAGCAATATACATTGACTTTCGATTGCCTACTTTAACGATATGTATTCAGGGGTGCGGCCTGGATTGTAGAAAGAATACGGTTATGTACTATTAAAAAATTTATAACGGGTTCTTGCTTTAACAATTTTAAAAAGGTTCCTGATCAAACCTGGACAAAAATTATCGACATATATGCCTGCAGTGTCTACCTCGTGTGTGTATTATTATGTCATAAACCTGAAATGTCCCACATACACATTTTGGGCAGCTTTCCAACTTTTCTTTCCATGTTTTGAAAGAATAACAATATATATGTCGTAGCCCAAGCCGTAAATCAGCCCAATTCTGAATTGGACTAGTCCAGCGCGAAATTACGACTTGCGCTAGCCCACGACGTAATTCTTTCTCTGCTACCAGCGTACGCCCTGTGATTGGTTACTACCTTATTGCCGCGCTATTTTCTGATTGACCAAGTAGTGGTTAAGTACCTATTGGCTACCAAACAGTTAGATTTGCTTTAATTTACCGCTATCAAGTAACCAATCAGAATACGCACCGCTTTATCAGAAATGATTCCGCCTTGGGTTAGCACAAGTCGTTATTCCACTTTGGTCTAGCCCAATTCAGAATTGGGCTCAATTACGACTTGATCAATGACACATACATGCATGCAAATTAAATGAGAACTAGTAGGGTTGCAAATGTTTCAACAACGTTCACTAGGACTCTTTATCTGGGTTTCAAGACTATCGCTGCGTTCGCATCCCATATCCAATTATATACTTTTTGCTGCACAGATTTTGACGTCCTTCAGTGTGCGACGTGCTCTGAGTCAGAACTCGACGATCCTGCTGAATGTACAGAATCGAAACTGTTGCCGTGCAACTTGAACAATTTCCCAACAACAGCAACTATTCGATGTGTTACGCGTAATACGATTATTGCGAGCGGTAAATACGCGTTCTTCAAGTTAATTTGATTACAGCCAAACTAAAAAATTGGCCAAATTAAACAGGTCGTGTCGTGCTTCTTGTTTCACTTCCACCCAAAGTGTTCCCCACACAATTCCTGGATTAATAGGCTTAGGTTTCGAAAACTTGCACGTGCAACTTGCATGCGCAGGTTTGGTCGCAAAGTAGCTTTGAAGTTCTTGCAGCTGCAGTTTCATTGGTCAATCGGAATGTTCCTTTGAAAATACTTGCAGCTGCAAGTATTTCGTGCAGGTTGCAGCTGCGAGTTCTCGGTGGAAAATCTTGCACGTGTGATGAATGGGGCTTGAATCAATCAATTTTGCAAATTTACAGAATGCAATTATATTTACTACCGATATATAATTTGAACTTATCGAAATGGTTTTTTTGTTAAAAGGTCTTGGCACTTCTTTAAACCATATTAAAAGGAAATTAAAATTTATTTCTACAGAACCGTAACCGACTTAAAATAAACTTTGCGATTAATTTTTAACCCATTCTCCCGTGAATATTTTCTATTTCATCCCGTGAATATTTTCTATTTCATATAAAACCCTAATTTCAAGCGATGTTGTAATTACTAATCACTGCGCATTGCGTACAGTTTGCGTTAAGTTGCTCACAGTATGCTTCATGTGTGAAAGGTTTAATATTTACTTATAGAAAAGCAAGCAATTGAAAAATTCTGTTCTTCTGATGCGGCGCTTGCAAGCATATACGGTGCTCAAGTACTTACTTTACTTAATAACCGCTCAAAAGAGCGGTGTTTCATGACCGCAGACGGCCGAACCCGATTCTGTGTATGCTCTGAATCAAGCTGCAACCAAATCACAATTGATGCTCAAATTAAATCGTATCCAAGTGTTCAACTGGACGAACCCCAGCCAATTTCAGTGGATCTTACACCTAAAACGTCAACAAGTTATATGTCCACTGGGGCACAGAAAGATTTAAAGGTGACACAAGTTTTGAGATGAATAGTTTTTTTAGCTTGTAAGGCTCGAGCTAAAGTCAAATTAATAGCTTAGGATCCTGAAGGTACACTGGAGAAAAATATTTAAAAGTATTTCGTACTGTGAAGGTAGATTTTACTTTAGCTTTTGTACACTATCAGTCAGTTTTCGATATTTTCAGTTTTAGCATAATCATGGCTTTGGCTTAGGCATAGAGAACAACTTGAATTTTAGTCCCTCAAACATATGTCAGTTGCGTATCCAAGTATAGCATTTTTGCAATTTGTTTATTTGTTTTGACAAGCTGACTATTTAAGTATTATCGCCAACTGGCAATGGGTGGTTCGCGAGTTCAAACTAATTGCTCAATCTACAAATTAAAAATGTAAACGTTCAATTCAACTTGAACTCAATGAGAATTTCTTGAAAATATTCTTGAACACTGTTGGATTTAGCTTGCGTACGTTGAAGGCATTGTGATTTAGGGCTCAAATTATTGCAAGCAATGTACAGAAACCGATTTGCTCTATGCAACCGACTGTTCGGCACAGTTTGATTCCGACTGCAGCGGACACTATCCGACTAATACGACCATTTACTGTTTGTCAAGGTTGACTAAACATCCAAACGGTTAGCTAAGTAATATTATTAAAGCTGGAAAACCAACGATATGTATGTCACTGCTAAGTTTTGTGCCTATAATGTACTGTATACATAAATGAGATCCACTATTTCGAAGCGATACGTAAACTTGGTGCGCGATATTGTTTTAAGGTGTTTGTTTCTGTTGTTAATATTGCGGCCACATGCTTACACTTAGGCTTTAGGCCAAGAAATATACCAAGCAATATGCGGAGGCGAACGCCTTAAAAGTAGTACTGCTCAACAGTTCAAATCAGTATGATTCTATTTCAGCTAAAATGCATTATTACATTTCTTCAGATCTTACGCTACACTAATCACTTAGGCTTTGTTTCATTTTCATGGTTAACAACGAGAGGCATTTGCATACACCTGTATGAGATCTATCAACGACTAAACCAGCTGCACTTATGAAAACTGCCACTCGTTAGCCCTACTATATATGTCGTTTTTGGTACCCGGCAGGAAAATGTTACTCAGAACGCTGCATTAATGATTAAACTGATTGTCGTATTTTTAGAAACAGTTTTGGTTAATATTTTAAGGTAAATATTCAATGGAGAAACGATGTATATCGGAACACGATCATGAACGGCAATATCCTGGCACTTCAGTAGTTCATGACGGATGTGGCGATGCCTGGGATGGTTATGTTCAGTACTGTGTTTGCAAGACAGATAACTGTAATCAAGCTCCGCTGTTTGACCAACAGGTATCAACGATTAACACAGAGCTGCATGCTACTCGCGGGTACTCGCACGTGTAAGAAAATTTTGACGCAGGTATACCCGCTGGTTCAAGAATTTCAAAGCGCAGGTAAAAATCTGCGATTCATTACCAAGATATAACTTTCATAAACAATTTGAAACCAGATAACGTAGAAAAAACTTGCATTGTTTAGCTGTTTTTACCGTATGAGTGAAAAATAAGTAGAATGCAGTGAATAGTACATAGTTGTATTGAACGCAGAAGAAAAAAATAATGGCGGGTAAAGGCGGGTAACGTAAAAGAATTTTACGCGGGTAAAGGCGGGTAACGGGTAAAGACATTTAGCACAGGCATACCCGAGGGTGAAAAATAAAATTTCCATGGGTAAATGGCAGTGCGGGTAAAATGGCTTAGGATCACCGTTAGGCTTAGGTAAATGCTTCGCTAAAAGTTTGAGCTTAGGCTTAGCTTTACGTGATCCTTAGTATACAGGAGTTGATTCTTTTACCCTGAATGTTTTCCCATTCAAACATCATGTTCGCATTTTACATGATACCCCAACTTTTTCACAAGTCTTGAGTACGAAACATCCACTGGCTTATACAATGTTTCTGCCAAGAAGTCAAAAACCTTATTTTTCGAGCCAATACTTGACTTTGGAATGGTATAAAGTTTGATGCAAAACAAAACTTTATGACCTCATGGATCTGGAAGAACATTGTAGTGCTGACTATATTTTTACAGCACTGTGCCGCGTCGTTCATCTTCGTCCGGTGCCGTGCGTCACCGTTCGGCCCCTATGGCATCGTACGAGAGTATTAATTCGCATAAGCATACCTAAGCCTACGCAAACGTTTAAGCAAAAATACTCTAAAACTTAAGCTTACATTATTGTGGTCCCACCGAAAAACGTTCCGCCCCTGATCTTTACATCAGTCGAAAAACGTAACAACCAATTTCACTTCGATTAAAGTGAAAATTCGTTTCAGGTAGCATTAGGTTTCGAACCACGTGTCATCACCGATGTTGACAGAAATGAACACCAAAATACACTCGAGCGCTATGATGAAAACATTCGTCGTCCTTCTATCGATTCTCAATCAGGCAAACCTGAAGTAGAACCGTCAAGTAATAATAATCAAAATAGCGTACGTGGCCGTTACGAACAAAAATTCACAACTCCAGCTTATCATCGAACTACACAATCATTCGAAGATTTTTGGCGATCTGTTAGCAGCGCTGGTTGTCGAACTGTTGTCAATTTTGACGTTTCTCTGTTACTTTTTGTGATATTTGCCAGTTTTATGTTAACTTTAAGATAAAATCATGTCTATGGTCAGGGCCGGAGCAGCTACCCTCCATACCCCTTAGTCGGCGAGGCACCCCGAAGAGGGCCAGCGCCCTAACAAGATTTTAAAGAAAAAAATTGAAAAATATTTATATCGTGACAACGGATCCCACCCTGGAGGGCCACCTTAGGTGTTTTGGCACTGTCTGTCCGGTACCAAATATATGGATGAGGTTTTGATCCTGAGTAACAAAACCAACTACGTCATGCCTATGTATATTACAAACTAATCAATTAATATAATGGCATTATTCTTCTCTTTTTAACTATTATGACGCTTTCCGGTGCCGTTTGATTCCGTCCATTGCTGTCCGTCACCACGGAGCATCGTAGACGGCACTGTAACCCAATTTACAGGGGAGGATTTTTACATGCATCCGCCAGCCGACACCGAAGTGCGACGAATATCGCGCAACCCTTTGCTATCTTTCACATATCTGTATCTACTGTTGCCAAGTCAGAGGCATAAAATCGTTTGGAGGTTAACATTAATTATCTATGACTTAAAACTCCAAAAACCTAAATAACCACAATAATAGTAGCAGCAAAGGTCTTGATTATGGAATCCTGGAAACATCAAATTATGCCAACAGTACACGCGATTGTGAGCATTGCACCTAAACAAAATATGGATTCAATTCATAAAGTAATTTTCTTTAAGTTTAAGCTAATCCAGCAGCGTAATAAACTAACTTTCTAGATTAATTAAACTAAGATGTAGGTTTTCGATTAAACTCATTTAAAATCATGTATTTTTCGTTTCAGCTAAATGCAATGAATTTTTAGATACACATATATTACATTTGTGGGCTGCATTTGTTACCGAATCTAAGAATAATTTAATTTCAACTCGTGTCAAACTTAAAAATATGTTATTCTATGTTAAAGTTACAATTCTATTTTACTTAGTCCGTCCAGCCATTTTAGTTTCACTTAAACTAATATTTAAGTTTAGTTTTAAGTTTAAGGTTTTAGGTAATAGTTGCAGTTTTGCGCATAGTGCTAAAATATCAAAATGCTAAATTTCATATCAGCAACGTTAGCTTTGTGTTCCACCTCCAGTTTAAAGTCCTACATGAAGTCCTCAAGCATGCGAACTGGAACAGTCGTAGTTAAAACCATTTACTGTATTTTGAAGCAAATGATTTACAAGTTTAAAAGTTACAATATTTATCATCAACTGACAATAGGTGCTACACACATTCGAGAATACTGGCACAGGTTTAAAATGTTAGAACCACAGAGCTGTCTAGCATTTATCACATGTACCGTAAATATGTTATAAACATTTCTAAACTGTTTTGTTTCCGTCAGGTTTTTCAGGCAAATATGGTTAAAGTTTGTTAACACGATTGTTTTTAGATGTGTTTTGGTTTTTAGTTGAGCAACAGGAATTAGACAGTGTGCTTAAGGGTACATTCAGATTTCTTTTTAAAGCTGCACACGCGTGTGTGCACTTGTCACGTAAGCGTTTAGGCGTGCGTTTATGCTTAGGCTTATAGAAAAGGGTGTAGCATTCCTGAGCTCTTGCTATAGCCTCTGTTTATTAAAGTTTAAGAGTGCTCCTAAACCTAAGCCTTAATCGTTTAAGTAGTGTACAAATGCCACTGCTATAATTGGTTAATTTTCGCCGTTGACGTTGTATCGCTATTGTTAGTTAGCGTGCAAACCATTCTTCTTGGTTGTAGGTATACGCTATTGATTACTAAGTCACGAACATCTATTTTCCATGTGGTCGGTTGTAAAGCACGTTTTTCTATTTCCTGTGATTTACTAAAGATAGTTTCAAGAATAACAATCTGCCTATTCTAAAGTTTATTTGTTTGTAAGTTTTTCACATAACAACGAACATATTACATTTGGTTGCGATTTTGTACCAGACATATATACTCTGCAAAACAACACGGCTTTCAAAGTGTTATACCTACTGAGCTGTGAATGTTATCACCATGTTTAGTAGTTGATAATTGTTGTTTTATCGTGGATTGTCTGTATGATGGGTTTCTTGGTGTTTTTACTTTAAATTTAAAATTTAAATTTGACTAAACATGAGACGTACTGTCTTTGTGACCTGACAGATACAACCAACCATTCTCTTAACATAAAAACGCTTAGCCAGTTATATCTATTCATTAAACGTTAAAGCCTATCATTTTAAGTTAATGGTGTAAGCATTCTTTAAAAAGCATAGAATCAGAACGGCCGCTGTCAGATATATGAAACAATAGATTCATTGAAATTACTACCTTAAACGTCATGCTACCTGTTAAGATATTAAGGGATACCATTTTACTTAAACATTTATTTAACAACATTAACCTTAAGCCCTGTTACTAAAAACGAATGCTTCATAGTTAAGCTGGACCATGCAAAGATCAGGGGCGAAACGTTTTTCTGTGGGATTGCAATACAGTAAGCTTAAGCTTTAGACTAGCGTTTTTGTTTAGGCTTTTATACTTACGTTAAAGAATATGCGCTTAATACCACTGTTACGGTCCTGCTCTATACATTGGCCTTGAAATAAGTTAAACCATTTTTCAAATTTGTAGCCTTCTATATTGTTATCCATGTTTTTACTATAAAGTCTGCCAATGGACTGACAAGCTTAGGCTTTAGTTTATACCAAGGTTTAAGCTTAAGCATAAGCATTTAGTAAGCAGGCTGTTATAATTAACGTTTAGACACTGCTATTACGGCTGCAATTTAATTAGCGTCGCAGGTGCATTTTATTGGTGTACCAACCAACGCAAAACGTTTACTGATTTAAGTAAATTTGCATAAGTAACACAAAATGAAACTTTGAAAAGTTGGAACCTTCCCATTTTTCACAAAAACTTTTCGACTCTTCTGCTCTCTGACAAGCGGATGTTTGGTATCACCCGACGCCATCATCAGTGTCACCATAGTTCGTTCATGAACGACTTTACCTAAACCTGAAAATATCTTTTCTAAAAATGTTCAATGAGCTTTTTGTAAAAGCCAGTATCAAAATTCCAGTTGTAAACCTGTTTTTAAGTAATGCCAACCATATAATTATTGTATGTATCGCATGTTAATAGCTGTTTCGATGAACACTGAATAAATACAAACCAGCAACCAGACAATGGCAATTGACATTTGTAATGAGTAGAAATTTCATTGTATTTATACATATTTGCTACGTAAATGAAAATTGAAATTCTACATCAGGATCACTTGTAGGTATGCCCGAGTGCCAGTTTCACGCATAAAATTGGTTTTAGGTATGTTTTGAAAACAATATATTTATTTTATACACAATTCTAATTAATATGAGAACGTGAACTCTCACTTTTTTGCACAGTTTACTTCCAGATTAGTTACCAAAAATCACTGATTTCAGCTTTGGTGTCATTGTTTGTCGTCATCCGTTTGTATCCTTGTACCTTGCTTATACAAGCCACATCATTTTTGTTGAGTCGATAACTTTTGGCAAACGCATCACGGGGAAGGCAAACCATTTGCTGACTTGTTTATTTCCCCTCACATAAATACTATTTTAAGCCTAAGGCTAAACCTAATATCAAGTTTACAGCAAAACCTAAGCCCAATTATAAGTGTAGGGCTAAGGTTGAAGCTATCAGCCAGAGTCTGGGCGTACTCCAAGGCCTAAACCTTGACGGGGGCTGGTTGTCAAAATGATCAAACGCAATTTTTACTACATGTACCAATTTTTTAAAGTAAAAAATTGTACGATGAGCCTTACAAATTTTATCACAAAAATTTTCCGACTGGGGCGGCGTAAACCACACCCCGCCCCTGGATCCGCTAATGTAAGGAATGTGTCCAATTTAATAACTGAATGTAAAACTAATTTTAACTCCGGCAGTAAAAGTCACTCAAATATAAGTTTTAGCTGTTACAAATTAATGTTTGGTTGCTTTATTATGTTTTTTTAAAAATTATGAAAAAATCTTCATTTCAAACGTTGATATAAAAATGAAAATAAATTCAGCAGAATATAAACAAGCAAATGATTTCGTTGCGAAAATGGTTCTACATACTAAATTGTGTGATTATCGGTCAGACAATACTCTATATCTACTACATTGGTTTTTCGTTAGTAAGTTTTGTTATCGCAGTGACCCGGATAAGAGGGGAATGTAATAAGGGCCAGGCTCTGCAGTGGCAGTCTGATTCAATGAGGGCCTGCTACCCTAAGTAGAATTCGTATTTGGTTATGTACAGCTCAAAATTACTAATTAGCCCATATGCATCAATAGATTACGTAAATGCTTCCCGGACCCATAAATTTCGATACAGAATTTGATTCATTACTCAAAGTAATGTTACACGCTAATACGTCAGCTTAACAACAACAGCACTCTTGTTTTATAATGCTCAGTTCAATAACTTGCATAAAGTGCACAATTTTCGCATGCATGACAATCGCTGTTTTTGCAGCATGAATATAGGTAAACGACAGGTGCATAGCTATCGCGTATTTGCGTTAGAAATTTGAGTTTCCTGCTAGGATTTGCAAACACAACAGGCTAACGGACAAGCATTCTAGCAATCAAACTCTAGATTATTCAGCCTGATGGTCAATAAGCAAACAACCCGAAACACGGCGGTCGTTGAAATGAAATTAAACCGAAAACAAGCTTTCTTTAGAATTATTTCCAAATACACGTTCTAATTGTAATTCTTGAAATGTGCAAAATTGCTTATGTAGGTTTTATTAGCCAGCATTAATTATAGAGAAGCCCACCATTACTATTCTATCATCAAACCAAACCACAGGAGGAAACTACAACAGAAGGGCGATACTCTTATGAGGGAAGCATGATTGACGCTTCCACGGGACGCTCAGACACTCCTACTACTACTTCTACTACAGCTAAATTTGAAAACCGTTGCGGCTTGCCAAATACTGACGCTCAAAGCGCTATATCTCGCGCAGCCACTGTTCAATGCAAAAATAAAATACGCGATGTTGCATGTAAGCTTGCAACAAACAGAGACATTCCGTACAACAACAGGAATCTGATAACTCAATGCCCGCATCATAGTGAGTTTGAAAGATTCATTCATAGCAAATCAAATATTTAATATTTTTATCAGTGGCGGTGGAACGGTTTCAACAGTGGGGGGACAGCATAAATTGAACAAAACGTTTCGTATAAGAATTGCCTCTTCAGTTTTGTAGCCAGGTTTTTCTCGGTGATGAATCGGAGATAAGTTGACCGAATCCCTCAAGCCTCCCTCCGAGTATGTACTGTAAAATTGCACAATTGTATTGAACGACGAAGAAATAGGTAAGGGCGGGTAAAGGCGGGTAACGGTAACGAAATTTAGCGCGGGTAAAAGCGGGTAACGGGTAACGAACAGCCGCAGGTGAGAAATAAAATTTCCGCGGGTAAAGCGCACCGCGAGTAAAAAATCTTCACCCAATAATATTAGTTTTTGGAAAAGGCTCATGTTCGTAATATGGTGAATGTGTACTAAAAATATTCATAAGGAAAAGTGCTAAATCTCGTACTATATTTATCTTTGGTCCCATTTAAGGATTTGACCTTAACACTTTCATTTATACAGTATACTATGAGCAACTAAATACAAATAATATAAGAGCAATACAAACACTGTGAGCAGTGCAAAACAATTCTTAAAATTTATGCGCAGTATTTTTGTTATCTGTTGGTCCCAATTAAGGAGTTGACCTAACCACTTTCATTTATATAGTATTCTATGAGCAACTAAATTCAAATAATATACGAGCAATAAACACACTGTGAGCAGTGTTTAATAATTGTAACATATATATGAACAGTGCGAAATCTCCATCATACGTGAGAGCACTATCGGGCTCGTGCGCAAGCTGCTATAGCTCAGTGGTCATCGTAAACGTCTCCCTCCCGTGAGACTGAGGATCGAATCTTACTTTGAAATTACATTTCATATGATATAGAAGATATTCATGTGAGAAAAGGTTAACTTCATTCCTTGATCTTCACACTTGTAAACTTTTAACTAAACTAAGGTAAAACCTTGCGAGTGAAGCGAGCTAGAAGCCAGACGTTTATTTTAGAGTTAGAAGACATTAAATGTCGCGACAACTACTTACTTAACATAATTTATAATAGGGCCACATCCCGTCTCAAAAATTGTGGGGACAATCCCTCAGTTTTGAAAAGTGGAGGAACGTGTCCACCGTGATCTTTGTTGCTACACCTACATTCCCTTGCGTCTTTATGCTAATCGGTGGGTACAATTTTTCTAGGAATCTCAAAAATAGTTTGAACGTGATACATTTTTGGCTACATAGACTAGTTAAGCATGCTAATCCGTTTGGCATTGCTACAGTTAAAAGAAACTTCAATTCATTTGCCGCAAAAATTTTCTTTTCTAACCACCTATTTTTCACTCATTGTTTCAAAGGCGTCCCCAAAGGAGCATTTGAGGGCCATGACCCCCCCAAACTTCGCTGGTGCCCATCGAATAGACTCGGTCGAAAAATAAACAATCTTGATATGCAATTGTACGGGAACCCCAAGATTATTCGATGCCCCCCTCCCCAAAAAACAATTTTCTGCGGATACCACTCCTCTGCATTGTTTCTAGGCTTAATTGACGGTTGGTAATTGTTTCAAGGTTACGTTTAACGGTTGCAAATATGGTTGATTGCTAAATAACAACTTCTCCGCTTAAAATCATTGCCCGTGTGAATGAGGTTAAAATTGTTGCTTAAAATCAATATTAATATTGCAGATTTAACGGCGCATGGAGAACATGTAGGATGTTACTGGTTTAATTCAACGAAACAATGGAATGACAAAAAAGTGTATGCGTTAAGCCCGTCGTTTGGAACGGAAATATGCGTTCGTGCTTGTTTTCATATTTCCGCTCTGTACGCTGGTACGAAACCGTTACAGTTGCTTATTTAAAAATATCAAGTGCAAGAGATACCGGTGCAATTTAATAGAAATGGCTGAAACACGGTTAATTTCTTTAAATTTTGGTTTTGTTAAATTGATGGGTACCAACTATTAATAGTTATCCTTCAGGGACACAGTCTGCTTTAGTTTAATTATATATAGCATTCGATATTGTGGCCTATGTACAGAACATGGGCGGGGCAGTATTATAAGCATATTCCTAAGCCTAAGCCTAAACCTAAGCGTAAAACGAGCATATTCCTAAGCCTAAGCCTAAAGAATAAGCCTAATCTAAGCAAAAAATTAGTCTAAAGCTTAAGCTTACTCTTTTCTAGTCAAACATAAACACGTTCCGCCACTGATTTTTACATGGACCGATTTTGTTCAGAACATTCAAAACGCAGATTGTTTGGTTTGGTTTAAAAGCGATGATCTTGAAACAATACAAAACATCATGTTTCTGTACTTAAAACAAAGCTAGACTGTAGTAGTACTTCGGCCATGAACTTAAACAAATGTTCAGGCTTATGCTTAAATTTTAGAAAAGCCTGAGTGCAAACGTTTGCATGAAACTTAAGCCTGAGCCTAAACTTTTGCCTATGCCAATACCTAAGCCTAGCCCAGGACATAATCTTAAATGCGGAGTTGGGGTAGTATACACGAGCTCAAAGCTATATATTTATGCACGTTTTCCGCTTTGTAATCTCAATGCTCGACTTTGGACAGGAAATCATTACCCATTTGCCATTCTGAGGGCCACCGGAACCAGAATATTAATTGATAGTCCATTCATAATCAAAACCGTTTCAGCTATTTATAACGGCACCAATTGTGTTTGCGGCGACAATTTGGCAAACGAGACTACCAGTGATATCTTACAAACGAACTGTTCAGAAGCTAAATGTCCATTTAATAATACTAAAACTACTCACTTGCATCCGTACTATGACGTATATTGCGGGAGCGCGACTCATGCTGTTGTATACGCAACAGGTGTATCAATTCGAGGTAAGAGTATCATTTAAATGTAGGCCCATTTTAGTCGACTACATATTAAAATAATGACGATTGTTAATGATAGGGGCCTGCTCATGGGGAATCAAGGAGACCACTGCACTGCAATCGAATTTGACTCAGGCGGAGTCGAATTTTGACTCAGTTTGAGTAGTCAGGAAATGCCTATTTCGGAGAGAGTCAATTTGACTCACCATTTTTTTGCAGTGTGGACATTGAAACTGGAATGTTTGCCTGGCACACATTTCAGGTAAAGGTTTGCAAAAGTTTCATATGCAAACCGATGATACATAAAGTAATCCTAACATTGCCCAGGATTTGATTCAGTTTCACTAAAAGAAGTTTGAAGCAAAGAATTTCAAGTTTTACCAAATATTATGTATTACTTAACAGTGTCACATTGTTACGTTACCTATTATAGGTATTGCTCAAAAACAATACTTACACACTTTATTCAGTTATATAGCGTCACCAGCGATTGCGCCATACTCTAATAAATAATTAATCAGTACCGTAGGTTTATTAAATATTCAGTTATGTTTAGGCCGAAAAATTAAGTTTTGATAGTTAGCATAAATTTTGCAAACAATATTTTTCTATTTTTTTACACTAACCCCATAGATCGCTGCTCTCGTGTTTTATTTTACTGTGGTATTTTCAGCGAAATTCAAGAAACAAATCGAATACGTTGAACCTCAATCTATTGATATTAACCGACATCGGGTTCGAATATTGTTTTATATTGGACTGAACGGCAGACTTGACAGACAAGTAACATTTTGATATTGTTTAACGTCACATTCATGCAGAATTAAATTAATACTTGACAACAGAAGTGGACACCACACGCGGGTGTCATAGGCCCAGAAAAGAATTAAAAACTCAGGTATCTGTGCGAGTAGATATTAATAACAGGTAAATAGCTGTTTGGGGAACGACATACATATGGCTAAAATAATATGGCGTCTTGGTGTGAAGGTTCCAGTAAGCACGGCACTCAGTTAGAAAGCCTTCAAACGTTGCTATTAAGAGATTTTAGCTGAAACATATCACACTTTCTAAGTTACTCGAAATATTAGAGAAACGGTAATGTATTTATTTCCAATTATTAAATTAATTAAAAAACTGCTGTAAACAAATAAAAAGTTGGCTCACAAAGTGAAATTCTCTGTTTTCAAAAGAAATGTAAAATATACTGCTGAATTTTGGTTATATATTTCTAAGTTGGTAATACCGTATTAGCGTTTTTGTCGAAACTAATTTCATCGTCAATCTATTTATTTCCAGTGTGTTTATGGTTCTTGTGAGCAAATTTTTTCACGGGAAAGGTTGATTGAGGTTACTTTATAATGGTTCTCTAGCGTATTATGTATGACTAAAACTAAAATTAGTGCTGAGTGTTCGGAAATCAAGGTAATGCATTGTTTGCTGCTTGGAGCTCCCGTTTCAAGTGTGAATTAATTTAATCTTGACCAGAGGTGAGCTTATAGCCTGAGGGGATCCGGGGTCTCCGCCCGTGCCAAAATTTTTAGACCACCTGGAATTTTCAACTTTGTTCGTAAATTATTGGGAACCCTTGTGTGCCCTTCTTGAAAATTTTTTAGTCCCCCGCTTAGAAACGTGAGCTGGCTACGGGACAGGCCAGAGGAAAACATTAATTACCGAAATCTGTTTCAGGTGACACGTTTACTGCGACTATTGTACAGATCGCGGCATTACTATTATTTACGCGTCGATAAGGTATATTTTAATTTTGTTTAATTCCTCAAGTTTTTGACTCATGGATGTATCAGACCAAACATTTTTTCCGAATATAATTTTGTTCTATTATACGTAGCGTAGCAATGGTATCATCTGTTATTGAAACTAAAATTATGCGCTATTCTACGGGTAACCTAAACTGAAGTATACGTCATAACCGACAAATTTCGAAAATTGTGAAGAAAAAGCCCCCACTTAAACAATTTTGGCCTCCTTAGAAAGTTTTGAACTTTGCTAGTAAGTAAACGAAAACCATTGTACGCTCCTCCCGATCAATGTTCAGCGCACTGGCAAGGTGAGCTGGCACCGAGCCAGACTGTGCTAAATATAAGTTTAGATTTTAGAGACAAACATACCTGTATGCCAAATTAGCCGATGCAACCAAAGGATACGCGAATATTTTACTCACAACCAACAGTGAAAGTGTAATATGGGGAAGCATTGATCAGGTGCACGTTTTGTTAAACGCCGTTCGAGAAGTGCAAGATTCGACTAACTGGAATTGGGATTATTTCCTTAATTACAGGTACTGCCACTGTGTAGATATTTTGTGTATAACTGTCGGAGTTTATGACGGTGGCGAACAATACATATTACCAAGAGTGGATGATCACCCTTTATAACAAGAGTGTGCAACTAAGTACATTCTGTGTATTAAAGAATGTACCAGCACGCGTTGCGTTTTTGGCCTACCAACCTCAATCAGGGGTGGGGTTAAGCAAGAGATTAACAATAAAGCATGCTTCAGTACACCTACCCCCCTCATTTAAGGGGGTCAACTATGTTGTTTGCGACATAAAACTGCATACAGACCCCCTAAACAAGGGGGGTAGGCCAAAAACGCAACGCGTTCCGGGTACGTTCTTTAATACACAGAATGTACCCAGTTACGCACTCTTGTTATAAAGAGTGATCATCCACTCTTGATATTACTGACAAAACCAGCGAGCGAAACGAACGAAAAGCTAAACGCAATTTAAGCATTAAATCATAAAATGGCAGATACTGATTTTGATTCCTGCTGGGTGTGGGCGGCCAACGCCTGGGTGAGTTTCGCTTTGATCCGTGAGTGATCGCGCGTGCCACTTAATTAAAATAACTGTTCATTTTTAAAATACTGTTAATACGAAACATTAAAAAACGTTAAAAAATTATTTGAGGCGTGGAATAGAATTCGACCACTTGCTGCTACCACCATAGTTCAAAACTTCTTTTTTGTTCAAAGTTCCTGGATGAATCATTAATTTCAATTTGTTGTTTTTGAACAACACATGTGAACAACTGGAAGTCTCAATGTCTCATACAGGGCCGTTACCCCCCCCCCCCCCGTAGCCAGCTTAGCATGCAAAATGACTCCCGAATATTTTCAAAAGGGAATGCGGTGATTTCTCATGACGTATAAGCGGGGCTATAACTGATTAAGAATCAAAGTTTTGCTGTAGGAGTTAAGCCACATTTGCCCTCCTATGCCTACGGACCAAGGTTCAAATGTTTGTATTGCAGTGAAACAGATATGCCACTATTATCGATCGAAGAACTTGAAGCATTGCTCACGCACTACAACGGAACTAATTTGATGGGCACAAACGTTTTTGAAAATGGAAAAGCATTTTTACATGGTTCCGGTAAGTTAACATTTTCAATTGTTTTCACTTTATGACAATATCTGGGGTATTTGTGGTAAATAATGATCCATTTACACTGTCCTAATTCTTATGGGCCAGGCGCTTTTGGCCTCCCAATAAATTTTTGTTTCCAGTACTTTTCCATTGTACTCTCTTAAAGCGTGAACTAACTTGGTTTAAGATTAAGCTAATCCAGCAGTAATAACTTTCTAGATTAACTAAACTAACGGTTTGGTTTGCTCTAAACTAAATTAAAAGTACGGCTTTGATTTAACGATACAACTGATTGAAATAATAATCTGACAGGAATTTTTCAACAAAACATATCGGCATTCTACACAATAATTTACACGCGTTATTGGTATTTTCTCATGCTTGTCATGTGAAAACAAGACAAATACCTCCTGCACGTTACAAACAGGTCAAAAATAATAGTTAATATGCACCCACCTAAAATTTTGCACAGACAACAATGTTTTGGTTCACTGATCACACATCGGCAAGCAACCTAGTTATACTGGTGATAAACGTAATGTGCAATATATCAAGTGTTACATTTTTCTACTTAAAGGTTTGTCTTGAAAGTTAGTAATGAAGAGTTTTTGTAACGTGAATCGAGCGGCTAACATCAATGCACTGTAAAATTTTCACAATTGTATTTAACGCAAAGCAAAAACTAAGAGCGGGTAAATGGTGCTAGTGGGTAAAGGAATTTTGCACGAGTATACCCGCAGGTAAAAAACCAAAATTTTCGCAGGTAAAGCGGAGCGCGGGTAAAAAATCATTAATCACTTCATTGCCATAACAGTGTCCATATTGACTGTGGCAGACAATAATGAGTACGCGAAGTCATTTACGCATAACAAATGTCGTAGAGTTTTAATATTTAAATTTTAAACTTTTATTCTTCAGGATACTTTAAAACGTTTGTTGAATGTGACAGTTATTTATGGATGGTCGGCAGACGACAGCTCCCTGAACAGATTGTCTTAGACGGAGGATCTGACTGGTTTTTATTAACCAAAGAATTCATGCAGTATTTGGCATTAGGTATAAAACTGTTACTTTCATAATCTCATATTTTAGTCATAGAGCCCACAATTGATAAGCCTATTATTACACGTTTACATAGTATGGGTTGTGCTATACTTGACGTCTGGTGCAGACCGGCACCGTCCGTCGCCGTGCGTCGCCCGTACGGCACCGTTTGTCACCACGCGTCATCCGTACGTCGCCGTTTATTACCGTCCGTCACCCGTACAGCGCCGTCCGTCACCGTTCGTCAATACACGGCATCGTACGTGAGTTATTTCCGTACGATACCGCACGGTGACGGTTGGTGGTGTACGGGTGACGGACGACGCTGGACGGTACCGAGCGGATGACGGGAAGTGCCGGTCGGCGCCGAATGTCAACAAAGCGCAACCCTAAAGGTTCATTAACTATATTGCCAAAGACGAACGTTTTATTTGGTAAGCTATAGTTCTCTCAAATTGTTATGATTTATACTAACAAAACAACTATACAGGATGAAAATTTATAAAGAAAATAAAAATTGACAAAGCCGAAATAAAATTTGTACACTTACAACATGAAACCGATTCGCACTACAGCTGAGTCGCATACTGTTAATAGCCAGAGCGTGCTAAATAAAATACAGTATGGCCTGGCGAGCGACTCATGAACCATCAATATTCCCGATATTCTACCCAAGACTCATTGAACTACTTATTTCTGCTCTCAGACGTGAATGTAAATCTTGGAGAGTGTTTGTTTGGTTTTAGGCTGATGTTCCATCCGTTCTGCGGGAATTGGCTTTAGTTTTTAAAAAATTATTTTGAATTTCAGAAAACGATCCGCTGATTATTGATTTGCTCGACTTTTTCAAATACGGATTTAGCCCTGCAGAAGGATTTTTTGCCACCGCGTTGCATAATTCACGATTTTGCACAACGCAAGGAGCAAAAAATTTGAGACATATATCGTGGCAGCGAGGTAGGTTGCCCTAAGACGCTTATCGCTTGAAGTGCTTAAATTGCAGTGTCACAACGACGGATCCATAAAGAATTGAAACACTGTTCACAGGTTGAATTTACGGTAGATACTGAATAAAAATGCAAATGAATATTGGATACTAGTGAGGAATGTCTGCTTACATATATAGCTACTTTTAAGCTAGAAAGAAATTTTTCTAAAACAAAGTTTAGCATTTGCTTTTAGTTTTCATTTTCAGGACGTCCAGTTACATTTTTCACTTCTTCAATTATTTCCCATACTCTGAAATACGTATAGCCCCTAATATCACTTGTCGATTGGTTTGCAAACTGCCAATCTCCTGCAGTTGAATATCACAAAATTTGCACAGATACAGATGTAGAGCAAATCAAGTCAGAAAAAATTAGCTGATTTTCAAACGTGGCCATTCACTGATTCGAAAGTTGCAAGACCTATAACCAACTAGTGATATTCAGGTACTACACAAACATGAGAACATTAGGCATGTGATTCACAGCCGACATGATTATTACTTTTTAGAGAAAACATGCGGCCTTTGTGAGTTCAAAAAAGGACCTGTCGACTGGTGCGGATGCAGTCCTGTTGCGCTTAGAAACGAAGCATGGGATACATTTTCAAGAAATCGTTCCATCAAAAATGAAATTTTTACTGCGCGAAAATTCGACCCAACCATTTACTTGGGTGCTGTGAATTATGCGGAGATGATAGTGACAAGAAAGCAACATTTAGAATACCAAAATTTGAACAGTTTTTGGTTAGTTTTGTGTTTAAAATTAAAAAATTTACACGGCAGGGAAAGGCGCTACATGTGCTAGGAACACTTTCTGTTGGTAACACAAGAAACCTTCCTTTTATAATTTTGGATCAACTGAAGATCAAGGCGGAAAGTTGTTCTGCGGGACTGCAATAGAGTAAGCTTAAGCTTTACACTATGTCTTGCCTATGCTTATATGCTGCAGCCTAGACATAGGTATAAGGTGATTCTTACAGTTTAGGCTTGGTGTTCAGTTTTAGGCGCATGCTTTGGAATATGTTTACACTACTGTTACAGCCTGTTCTATACATTGGCCTAAGTTGTTCAGGGGGGGGCTAAAATTTTTTAGTAGGGGCATACAAGGATGTTCGTTGACTTACAAGCAAGCTTTTTCAAAGGGGACTGAGCCCTCGCCTCCCCCGCTTGGGCGAATGAGAAGCCAGACACATGTTTTATACTGAGCCAAGGAGCGGATTTTCTCAACTATTCGTTTGGTAAAGTTTTTACAAAATTTGCAAACATTTATAGGCTTCGTCCTATTATGTTTTAAATGAAAACAGTTAAAACGTTTATTTAAAATTTATTTTTAGTAGAAAAGATTCTTTCAATTTTTCAGGAATTACAGTTACGGAAGACATAATAAGTTTTCTTCATTCATGACATTTTATCCCATGTTGTTCTGCCATATTCAGTTCAAAACCTATCGCTATTGGCTGCAGAAATTTTCAGGGTAAAACAGTTCAGTACTGGCTACAGTTGTTTTCAGGCAAAACGTTTTTCACCGCCAATACGATACTCATCATCGATTCAGCGCATACCGTTTCAGCCTACTTCGAACTTTGTGCAGCGTCACGCTGGTTAACGTGCTTTTAAAATCAGCGGAAATGATTGGATTTGACACTGAATCTGTTGACGTTGAAGAAGTGTGGTCACTGTTTAATGATAATCGTTTTCATAGTGAGTTTCAAAAAATTCAGTGGTGCACCGACAAATTTTGGGATCTTTTCCGGATGCCCATCTTTTTCAAGTTGATTAATCGACCTAAACTTCAACCACCTCATTTGATAATTCTACAATGTGCTAGATCGTCAGTGTCACCCCTCGGCTTTTACGTATTTTGGAAATAGAGCATTGCGCCTCACAATTAAACACTAGCATTTTTAGCACCGAGTGTCTTTCGGAAGAATTAACATTTGTTGTGTATATGCTTGTTAGCAGTGTTCTTAAGAATACATGAAACACTAACAACCAAATCATTTTAAGCATACAGTCATAAACTGTATAGTAAACAAGTACTGAAGGGTGAATCGTAGATTGCTAGCAATCGCTTTTATCTTATTTCAGGCTTGGTGCTGGGCTGCAATATATCGTTTGTGAACCGCAGTCGAGTTGTTTTCCAAGCTCAACTTAGACGTCTGTGGTACAATCGACTGAACACTGACGACGAATATACTCGCAACTACTCAACGGGCATTCAAGTAAGTGTTTAGCACAAAAGCGATTTTGTTGCTGTATTCTCAACTGTGTGTGGTATCCATCACAATTTAGGTTCTGAAACATTAGAACTGTATCAGCGGTGAACCTAACAACGCAGGTTATAGGAGGGTGAGCTTGGTGTCACTCACGTTGATACTTTTGAAACTCATATCTATGATGTTCAGAAGTTACACTGCCTCTCACGAACTCGTAAAAGGTGCTGCACACATCTCAGAATATGGACACTAGATTTAGAAAAAATATGTTTGAAACGCAACGATATCGGCACTATCCGTTTTGTTTGACAAAATTTCAACTTGAAATGTTGAAAACGGTTGTCTCAGGTTAAACTTGATGTGGTTTCTTTCGTTCAATTTTACGACTTTTAAATAACACACAAAAATATGCTGACGTTGGCAAAAAATGAATCACAGTTAGTTCGTACAGCTGCTGATCGAGAATTTTATCTTTAATACAAAATTTTCGTTTTGATTATCGTTGGGGGGCCAGTGGGTATTTGAAGAATAGTCAAACTAAACGTAGAGTCTCACTGCAAAATCGAGCACAATTGTCTATTAAAACAGAATTGTCTTAATCCTGATCATGCAGACGGTGGAAGCTTGAGCACTAAAAGGAATGATTTAAGATTAAAGGTTCAAAATATTTGTTACAGGTCGGTGTTTCTCTTGACGCCAAAGAAGTAATATTCAACGATTTTGGCGCTATGACGTTTTCTGAAACGTGGTTGTTGCGGCTCGGGTGGTCGTACAACAAGTCTCCAAGACCAAAGTTTCGCTACACTGCGAATTGGACACACGAAGCCACAAATCTCACCGGTAAACGCAATGGAAGCCAAAGTTAGAAAAGTTCACTGCGAAAGTTAACAATCATACCTGATGATGATTTCTGCTGGTTTGCCAGCTTAAGCAGCGCATATGACCAGACCTCCTTAAAGTTACACAGCAGCACGAATGATGCCCACTAGAGTATCTTTTTAGTACAAATAGTTAGACTTAGACTGCGGTTAGGGCCATATTTTTAAATGCGTATAACACGTATCATCAATTAGCGATAGGTTTTCAAACTGACAAACATCTGAAGTTGCATATCTCAAAATTGGTACAGAAGTTGGGCAAATCAACCGCAAACAATGTGCTAACTGTCGAACCTCACCATGCGATGGTTCCAAAGTTACAGGAGCTATCACCAATTGGTAATAGGTGCTAGTTACAGTTGAGAATACGGGCTTAAGTTTACTTGGCTTTGAAGTGATAAGAAAAATTCCGTTATGTAGCCGGTTAGCGAATCAGTGACACGTTTTATGACGAACGGATGTACGGGAATAGTTCTCATACAAACATTTTCTGTTTCCTCTGAAATATAATTTCAAGCAAAAAGCGTTTACCATCACCGTTGAGGCATAGGAGCTTGGCGCTCGAACTGTATAGTAAACGCATCTGGAGAATAAGGTTTACGGTGCTAAAATGGCATTTCAGTAAAAGTAATATGTAATTTAACAAAATTTTCCGCCAAAATTTTATTATTTTTAATATCAGTGAGCTTTCAATTCAACGCCGATCCTAACCGCTATGTGGACATCGTTCCGTTTTGTCCTCAGTGGACTAACATGACTGCATATGGTATTAGTCAGCAAAAACATTCCGGTGTCTGGGTTGTTACAGTGTGGCACAACGAAACTTTCGTTGGATCATCACGATTTTTAGCATTACCCGATGTTGGCTCACACAACGCTATGCTGCTCAATGGTAAACTGTAAATGATTATATCAGAATTTTATTCTGACAAATGTTAATACTGAAAACTAGCCAAAATCGTATCTTGGGTATTCCAACTTTAATTATATAATGTAGGCATTAAAACTATAGTGTAAAACCACAACATATTTTTTTTACTTTTGTATCATTGAAGTAGCACATTTACAAGTCAAACAGTTTGTGTATGTTTCTTCCAAAATATTAACAGTACATTTACCTTGTGGACCATGTAAACCGCTGGGGCCTGTGTACTAAGCATAAGTCTAAATCTAAGGCTACACCGAAGCCTAATACACACATTTCTAAGACCAAAGCCTAGGCTTCCCAATCTTTAAAGTCCACTAGTCACCTGTCTCCCAGTTAGCGTACGCCTATACTTGACACATGGTACGTTTGTATCAGAGCTGCAAAGGCTCTCTGTAAAGAAACGTTGATGCTTCAATCACAGTGGCTGATCCAGAAGTTTTTAAAGACGGACACGAAATACAAATGTGGGAAAAGCCGCGAGCGAAGAGATCGAAAAGCCAAACGCCATTCTACTGTGAACCGTATCACCAAATGTTCGTGTTAATTTTTATTGAGCGGGCATATACTTTATGTATTTTTAGAAAAGTTTGAAACAACATTCAATTCAAATCAACCCTTGCTCAAAGCGATCAAAGAATTTTACCGTCCTTCAAACCTGTGCATAACGTCGCGGTATAACTATCGATACATGAATAAAAGAACGTTGACGTTTTTGCCACCAATGTGCAGCTTAACGAACTGGAGCTCTCTTGCGCCAGATCCAAAATCTCGCTTCTTCGATGACCCTGTATTTGCTAATTTATCAGTCTAAACAACAATTTAAGCCTTGATAAATATGTCGATGGCACATATTTTAAAAACTATTAACGATCAATTGGATGTTCAGATTGGATCATTTGGCTTCGCATAGGGTTCGATGTAATATTACCCACCTTTCGAGCTCTTGCAGGTTCGTTGATTTAGCCAAAAAATTCGTTTCACATTGATGTGAACAGAATATATATTATTATTACTATTATATAATATTTTATATATTATATATTATATATAAACATAAAATATATATTAAAATGGCACAAACATTATTTTAAAACCCCTATTTTAAGGTGCCCTTCCGAGAATAATTTGTTACGAGTTTTAACCGTGTCCAGCGTGAAAACATAAACCGTGTCCATTGCTGTGGACTGGTTATCAACTTGTAACGCACCTCACCATACCGCCTTGCGAAACTGATCCTTAAAAGGGATTGTGTTCCTTTTTTGGTTATTCTTCCCCGCCCGCATTCGCCCAAAATGTTTGAGTTATCAAATTTTTAGAATAAATGAACTTTTCATGATTTCTCCGTATCATTTCACACTTTAAATATTAAATTTTGAAAAATTATATTTTTTAACGTCCAGAAGGTCGGCTTACTTTAACAGAAAAATGTTAAAAATTTAAACAATATGTATGCCATGCAAAGCAGCTTGAGACGCTGAGTCGAAAGGCACTAAAATTTTTATTATCGATTCAATGGTTTAAGATTCGTATTCAAATAAGGATACTGACTCAATTCCAAACGTCGTCTGAGCGCCAAATTACTTTCTTGAGCATAACTCGTGAGCCAGTTGTCTGATCACAACAAAATTAGCATCATTCGACTCAGCATCATGATCTTGCTTATTATAAAAAAGTGGGTTTAGATTCTATATTAGATGTTTTGCTTAGGCTTAGGCTTAGGTGTAGGCTTTAGGAACACATTTTTGCAACGCTTAGGCTTTGGCTTAGGCTCAAGAATACGCTTAATTTACTGTTACGCCCCTAAAAGTAACATTGGCTAAAATTCGTATATATACAGACTATTTCTGACCCAGTGATAAATTTCTGCTTACAGCAATAAAATATATAATTGTACAATTTTTGTATGCGTACTCCAAACAATTTTAGGTTAGTTCAAATGGAATAGTATTGTCAACAGTGTTCCAGATATATATCTATACTTACTAGAAAACCCGTTGTAGTAGAATATAAAAAAATTCTGGATGCAGCTTACGAAGCATGCAATTCCTCTAAATAGGCGTGTACCTACTTCTGAACGGTTGAAAACAACCCAGTTGGGTTTGGGTTCTGCGATAAAACTCAAAGGTTTTCCTTAAAAGCTGTTTCTAGGCTTTGATACCTCAACCAGTGCACTATACAACTTTTGAAAGCAAAAAATTTTATCGTCTTCCGAAATGAAATCCTGCTTTCGGCTATTTTGATACCAACAGCAAAAAACGCTTTCGCTGTACCTAAGACATTACGATTTGCTTATTACTTCTGTAGACAAAACAACTGAGTTGTAAAATTTGAAGCAGTGAATATTTTGTGTTAGCATCTCACTGCTGTCAGCCACTGTTTGTTGTATTTTTGACTGAAATGACTGATGAATTAATTTGACTACCAAGGCTATTCATACCAATGAATTATATCTAGGCGCATACTTACCATGAATAAATGGCAGCTGCAAGTTCATCAAATAAATTTTTGAAAAAACTAGAGGCACTAACGCGAAAAGAACGCGTTACTCGAAATTCCTTGACTTGAAAACGCTTCCGTACCGACATAATTTCTAGTTAGTGCTTAATAATGTAATTCGCCATACACAGTGTAGTATCATTGAATTAATAATAAGCTTCTTCGGTAGACTGAAAAAGGCTTAATTAATTCAAAAACTCAGTTTTCAATTGGCCACACAAAATATACAGGTGCAACAAATTTAATCAACTTGCAACTGCGTTCACACGTGCCAACTATCTTTAATAGCATGAGTTTAGTGCATAGTTTGCTGCTACAAAAACTTTAAAACCGTTTTGCGACCGAACTTGTACGTGCAAGTTTTTGGTAGAAAAATTTGATTTGCGTGGGTAAAGCGCGGGTCGGGCAATAATATCCTCACCCACATCAAACTCTGATCTAGGTCAGCTAGCGTGATCGCTTACCGTTTCGTTTCGGTGAATATCGCATCTGTTTCTATTTAAATGTGGTTTATTACATTTTGCCGATATCGCCATCCTGAAATGTTGATGCTGAACAAGAAGAATTTTAAAATACTTCAGCAATTTTAGCGAAAGTTTGCTTTTTATTTAGTAACAAACGGTTTATGAAATCATTAAAAATATTTTTCAACCGAATAGCGTGGATTTAGGAAGTCTGACATTCTGTTACGAGCTTGGATTTGGTTGAATTTTTGTCGAAGGTTCCGTAAACGGAAGGCTGTCGATAAATTTGCATAGATTGTCGTTTAATGCCATCAAAATCATTGGTTATTTTATGTTGCCCAGAGTCTGCATAATGTGCCTAACCATGGGGACAAACGGACGGCTTAGTCCCACACTAAAAAATGTTGCCCTCCAGAAATTTCTAAATTTTGCTTTCAACTCACGAAAAACCCTGAAAATTGTTTTGCTCTCCTGATAAGGTGAGCTGTTTTACTGGCATGCATAATAATGACTTCGTATTTCTAAACTTCGACTGCACACTTGTTGACACTTTGAACTATGGTCCATTGCTAAACTTTCATCTATGGCAAATTCCAGCATTGTACTATTGGAGATTTGGCTATTCGAACTTGTGTCAAAAAAAGCTTAAAATAAGTCGCAAATTGAACTTAATAATATTTTCTTTTATCTCTTCCCGGCTTCAATATTTTGTGCCTCCAGCCAGGACCGGCGTTAAGATAGTCGGACCCCCTAACAGGCCCGAGGGGAACCACAATAAAATGTTTTATAACTCTATAACTTCCTGGAGAGCGAAAAAAAATTTTAGCTAGCCAAAGTAGGGCCTTTCAAAACTGCATGGTCGGGACGACCCATTTCTCCGAAGTACTGCGAATGTATATAATTGGTTTTTCCTCTTTATTTCTCCGAAAGATATGGCCATGCCGGGAATCGAACCTCGGACCTCTCGCTCGCGAGTCAAGCAGAAGCGCGCTACCCATTACACCACGCGGCCGATATAATTTCCTCTGGTGCTGTATGTGCACGAGCATGTATGTGTCTTAACATTACACACTCTGAACATACGCAAGCTACACCGCGTTACCCAGAGGGCCACTTCAGGGTCGTCCCAACCAATTGGGGGTTTAAGGGGCGCTTCCGCCGGCACTGCCTCCAGCACCTCCATGATGACAAGGTTTAAACATTATTTGTATGCTATTGCTCGCTGATTGTGATGTAGACGCTATCGTCAGGTTTGCAACGCAACAAATTTCAGTTCATCGTGCTGCTGTTCAGCGCTGTGCACATGTACTTACACAGTAAACTCCAATGAGTTGACTAGTCAACTCTGCTAACGGTTTGTTATTTCTTATCTAATATCAGTAAACATTAACTTACTCTATGTTGATTCTCACTCTTAATTGAGTCAATTCTTGATAAGTTTTTTATGTAAACTCAGAATGAGTTCAATCAATTCACAATTCTGAATTCTAAATGTCCCAATTCAAGCTCAGTGATTCCACTCATTCTGAGTTAAAATCGGTTCACTGGAATTTTCAGTGTACTCTCTGGCTGCGCTCGCTTTGCAGAATCAATCGAATTCACTCTGATTTTCAGATGTTGCACGCCATTTATTTTTGTTAAATTATTCATTTGCAGCAGATTACTTACCATTGAACCATTGATATTTCTCATATAAATATTATATTTAAACCTAAAGTTCAAAATGAGTTGTAACGCTGCTGTATGGTTTACTTTACTTGCCACGCATCTGATGATAACCAAATCAATAAGCGATATCTTTCCACATAGTCATCTATTTTTATACCAAGGTGTACAAGTAGATCCTGCACAGTGCGGCTTGTATCCGTGTGCCGTTATCACAATACCTGACCATATTCCACCAGGCTGCACAGAAACTCTCGCGGTCAAGTATGTTGATCTTCGAAAGTGGGGTCATCCACAGTCGAACGATGTTTGTTGTGAATTTGAGTTTGGACCAAATTTTGACGAACCCCATCACCGACGTTACATTATTCATTCACAGGATCCGCGGGCGTTTGCGTCAAATCAATGGAAAGGATGTTCGATTAGTTCGGCGAGTTTTGAACCGGAAGAATGGATTCTATTTCAAGTTGAGCGTATGTGGCGCGGGTGTGATAATCCTGCATTAAGCTCGGTAAATACGCATGATTTGTAACAGTTCACTTTACTAAACCTGAAAATGCGCTTAAAATTTGCTAAGTTTCTCACTCGGTTCACAACCCCGTAGCCAGCACACCTTGCTATGGTGGGCTTAAAATTTTATAGAAGGGGCATTCAAGAATTTTCAATGACTTACAAGCAAGGTTGAAAATTTTCTAGGGGGGCCAAACTTTTCATGGAGGAGGGCTAAACCCTACTGCCCCCCCCTTTAACTACGAGTCCGTCACTTCACTTGCGAAATCGTCGTTATATACTGTCCCATCATAAACTGTAGAAGTGTTTTGAAACTGGAAAAAGATATTTTATTAATGTTAGCTTAGAATGCTTTGTACATGATCCGAACAACGGATGTTCGCATGAGGCATCTTCCATAAAATAATGAAACAACGTTGTGTCTTATATATAAACGCGAAGTAATTCTAAGCCAATCCTAAGTTTCAGACTTTCAAAGTCTCTCAGGCCCCACGTATCTACGTACGCTAAGCCTTATTCTTTACATGGGCCAAAATTTGAGTTGGTGGCGTAAATATCCATTTCTTTAATTAGCAGAGTTGCTATTTTATAGAATCTTTACGAGAGCTTCGCAGTACAACTTCTTCCTGATAATCCTGACGAGATGAAAACGTCGGACAGTAAACTCGTTACGTGCTCCGTTTGGCCTTCTGATTACAGAGAGTTAACGATTAAAATACTGCGACACGATATTAGCAAGTTTAACGATTTGATGCTTGATTTTAAATTCGTCAACGTGACTGTTAAAATTAAGTAAGCCTGACCACGGATTTTAACATTTGATTCAATCTGTATTTAAAAACTCAACTGAAATCGATCGTTTTCTGGTGCACATTTAAAACTTGAGCCCGTATTCACAAACGTGTGTAACAACTACACTCAAAATAATATTTCTGATATTTAAGAAAAAATTTCTTACATTTGAGAAATACGATTAGCAAGGTGAACTTGAAAAGTGTTTCTGTTATAACAGAAATGTTTTCAAAGAACGTTTTGAAATAAAGTCTGAAAATAACCGTTTTCCAGTTATTTTTAGAAAAATTGTCTTAAATATCAGCAAAACTTTTCAGATTTACCACAGAAAACACTTTTCTGAATAAATTCAGAAATACTTTTTTGTGTGTATCATCAGTTTGTAATACGTTTTTAAACTCAGTAACTCTTGCAGGTGTTGAACTCAAAAACGGTTGCAGGAGTAAAGCAAATCAAATACGAAAAATTATGCTGAAGTTTGAGTCCAAACATTCACCTTTTCGAAAGTTACAAGACCTATCAACAACTTGTGATAGACCCTATACACGGCTGACAATATGGACTTTTAGGTTTCATAAATACATTAATTTTTGTCAAAAATGAGGAAAAATTTCACGAACGTGCATATTATGCTTTTTAGCAGATTTTAGTTTGAAAAGTTATTTTACCTTTAATGGAGTGATTATTTTTGTTGCAGCAAAATTTCGATTTTTATCCGGCTTTGTTTTATAGTTTAGTAGAACAAAGCTCAAAATATAACTAAAACAAAACTTTCTAATTTTTCCATCCCAATTGAAACTAAGATTTGACGCAAAGCATGAAAAGCAATACCTAGCCACCAGATTGCATAAAATATATTCTAACAAAGCTAACGCTACTGTAATCATTGCTTTGCCGTATTCTCAAGTGTGTGTAGTATTTATTACGAATTGGTAATAGGCTTTGTAACGTATTACCAGCAGCGTTTGGAAGAGTCAGTGAGATGGGGCACACAAAAATAGAAGCTGGGCGTAGAGGCAAAAATAACACAGCACTCAGAAGATGGATTTCATAAGGATTTAAGAATATATAATTTGTTTATTCGTTTACACCCGATTGCTAAATTCAGACTACAACTGTACTAAATAAATAATTGCATAGAATTAACATAAACTGATGACAATGATTATTTCCTAAAATGTAACTGCTATTTTCACGGATTAGGTATGGCACGGGGTTTGGTGTCACATATGGAGTTGTTAGATCGGTTAGCAAAGTTACCTCACAACAGCAGATCAATCTTCTACCTGTGAGGGTACACTTTGTCTTATATGAATTTTTAAAAGAAGGCCACCAAACCGTCTCAAAAACCAGACAATTATAAGATTGGTAATTTAGCGCGCTTTTCGCATTTGAAGCAATCTACACGTGTGCAGTTTTTCAGTTCAGCATATGCCACAGTTCGCTCGCTTGAAACCCAACTAAACTGGTTATAGATGCTACACACATCTCAGAAATACGGCTTCTTGTTTATAGGCAGCATAACGTAGTGTTGGATATGAAATATCATCTGTTTACCGAACAACTTATAAGTGATCCGGAAACGTTGCCTGAAACTATGGCGTTTCTTACATCGCGGCACGTCAACTACACTGAATACAGCCGTTACGATTTATGTTGCCGATACGATTTAATTGAAAAAGATTCAACACGACAAGCGTTTCATGCCGATAAATTGCGAATTTTGAGCGATTTCCGAAATCTTCAAGTTGATTACGACTGCGAATCATTCGTTATTCATTCGTTTTCAAGTTCGGAGCCTTTATCTCCGCCATATAATGATATATACCCGGGGTCAGGGCCACCATTGAATCCTGAGTTACCTTTGCACTGAGTAGTAAGAGTATGTAGAGCATGCAATGACTTCGTATTGCTTAGAAGCGAGGTTAGAACTTTTGTAGGAGGTCAAACTTTTTGTCACGGGCTGAACCTTTGTTGTCCACACTGTTAACCTTGCAGAGTACTATATGCCAAGATTTTTTATTTTTTCCTAGGGTTAGTTAAGTTTTACGGTTGTTTCGATAAACGAAACAGACTAAGAACTAGCCCATGATTCGTCGATTTTAATATTGTTAAACATGGCAGATGCGCACGAAAAGTATAATTTTTAGCAGCTTTTCCGCAAACTATATGTACGGAAGTTGTGTGTTATTTTTCTCAGCTGGTATTCGCCCAAAAACCAGTCGGTATGAAAATCTTTGAATCTTATGATCATTCTGCAGCGAAATTTGAATTTTTGAAAAATGCAATTTTTTAAGCTTTTACTTATTCACAAACAAGTTTCATACAAAAGGAAGCCCTTAAGACCCCAAAAAAAATCGAATTTTTACAAAAATTTTTATTGTGTGTGGAATGAGCAGCGGAGGTCATGAAAAGCTCAAAAAGAAAAACATGTTCAAAATCGAATCATGTTTGGGTATATGAGGAAATATTCGAAAAGAGCCCGAAACTTTAGGTTAATATCAAATTTTATTGTTGTTTCCTCGTCAAAAACTTAAAACTGTACTGTATGACCGGGCCCGTTCTGGGAAAGTCTTGGTCAAGGATGATGGGTTCCGTCTGAGCTCCGATTCTGCCTAAAAACCGCACCGGTTCCAAACCTCGTTTAAGAGCGTAAATTTGCAGCATTTGAAAAGTGCAAGGACGCAGCCTTTTGTTTTGCATTTACGTTTGAAATTTTATTACTACCAAGTTGTTAGCGGCATTCATCATGAAAATCATGAGAGGAAACAATTAACGGCATAAATGTTTCAAAATGATATTTTGGAAAAACTTTGAGTAGCTCCTATTGAATTTTACTGTTAATATTTGTAGGTATAACCCATATATTAACGAATAGGCAGTGAAAACAGGGTTTGTACAATAGACTTTATAATTTCGGGTTAAAATAGTCAGCTAACATACCAGACGTTTTTTTAAATTTAGCAGCAAGTGTTTTTTTAAATGTTTATGTATAAAATAAACAAGCTGTTTTAAAATTTTTTGTTTTTATATTTACCGACGGGTACACGTTGGTTTGTTTTCAGTTTCGCCAACTTTCAAACCAAAGTTAAAATACCTATGAGTGATACAGGGCGCAAGTTGAAATATTAATGTTATCGAAAAATTTCTGATATCAAAAATTGTCCCCAGGTTCGTGCCTGTCAATCGTCCAGCAGTTATTGATTTCCCAGAGAGTAATATGTATCTGGTATTGTGTAGTCAAACGTAATCCAGAACAGCGAACACAGCTTTGAGTGCGCGGTACATAAGTACGTTGTTCAAAAAGGTTAAATTCCCATTATATTCCCCATCGCACCGATGAATCGCTCACGGTCTCAACAAATTTACCAAAGCAGATTACCAACTTATACATTTTGGCAGGAATGACAATTTGACTGGTGCTTTATATAGATTTGTTGTGATTCGATGTATAGTTTCCGTTTTGAAATCTGTTTAGAAGACAGTCTTGCTGATTTCATAGTTGGCGTTGTATATATACTTCTCAAGCGGCGCCCCCAAAAACAATTTATTTACAAATGGCTAACCGGTGCCGTAGTCCAGCGATTCGCATGCGTTAACGTACCGCACCATACGGTAAATGACGGCACGAATTGACGCCGGACGGCAGCCGACACCATTAAAATAGCCAGAACATGCAGCGCCTCTGTAACTTTTTTACCACAACTTAAAGAGTACGCGTTGAATCCAGCTATATTCATTTGATTATTATAACTACGCTTGCAGACAGTGTCAAATTGCGTTCAAGTTTTTAAACCAATAAACTGAAAATCTTTCGATCGCCTGGTGCACTTTTGAGGACATTTTGAGAATGAATTGATAAGCTGAATGCTGATACATGTCAAAATTTCTGACTCGAATCTTATTTTTGACCATACAAGGACTGATAAGAACAGTCAAAAACACGAAAAAAGTAAGTAATCCGCTATCCGTTTTAAATTTCCAACTGCGACCGAGCAAGATTAGAAAAACACTAGAAATCGCATAAATAACACTATAAATGCCAGATGTGGTGGACGCGTTATGCAGTTTGCCTAGATATGTTTAAAATACGTTTTGAAGTAAGTTTTGCCCAAGACAGGCTGTTTGGACGTATTTATATTGTTATCAGTTGGATGCTTGCACTTTTATAGTTTACTACTCTGTTCGAAAATTTACTGCGTTTTCCACTGCCGCTTGCCGATATTTCACCGCTGTCTGTTGTAACCATGTTTGATTGGAATTAAGAAGATATTTTCTGTATGCAATCAATTCTGTAATATCTGTGTACCTCCAAATATGCCGTATTTGAATTCCAGTTAAATCAAACCGATACATCTTGTTTAGGGTTAGCAGTAAAATTTCACTATTTTAAGTACAATAGTTTTGCAATTGCCTGATCGTTCCACAATGAACTGTAACATCAAGCTAGTAATCTTGCTTACAAGCCTTGATGCGGCAATGTTTATCACTCAAATGATCAATATGCCCTACAAAGCTTCAGAGCTTGGTTTGTCAGAAACGCAACTAAGTTACTTAGCAACCGCGTTCGCTTTCGCTCAACTATTTGGAAACCCGACTTTCGGACGTATTTGTGATCGATTCAGCGTGCGCACGGCGTTCACAATAACATTTGGCAGCTGGTCTGTCTTGTATGCGCTGACAGGATTCGCAAATTGCATTCATTTTATGCTTCTTGGCCGACTGGCAGCATTTTGGGCATTAGGTATGGCTGCTGCGCAAGCGGCAATTCCAAAATTAGCGTCGACACCCGCTGAAAAAGAAGACGGAATTGAAAAGTTAGGAGCAGGGTTTGGAATAGGTATGATCGCAGGTCCTATTATTGGCGGCGCTCTGAGCCATTTCTTGGGCACTTCTGGTTTATTCTACGGATGCAGTATTTTAAGTGCTGTGGTCATTTTGACAATTGTTCAAAAAGTTCCTAACACAGTTAATAAGAGCAAAGGCGACAACCAAGATGGTTCTACAAAACACTCACAAGAGTCAGGTATAATCAAGAGTTATATTGAATTGATGCAACGGCCTCAGGTATGTCAAGTAGATTTTCTTTTACGATAACGGTTTTTGTTTAGTTTGGTTACATTAATGGCGACAGTGAAGTTGTTTCAGGTATCCTGCAAAGATGCGGTAGTCACCCGAATAAGAGTGGAGTCTGATGTTTTGTTTGCCTCTCCAGAGAATACCGCCGGTTTTTCAGTTACCCACTGTTATTTATTTTTAAGTCACATCATGCTAGTTGGATCCCAGACCCTTATTCTTTCTTTTGGACAGAACTCACACTTGTTCCGAAGCGTTCTTGTGGATTGTTGCGTCCGTTGTTTAATAGTCTAGGTACTTATGCAAATTGTCTGAGTGTCTATTACATATTTGAGCAGACTAGGCTATTTCGCTTCGGTCTCTGTCATCGACAATTTAACAATTAAATTGCACATAAGTTGTGTCGTGGGCAGCACCTTCGAAACCTCATATTGGTGAGGCAGTGTAACCACGGGGCCAGTCTATGATCGAAAAAAGTTTCGATTGTTCGCCGTTTTCATCTTGTTAACATAAGAACGAAAAAAGTTTGCGCATCGCGCGAGAATTTAGTTTTTTTATTCATGTACATAATGTCAAGTGCACGGTTACTAAAAGCAAAAAATTTAGTTAATTTTGGCGATGCATCCAGGACTCGTTCACCTAATCAGTAAAACAATCGTACACCGAGGAAATGTTTTCATGATGCGAGTTTCTTAGTATTATTCGCTAAAGTTCAATCGTGAACAGTTGGTACGGTCGGTGTAGTATGGTAACACGTGAGAGCGCGCGTATCCAAATCATTGGTACGTCCTTGTGAAGTTTTTTGCCACTACCTAAAATACGTGTCGTTTAAAATCATTTGAATGACAAAATATGACGAAAACTTGTTCCGCATTTAGCGCGACCAACTTTAAAGCTACCGAACGCCCGCCAAATATCGTGGAATATCGCCTTAAAAAGTGTAGCACAACTTTTGACCTTAATGTGGCACTAAAATGAAGCCAAGATGAGCTCGGGTACGCAATAGCAGTTTTTTAACTTGCAATACATATTAAACATTGCTAATTTTAAGCTTCTGCTTATTATGGTAATAAAAGCGACTGCCATAGCTCCGATGATGATTCAAGATCCAATCTTAAGCATGTACAACATTAAAGTGCTTGAAGTTAACCAATCGGAAGTGTCTGTTTTCGCCGCCGCGATGGGTGTAGCCATGGTAGGCAACTTGGCGTTGATTGTACCAAGAATTAAAGCGGGACTTTCTATTCGAAAAGTATTTCAATTATCGTCATTGTCGTTCGCAACATCGTACGCTGGTTTTTGTTTTTACTCAAGTTTTTCACAATTATACATCATTCAGCTGTTTACAATATTTGCAATGGGATTGTGTCAAACCACTGCAGACAGCTTTATAGCACAATTGGTCGACAGTTCACAAAGTGGTGTCGCGTTTGGTTTATCGAACGCAATTCTGTCATTAATTTCAGTTGGAGGTCCATTGATTGGCAGCGTTGGCAATTCGATTTTCGGTTTTAAATTCATTATCTACATGGGGTTTGCGATTTCGTCGCTGATTTTTGCATCTACATTTTATATCAATCAAAACGCCGCAGCAAATGAAAAGAAATTTAATTAGTGATTATACTTTAGCTTATTTTGTTAGTAAAACGAACTATTGAAGAATCATGTCGAAAATAAATACGCTACTTGAAACGCTCGTCTCGGTTTCTTTATCATCTTTTAAGACGCTTTTTACATCAACAAGAGAAACTCTGAAGTGAATAGGGCGTAGCAAAACGTCAACTCGTGTCTACGAGCCTGTGGCAAACTGGACTGATATATTTTTGTTGAAAAAATGGGAAAGTGGGACAGCTATATATTTTCGTCGAGAATTTTTTCAGCAGTTGAATACAAAGTTAGAAGTGGGTAAGGATTTTTTACCCGACTCGCGCTTTACCGACGCAAATATGAATTTCTTACCCGCGGGAACACCCGCGTCAAAGAGATCTACTAAAGATTGTTGGTGATTCGCACTTTAATGAAGTTTTACGGTTATGAATTTACACATGAAAGTTTACTAGAAACAAAATTTGAAACCCAACTAAATGAAGCACTGGTATATTACATTGGACAGCATCTGACCAGAAGTAAAACAGACCATATCACGTTATACGCAACAACTGGAAGCTTACTCAAACTACTTCACACCAATCGTTATCTGAATGATGGCATTACAACCCCGCTTTATATATTGCACCGACATGCGTTGTTCTCAGCAATATTTAGCTGCTATGAATATCAGATGCCTATTTGCCAGAGTGTAACCGGGTAACCGTTTCCGGTAAAAATCGGTGTCCGTTTTCGAATCCGTCATAGAAATAACAGAAATTCTGTAATTAGTTATAAATCACGTATATATCATAATTTCTTGCTACAGATGGACTGCAATTGTTCCAAACGAAATATAAGCATTTTTTCGTTAAAATTTTTAAAAGACCGGTGGATATATGCGCGCCTCAACTGTGTTAGCAGAAAAATGAAACATTTTGGAAATTTTTATACTTCAATTTCTTGTGCCGAACCAGACCAAAATTAGTTTTTTTCAATTTTATTACCATCTACTGACGAAGACATTAAGTCAATGATTGTTTAATAATCGCTGAAACTTAATAGCTCTCACAAGCTTAGAATTCTCCGGTTTTCAACGCTCGCTGACTAACTAAGTAGTTACTAGCGTTGTGAATAGTTCGTGATTTCGGTTAAAGCTATACAAGTAAGGCACCAATATGAATATACAAGTATAATACTTAGACTATCGACCTTATTCCACCGAAGGCTCTAAAAGTTCCTTTGTTTATGTGCTTTCCGCACGTGCCCCCATGTTTTGTTAATTTTCATATATTTGGATGTACCGGGAGTCTCAGACACCTTAGGGACACCTGAATTCGCCATTACAAAAAACACAACAACAACAACAACGACAACAACAATATGTCTCCTCCCTACCCCTAGCTATCCGATTTCACGAATTGAGCCGGCAACAATATATATTAAATGGCCACCCAGGGCCTCTGATAACTTTACCTTGCGGAAGCAGCCGCTATGCATAGATTTAAAAATTTTACGCCGTTTATAGCAACGCCTGAGCCTTATTTAAGTTCTAAGAGAGACTAGGCGGAGCCGGGGATTCCCTTAAGGTGTAGTTTAGGATTTAGATTTAGTTTTGTTTTAGTTTTTAGATTGAAATATATTTAGGAGTGGCACAGCCACCTACAAGCGTACGTTTTGAACGTTAACATATTGAAAGTTGGCGCGGGTAAGATCTGCCAATTTTTTACCCGCGTGATACAAATCTTTACCCGCGGGTATACCCACGCCTGAAATTCTTTACACGACCCGGGATTGGTAATGTCCAACTTTGGTTGAATGTGGTATTTTTTACACGTGCCATGTGCAATCTAGGTCGAGTATATAGGCCAATATTTTCCCCGAGCAGCACGGAACAATCTGTCTTGCTGCGTACAACATATTAAATTTTTAGAGATATCTAGAGCTGGTCATTGGAAGGCCACTATAAGTGAGTTAACCAACATTTTGTTCCAGCATTGTCTATGATGGTTTAATCTAATTTTGTGTTCAAAAAGCTGATTAAAGAAAAAACCAGTAGCATTTCGGACGTGGACGTGAAATACGAAAGAAAACGATTCTGATGAACGCTAATACCACAATGCTTTGTCCTTCATAAAGCTTAAACCTAAAGTTTTAACTGAGTCCTACGTCTAACAAAAAATGTAGCCTTTAAACTCAAGTCACTCTTACGGTCCCACGGAAAACCGAGACGGCCCTAAAAAGCCACATGGACCGAAATCCGTATAGTGGCGACACCTATGTTCATATACATGCTCACATTAAAACGCAAAAGTGCCATCAGGAAACTATGCTGGCTGATAACTTTTCATTTTTATCTGTTACTTAAAGCTGGTACCCACGATCAATGCTGATTTTTGATCAGAACTATAAAAGTGGCAGCATTAAATTGCGCGGTCTAGAATGGTGTGGTCAAATTTGACTCAGACGGAGAGTAATTTGACACCTTGAATTGGTAAAAAAGGCTTGGTTGCTAAGACATGACTTTCTCTTCGATTTTCTTGTAGACACTTACTCAAATTCTGTAGTTGTTAAGTTATATGTCGGGCATTATCGATACAGTAAATCAGCAAAGTATTCAGGTTTAAAGACCGAAATAGTTCAAAGTCAGAGGTAGACTTAGTTTTTTACGACTCAAGCAAGGTTTCTCCTAAGGGTATATGCTAAGTATATATTGCACCGACACCAAAGTTGTATTAACTAGTGGTTCTAATCTGAACATTGATAATAAAATGGTAACAATAAGCAACATTTCAAACTTCAGCTATAAAACGTTTTAGATTCGAAATTATATGATTACAAATACCGAATTGATGATGTCACGAATTCTTCGCTTTCTCTGTGATACAGTCAGTTCAGCTGACAATTATATAGCAACATAAACGCCACGAAGTGAAACTACCTTTAATTTCATGATTTGAAAAAAGCTTTATTTTCATCGTTGTTTAAGAAAACGTGAGTAGTTTATTAGTCTTCTAATGTGTACTTGTTTAGCTATTATCTGCAGCAAAAACAAACAAATAAAGGTCTATTATAAAAATTCATTCCTTTTTATAAAAGAAATTCCTTCAGTCTACTTACAAGTTAATCAATAATGTGATGTTGGGAAAAACTTAGCTAGGTGCGAAATTCCGGTGCATAATAATAATAATAATAATGAAATCATCTGGAAGAGTATTAATTGTCGGTGTCGCAAAAAAGTCTAATTTGACTTGCTTTCAAGAAAACAACTATTAAGTGCTAAAGTTATATGTTGTCATCGTTAGTATTATCTTTTATATTTTCAACACTGATGTGTCATTGACGCGTTGTTTTCAGCATGAAACAATATTTCAAAATATTTTAACAAAGCGAAATGAAGTTCTGGATCACGGCACTTGGCATCCTAACTTGTATATTTGTTACTGTGTCCGATGGTAAGCATCTTTGCGTGTTGTTATTTGTGTTTTTCATTCTAGGGGGCTATACCTGGTTGTAACCGGAACTACAATTTATCGGAATCGGAATTTGATAAAATTACCGGAATGCAATACTATTGGTGAAATATCACTTGTTGGAGATAGGTATTCACTTAAGCGGTAGCGAAATCTACCTTCGATGGTTTAATTTCGTCGGTTGTCAAGGTTTATGTACTGTACTAACAAAATTTATTTTATTTTATCGTCATTTTTAGTATAGTTCCACTGACCACAATTTAATGCCGGAATTTCTAATTCTAGTAAAATTTTACCGGAATTGAAACCGGATTTCCGGTTGCACCCTAGTGTATACATAGTACGTTACGCACGGTACGTGATGTATAGCTGCTTGGTAAGGAGAACGAAAAAAGTTATTTGGAAAACTTAAACGTGTATTGTAAACAAAAAATATAAACTATCAAGAGTGAGGAGCTTCTCGCATTGAAACTATAACTTTTAGACAGTTCAAATGATGCTAGGGATGTGCCCTCTGCCGATATGTTCCAAAAGATTCTTATTTTGAATGTTTGCCGATGCCGAACCAATATCGATGCCGAACCGATGCCGATGCGAATTCAACTTTAGTACATCATGCTTAACGAACAGATAGGATACTACATTATGTCATTATGCGAAGATATAAGCCCCAACCACTATAAACGATTATAATTTTATGAGAGAGGTTCATTTCAATTAATTTTTTCAAACACAAAATCACCAGAGATAACAGTTTTCCTGATCAGACAAACTGACATACGGCAAGGAATCGATTGATAGACTTCCAGCTGACTCTTATGTGCAAAAAATATCTGCAATCTAAGAATCGGCAATTTTTTTCAGTGCCGGAAGATACTCACGAAAAGTGCCGATTATTACCGAAACCGATGCCATTTAAACTGCACATCCGTAAATGATACTTAACTTATTTTTCTATTTTTTCACACGTGTCCCTCTCTTATGAAAGTTTCGAAAAAAATTTTTTTCGGAATTTAGTCAAATTGCATATTTTTGGAATCCTCATGTTGGGCTGTGAACGAATGTATCACAATTTTCGCAAAATTCTGGTTCCCTTATTTTCCCTCTAAACCGAACGAGCGCCAACAAGTTTCGTTTGTGGTACAGGTGTGAATATACACGTCATCAACGGAACTTTGCTCTTTCATATGAATCAGATTAGTGCTGTTGTAGTTATATACGTATAACCATCAGTTTTGGTAGGAACCGGGACTTCGGACCTTTTTCAAGTAGTTAGAAGAGCGGGCTGTGGGTGGTTTCGAACTGGCGACCTACGGATCCGAGGCAAGTGCTCTACCACTGTGCCACTCAGCCCGTCTCTGCAACTGCTTCTGTCGTCGACTATATGTCAACCGTATGCTGCCAGCAAGCGTACTACGCATACAATGCACTGCACTTTATTGCATGGGCGCATAACATACTTGCATGTCTTACCTGCTTACATGTCCCAAGTTTCAACAAAGGCATCCCTTGTCCGTCTACCATATTTTCGACCGGATGCTGTGTATGAAGCGCGGCAATTTACATCACACTCACGGCGTTGCCCTCATGGCAGTTTAGGTAAGAACCGGGAGGCCGGGACATCTGACCTTTTTAATTAAACAGCTGGAAAAGCGGGTTACGGGTTTTTTCGAACCAGCAATATACGAATTTCGAGGCAACCGCTCTACCATTGTGCCGCTCAGCGCGCCTCTACAACTGCTTCTATCGTCGACTATATGTCGACCGTATGTTGCCAGCAGGCGTACTACGCATACAATGCACTGCACTATATTGCATTACACAATATTTTCGACCGGATGCTGTGTATAAATCGCGGCAATTTATATTGCGCTCACGGCGTTGCCCTCATGGCAGTCTAGGTAAGAACCGGGAGTCCGGGACATCAGACCTTTTTAATTAAACAGCTGGAAAAGCTGGTTACGGGTGGTTTCGAACCGGCAATACACGGATTTCCAGGCAAGTGCTCTACCACTGCGCAACGCAGTTCACCCCTCTAACTACTTTTGTCATAAACTATGTCGACCATACACTGCCAGCAAGTATACGTACTATAAAGTAGTGATGTCTCGTTGCCAGGATTTTACCTGGGGCCCGAGGCACGGCACCGGGGACGGGGCCAGCAAAATACATTAAATTTTAAATTTTATGTACCTTTTACGTACGGGTGAAAAGTTGGGTAGAAAGAGATACGGTTTAGGTTAAAACTAGATTCACAATTAGGTCTGATTCTGATTGCAAATTCAAAATATTGTAACACGTGAACTTTTCAATTAGCATCCCAATATTTATAATCTTGTTGTTCCCATTACGCTTCCGATATAATCTGGTTACGTTTTACATTCTGTTTAAATCTTTATCTGGTTCCATCCATGGTACCGTATGGCTTCGGCCCCGGTCCCGGTGCCGGGGCCCGACATTGAGACATCTCTACTATATAATGCAATGCACTTGGATATACACACAAACAAGCATGTCACATGCGTACAAAAATTATTTAGATTGGATAGGCAAATAAATAATATAGCCCATGGTTACCATTTGTCGCTGACGACTGCTAGAATAGCGCCGCCGGTTATGTATCTTAGAACGAATTCGCGATCAGAATAACCTTAGCTCGAGGTAACTGAAATCTTTGAAGGGTCCAGCGCCAGGGATGGGAGTCTCGGTCTCGACAAGTCCCTGTTTTTTGACTCTCGGTGATTTGGAACCGAGAATTCAGCAAATGTATTGCTGTATTCTTTAAGTAACTGCTGTCGATCTATGAATTTTTATAGTTACGCAATAATTATGTGCAGATGTTCTGAAAAAACAGAAAAAACTACGAAAAATTTGTTACAAATAATCTGTTTGGAAAATTTTGATTTTTTCGCTACCCAGCGCAACCTTGCGATATATCCACGCTAAGATTTTAAGCAACGGCGTGAAATTTAAGACTTTATAAGTATTATATAGTTGCTTGCGTTAAAGGTAACAACTGTACGTACGGTGGCCAATTTCAATGTGTCTCGAACAGAATTTGCATACCTGAATCATGGCGATGTGATGGTCCAGCAGATTGCGAAGATGGCTCGGACGAATTTGACTGCCGTAAGGTTGAAAACTCTGTTACTTTAAAGAAACATATTACACGGCTTTTCTCTGATAAATACGTATAAGTCCTAAGGCGAACTGTTTTAGGAGTTCAGTGTGCTTTAATTTTTTTGTATTTTAAGCTGCTCATATCGTCGACTGGAATATATTTCTGTATTACGTAACACCAATAATTATTAACAAGTCACGTTTTAGTACTACAACCCGTTGCAAAACTAAATTAATAAATTATTGTAAGTAATGCGAAATCAGCGTGATATACACTTTACTGTTTGTTGAAATATGCACGTAAATGTACCCTAATATGTTCAGTGAAAAGTGTGCGGCAGTTTACCTACCAATAACGGTAACGGACAAGCATATACCGATACGCATCATTGCAGTGTCTTTCACTGATTTGCAGAGTTGCTTACAGTCCATCAGTTGTTTTGAAATTTGGGGCCTCACTCCAAATACTCAGCAGCCTGGCCAAAAGAATGTCGTTCCGCCATACTCACGCACACATGGGGAAGAGAGCAGTTTACTATATGTGTATATAAATTTTACCAGTTTGTGTGTGGCGTCAGTTAGGCTTCTGTAATTTGAAGGAAAAAATTGACCTTTATTAGTGCCGAATATTCAAACTTTTTACGCGATTTAGCTTCAAACCACGTTGAGTGCACGAAATCTGACTTTATGTGCCATGATCGCCGGACGTGCATTCCAAAGCGATGGTTGTGTGATGGCGAGCCGGATTGCGATGATAAAAGTGACGAAAGCTTATCATTATGTAGTAAGTACATATATAAAACTAAACGTTGCGTTAGTATGTGTGAATTGTGATATACATTACTAGTTATAATCGTACGCATAATTGCTGATAATCTGAACATCATTTTTCAACTCCGCTTACGCTATGCTCAATTCTGTAAATAGTGTTTGTACGCAGTACCTAAACCATTTTTGTTGTCTACGATGCACTTTGTGAACGGAACTTTTACCAACTTAGATATTTTTACTGTTACGTTGTTATGGAACTTTGCAGAAAATTTTACCTGTCATGAAAGTCAATTCGCGTGTAATGCAACTCGGTCTAATGGCTCGCCATACTGCGTGCCACAGCATTGGATGTGCGATGGTCAGTCAGATTGTCCTGATGGCAGCGATGAAGTATGATATCTTTTTTTGATATGATGTGATTGCGTGAAAAAACTAGTATTTTGAGAAACGATTTGAGTTGACTTGTTTTCTGGGATTATTCGAAGTTAGCAATGAACCTCTGCTAGTTACATTATTTTATGAATTTTCCAACTTATGATATGATGTCATTGTAGCGTGCAAACTGCAGCAGAGAAGTTTGTGATCATGCATTAGAATTCACGTGTGGTGACGGGGAGTGCATTTTCCAGCAGTGGAAATGTGACCATGAGATGGATTGTCCGAACGGCGAGGATGAGTTGCATTGCGGTTAGTAACTAGAGTATCATTTTCTTTTAAACTTGTTGTTTACGACTTGGAACTATTACTTGTCGTTTACAAACGGAAGTTGTATTACAACTTTTATCAATACAACTAAAAACATTGTCTTGATAGGTTTCTCTGTAACTCTTTATTAGTGTACAATATATTGAAAAAAATTCAAAAATGCGCTACTTATATTATATACCATCTCGTAACATTCGACTGCAACAAAAGCTTTTCTAAAGCAACGAGCGTGTGTGCAGAGTTTGGCGAAAAGTATAAAATGAATACATTTCAGACATTTTTGATGTTTCAAGGACTAATTTGGACGATTCTAATGAATGATTGTATGGTTTTTACGTTCAACATGGAATTTCAGCTTACAAGCCATGTCGAACCAGCGAATTCACATGCGTTGATAAAAGATGCATTCCTGCAGATTGGCGATGTGACGGTGTGAGTGATTGCCGGGACAGTTCAGATGAAATGAATTGTAGGCCTCAAGAGCTTCATTTTTCTCGGAAATCCTGTTCATCAGGTACTTAATTTGTCGTATTTGAAAGTATTTGCGGTATATCGTATTTTAAAGTATTTGCCGCTAAACCTCCCGTCAACAATGTATTAATCAGTGTCGTTTTCAGAAAGTTCCCGTGTAGCTTCTGTGCTTACGATAAACGAGTTGTGTTTTTATTGTTCCATCTGATTTCGCTATTTTATAAATTATAATTTTTGTGTAATTGCTGTCAGTTTTGTAGTAGATGGAATGAGTTAAGGTTGAGAAATAAGTCGAACGGTTGTACTGGTTTTGTTGCTATATTCGTGTTCTGTACATTAAGTGTTAAGTTTGATCCTTGGTGACGTAACATTTTTACGAAAACATAACGTAGAGATTTGTTCTTATGTTGTGTTTTACAGCGCATTCGTGGCGGTGTAACGATGGTAAATGCATTTCGAAAGAATGGCGATGTGATGGCCAGCCCGATTGCCCAGATTCGTCCGACGAGACGCACTGTAATCGTACGGTGTGTGGTGCAAATTTTTTTCAATGTGCCAGCGTTGCAAATTCAAATCTAAGTACGGTGGCCCTTACTGCAATTGCGTTTGCAACAAATGGCGGTCATGTAGGAGGGTCAGGAATTTGTGTTGATTTATCGCGTGTTTGTAATGGAATTGAAGAGTGTAATGACGGTAGTGATGAAGCTAATTGTACAGTCAGTGATGCTGGTACAAGCAGTTCGGTATCAGGTGGTACTCGTGGCACAAGCGGAACTACTGACTGCAAAGAAGGCGACGAGTATTTTAAATGCAAGACAAGCGGTGAGTGTGTACGGCGCGATAAGTTGTGCGATTCGCATGCAGATTGCGGTGATGGTTCTGACGAGCTTCCTTTGTATAAATGCCCGTCGGAAAATGAGGGTGAGTTTTAAGGGTAATTTTTCAAACACAAGTTTGATTTTTAGTTAAGACAGCATAATTTAGTGGAGTTTGAGCGAAAATCGTATGTAGCTGATGGTTAATTTGTGAAAAGTACATCGTGTTGCTTCTGTATGCAGTGCGAAATAATGATGGCATTGGAGAATCACAATATAAATACATTGATTAGAATTTTGTCGGTATAGCACAGTACATAAATTATTTATCGGTAACAAAATGGTATGCAGTAAATTATTGATGAATACGCAGTCAATATTTTGGTTCATGTCTTAGTCTAAAACGGATCGGAAATTGTTTTCAATCAGTTAAATATACGTTTCCTGTTGGGATGTAGTTAAGGTTGCTCATGAAGTATTGCTGCAGAAGGACTGATATGAGCGGATCTATGGATTACAGACAATATAAAATTGGTGAAGTGTTTTAATGCAGATCAAATGCAGTTTTGTATTTGTGTTTCTAGTTGTAAAATGCTCTATGAACAATGGCAATTGTGAACATCGCTGTGTTGACTCGAAGGCAGGCGCATATTGTTTGTGTAAACGTGGCTTTTTCAAGCATAATAAAACTCATTGCCAAGGTTTGAAGTTTTGCTGTATGTTAGGAGTTTTAATACTTAACAGCTTACAGTACTTGTAGTATGCATAAATAAGAATGACGGTGTGCAAAATTGAACGCCGATTTTAACAAAGCAACAGATGTGTGGGTTTGTAAAGAAATATAAAAGATTGTTTGTATCTTATTTCGCATATGCATGGTTAAATCAACGTATTGAACATTTTTGTATACAAACACGCTGTGGACACAACCTTGGGAAACCTAAATATTACAAGATCAGCATTGTTATAATACCAATGTCTTTCATATTTTAACGGTAAAAAATTTAATACTATTATTGACGCTGTTTTAAAGCCGTTCCTTGTTGGCTTTTAGATATAAATGAATGTCTTAATGTCGACCAACCGTCATGCTCTCAAATTTGCCATAATACTATTGGCTCGTTTCATTGTAAATGTCACAGTGGATACATCTTACAACCAAATGAAATCACATGCCGTGCTGTTGGTCAGTTCCAGCGTTTTTGTGTTTTCGAAATAATGTTTTTTCTTCCCTTTTTATTGTATTATTGTATTTCTGGTTCGAAAGATACATTATCTTTACTTAATAGGAATGCGCAATAGTTTTAAACTCACAGTCTCTTTGTGTTACGAATACTTTTCGTTTTTTGATTGAAGACCTCTCAATATAAAGCGTAACGTTTCGTCGTTTCAGGTAGTCATTCGAAATTGTTATTGTCTGATCGTCGTAACATTAGAGAATATGACCTAATTTCGCATAAATATCAACCAGTGTATCTAGTCACAAACTTAGATTCAGCAGTGGCAATGGATTATTTAGTAAACGCAAAGTTGCTTGTCTGGTCTGATGCTTTTCACAAGAAGATATATGGGCAAGTGTAGACTTGAGTTTGACAGTTAGGTTTCACATGTGTATAACAATCGTTTTTGGTAGCTTTAATCTTGTTCTGGAACAAAGACGGAAGCTACCAAAAGTGTGTAAGAGTTGCTTATTTCAGAGCTTGTTTTTTACAGCAACTAAATGCGTTTTGTCATATATATATTTTAAAGTAAGTTTTTCTTGAATAGTAAATTACATGTGAGCTCAAACATTTTTGAACATTTCGTCAATGAGCTCGAAATTCCTGCCTGTATCTCAAAATATATTTGTTTGTGTCTTACATTTTTAGCTGTGATATTGGAGAGCACAATGTTGAAGATTGTAAAAAGGAACTGGTGTCCACAAATATCGAAACTGCAGATGGAATTGCGATTGACTGGGTTCACTATTTGCTATATTGGACAGATACTGGTAAAGAAACAATCTCAGTTGCAAGTTTGGAACAGGGCGGCGCAAGGAAAACGTTGTTTGATAACGACCTCCGCGAGCCTCGAGCGATCGCTCTTGATCCTGCACAAGGGTAAAGATAGAGATGTACTTTTTAGTTATTAAAGTGCCGTATTGGGCTGAACGGTAGCGTACACCAATACGTAGAGTTTGACTTGTGACGCTCGACGGCAGTTGGCACATGACGTCACACGATAACGGTCGGTGCCGTACAACAAATATAGCGCCACTCTAACTACATTTTAATGAAACTTAACATTTCGTTTTCAAATGACTCGTAAACAGAATCTCCCTGCAGACTTGTGGTTCATTGATTGACTTTTAGCGTTTTAATTTATATCAAAGTGTGTAAGATAATACGAGTATGCAGCAAAATTGCTCAGATGTATTGTAAGCAAAAACTGTTACGATAATGTAAGGAAAAAAACTGATACGGCAAGCTCTGAAAAAATGTATGGTATTTCAGGGTAATGTTTTGGACTGACTGGGGTTGGAAAGCGCGTATAGAAATTGCTGGAATGGACGGCTCGCATCGCAGGCCAATTATAACGAAAAATATTATTTGGCCCAACGGAATCGGTATGAGTTGGACAATATTTATGTAATTTTGTCACACAGATGCAACTGAATATTAGGTGATCGTAAGCAAGAAAACCCTACAACTCCTGAAAAAATTATTTTCGCGAAAAACAAAGTGTATATTTTTATGTTGTATATTGTTATGTTGCTCGTAAAATTTTTGCAAAGCCAGAAAAATAGCTTCAACACCATGTTTTTGTGGTGATTTCTGTTAGTCGCAAACCTTTGGCATGACTAATATATAAAAATCAAAACGTTTAATATGTTCCCTTATTTGTCAAATTAATTCTTATTTTTAAGCGATTGATACGCTTGAAATGCGAATTTATTGGGCGGATGCCAAACTTCAACAGCTCAGTTCGTCTGATTATCTCGGCTACAATCGGCGTGTTATAGTAAATGATCTGCATACCGTACAACACCCGTTTAGTGTTGCAGTGTTTGAGGTAAAGAGTTTTGATTTTGTTGAAACGAGATAGTATAAAACTCGGCGTTTCAGTCGTACCTCCATGTGATTACTGCTTGAAGAAAATTTAAATTTTTAACTTGAATAACTTGCTGTTCAGATAGTGTGGTTTATAGTTTTGTGCTGGGAGTTGTAGGATAAAATCTATTGGACGGATTGGTCAACTCATGGAGTACACGTTGCGAACAAGTTCAACGGTTCTGATGCTAAAGTTCTTGTCAATGGAACGAGAGGCTTGATGACTGTGAAAGTTGTTCATGCTGTTATGCAGCCGCCACGTAAGCTTATATGTTACTAAACTTTGTGTTCAGGATACCCGTTGTGGAAAAATCTTTAAACACCAGAGGTTTGTATCATGGTAGTAAAAGAATACTAACTAATAATGGACTGCTCAAGAAGCTAAATAATGGTTTTATAAAATTATTGAACACAACTGTTGAAACTAATGTCGAAGAGAACGGGCACTTTATAATATAGTGGTGTCATTTGATAACAACGTGGTCACAAAGCAGTAGTAAGTGCAAACTGGTGCAGTTTGTTAGTATTAACGGTAGCTGGCCACAGGCTCGTGGTGTCGCGTTATATATGATATCGCGGGGGGGGGGCTAGCACGTAGCCAGCTTAACATGCTAGGGCGGTTTTTAAAAATCTGGTATGGCATGTAAGGATTTCTGATTACTTACAAGCGAGGTTGAATCGTTTTTATTCGACCTCAGCCCTCCACTTTGGCCCCGTTCTGGCTTCGGACCATGCGTTAACGGAACCCAAATTTTGTAGATTACTATAAATACGACTATCTATGTTTTGCGTATTTTTAAAAGCATATTTTATTTGACTGTTTAATGTTATGGTTGTTATTATTGTTACTTTAATGTCAGATCCCAACAAGTGCGCAATGCACGACTGCTCGCATATGTGCCTGCCGAGCCCGAACAAAAAATGGCGACTTCGAATGGACCCGAATCACCGAGAGTTTAACGGCAGAACTTTTAACGGCAGAACTTTTGTAGAATCGTATCACGACAGTGGAGATCATGTTGCCATCAAGCGGAGTCATATGTGCGTGTGTCCGGACGGATTTGCTCGAAGTAGCAATCGTGATGTTCAGTGTGAAAGTTTGGAAGGTAAACAAACCACAGGTTGGGAATTTATTGAGCGTGGAGTAATTTTACGAAGCGCGGAGTTATTTGGAAATGTTATTTCAATTAAGTTGCATTGTCGTTGTTTAGAACTACGGTGTTACCGAATATCAAAATGACATTTGGAACGGGTTTCTTGTGTTATCATACTGAAATATGCAGCTATTCTGGACAAATATCGCAAAAGGAGGCGGTTTGACTCTCGAACCCTCCCTGGATACGACGCTGTCTGAAAGTCACATTGAGAAATTGTATTTGGTTGAAGTAATTTTGATTGTGAGTCATCGGATTGGAAGAGTAAACTGTGTATCGTTAGACTTGGTTTAGGGTTATGCTAGATAAACCTACACGTTAAACCAGCAAACTATTGCCATTTTTGATTTGGTTATAGAAGTTTTCATGTGTCCCATTTTCTTATGCATGTACCAGTATTCATCGCATTCTAGTTGTTTTATCTGCGAAATGTATTTTATTGAAAAGAGTAAAAGGCCTAATTGAACGTCTGATTATATTTGTTTCAGTTTCACCACAGTCCGTTCAGAGCACAGATGGTTCTCTTGCGGGCACAGTGATGGGCTTTCTTGTCATATTTACGGTCTTTGCTGCAGGGGTACAGTTTGTTTGTAACAAATTTTAACTGCCATAATTATGCAATGGCTTTTACGATGTTCTTTAAGGGGATTTTCTGCGCTACAAAATTAGTGAGTCTGTGCTAGCTTAAGCAAAAAGCGGCAATTCAATGAAAAATTGGCCTATGCGTAGTTATGTTTATTTTTACTCTATCAGTAATCGTCATTGTTTTTAAAAAAATCACTTTCATTCACTCCGCAGTGTAATTTTTATTTTTTAAAGATTGGCTGGCTTGTACTTCGTCACATTCGTGCTACCAGAGATGCCTCAAATGGACCGTCATGGTCTGGCAATGGTCTATCGTTTGATAATCCTGTCTATCGCAAAACTACAGAAGAGATTTTGAGTACAAATACTGCTGAGTCGGAACAGTATCAACCTTCAACTGTGAGTTTGTGACAGTGTTAGGTTTATTATGTTAAAAATCATTTGAAAATAATTTTTGGCGAGTTTAAATTTATTTGTTAGATTGTTAATAACACAACGTACATAATATAGAAACCTTACCTCTCTCGTCTTAACAGTTTTTCGGTATTGTATTGCTAATACAATTCAAAATGTTAGCAAACTGCTGCAGTCCGTAAATTTAATAAGTATTACAATAATTAAATGACCTATGGACACAGTTCACGTATAGTTAACCCATTTTGGCTATTTGTTGTATCTGCCGATTGAAGAGGTTGTTTGTTTGCCAGGTGACTTAGTGTAATGATTACATATAATACTCGTTTAAACACCGAGCAGTATAATAATGTTTTCTGACTTTTGAGTGGGAAGTTCCTTCGTACTCACTGCAGTCTAATGTTATGTTTGTTTACAGGTCGATCTCTGTCTACGGGAACCCTTGACTCAGTATGAATTGGACGCATGATAAGTAATGTGTTGTAATTTTCAACCATACTTAAAAGGTTTACTGCAGTTGTTATAGTTCATTACTGCAGTTCAACACAGTTTTTGTTTACACTTTTTGTGAATCTGTATTATATTTATCAGCTTTAACTTTTATTATATTTGTACATATTTTTGTAATGCTTGTGAATAAGTTAAAGTTATTTGTGCACCTGAAAACTAATTGTGGTATATTTTGTGAAACGTTTTCGGCTTTTGCAGACATATGTAATGGGTGTAAACGGATAATAATCTAGAGCTGTAACAGAATTTTCGATATTTCTATGACAGAAATGGAAAGAAACTGATTTACCGAACACAGGAAAATATATCTGGTTGCACCCGGGTTATGTGTAAAAGTGACGTGTTGAACGCGGCTTGAAGGTAACAGGTTTAAATTAATTTTGACCAGATGGTAATTATTAGTAAGGCATATTTTTTTCTAGTTCATTGCAGTTGCCATGGTATCGCAGCATCCAAATAATTGGAAAGGAGGTATCTATATATTGTTTCATGTCTAATAACTGCACTTCGGATTATGAGGAAGTTTCGTTTGTATTGTTTATTGTGTTCATTTACGACAAGTGAAAAATGTGTTTTCAACCTACTGTTTTAAGCACCCACCAGAAACCTGGACGCCAGTTAAAGTAACATGAGCCAACGTCTTTGTATCTAACATTTTGCGACATACGAGTTTTGAATGACGTAGTATTTATTGTAATGTATGTTGTGCTATAGTTCAATATCAGTTATATAATAAAATGTTTTTGAGAAGTTTTGCGTTCGAAATGAGTGTTTAGTTTTGCTTTTTGCAGTATTAGCAAAATTATGACGATTGGAACACTAAACCGTATAATTTTGCTTGAGCTTTGGCTTTGTTGTTTTTCACCTCCTGTTATACCTTGGAAAAACACATTAAAACTGAAATTTACAACTACCAGAGTACAGCTGGAGGTCTGCCTCCGGCTCCGGCAGAAAATCAATCTCCAGCTCCGGTAGAATTTTTGCCGGAGGTTCCGGCAATTTCGATAGTCCAATTTTGCCTAATTTTGAAAAATTTATCTGTTTACTGTTTAGCGCGTTTCGTTTTACTTTTTCACAATATTCAGAAAAGAATTTCCGACAATATAATTATGCATGAGCTTTGGCTTTGTTGTTTTTCACCTCCTGTTATACCTTGGAAGAACACATTAAAACTGAAATTTACAACTACCAGGGTACAACTGGAGGTCTGCCTCCGGCTCCGGCAGAAAATCAATCTCCAGCTCCGGTAGAATTTTTGCCGGAGGTTCCGCCAATTTCGGTAGTCCAATTTTGCCTAATTTTGAAAAATTTATCTGTTTACTGTTTATTGCGTTTCGTTTTACTTTTTCACAATATTCAGGAAAGAATTTCCGACGTTTCGCAGAAAATTAGCGTACAACCAAACAATTCAACAACATGTTGCAGATATGGGCTAAAATTAACTAATTAACCATCATTTTTGCTTTCTAATTTCGCCTCACTTCTGGCTCCGGCAAGTTTTGTTGACCTCCGGCTCCGGTATTTTTCACCTCCGGTTGCACCCTGATAACTACAGAAAATTGGACGAATTTAAACACTTCAACAGCTATTCTTATTAGACTACAGAAAGGAAAGTGACACAAAATGAATTTATCGCTCGCCGTTTTGTCTGCCTAATCAGCATATCATCAGGGATAATCTTTCACAAAAATTTGCAACCGTTACGCCTTTTTTGCAAGATCTGAAAACGGTCGGCCCCTGATCTTACATGGGCTGTGCTATGGACGTAGTGGGCTGATTATTTTGAAATTTAAAGCCGAAAGTCGTATTTATTGGTAAAGTAAATTTGACACCTTCTGTCACAGAAAATGCTATATAGGGCACGAAAATACAAAGATGTCAACATTTAGGTATTTGTAAATCAAAATAACGAACAATTAAGATTCTAATTTGTGATAGCGGCAAATTTGTTGTCTGGGAAACGCGAAAACCTCAGCCCAGTGTGATTTTCCTTCCGCTTCTGCATTTTGTCCCAATATAACGCGACCAATTACAGAAACTGATTTTGAGGTGTTCGAACCGGTTGCCTGAGACTGTGATTGTTTGATAGCTTCTAAAAATATACAATAGATAAATTTCACATATTCCATTGAAACTGTGCTGTCTTTTCTATATAAACCTGTACATGACATTATGATTGTGACATAGTGATTGTGTACGTAAGTTGTACATAATTATTCAGTGCTGATTCAAAACTATATAAGTACTTATTTTTATTTCAAAATTTCAGAACAAACACAACTTTAAGTCATATAATTAGCTAGAATTTAAGTAAAGAGTACTACAGTTGTACTGAGACGAGCTACCTAAAAATACGTCCTTAGATCTGATTACCAGTTTTCAATGAGACTGGAGAAACTGTACGATGACTTGCACTGTCCCGGTCACCAGCGCTTTTCCGTCTCCTGCGGCCAGATCCCGACGGTGGCGTTGAACGAGCTCGGAAGCGTTGCTGTTCGTTCCCAGAACTATAGCAGGAATCTGTCATAGAATGTGGTTCCGCAGATCCTTGCTTACTGTCGCTTTCACACTGTACAATAGAAACTTATGGAACATTATTATAATTAACTAACATATATTAAGATTTGATATCGCTTGTGTGTGCCAAAATTGCGAACGTGATAAACACAAAAATTGCGCAACCAAAAATATAGTGTTCTAAGCTCAATTACGGTTCAACTCAAGGTTATCCAAGAGGTTCTATAAAAATTTAAGCTAAAGGAGCACCTGAAAATCTTAAAGGCCATGCAGTATACACGCGTTCAAACGCATCAACTACACCTACGTTAATATAGCTCACATAGATTTTTAGTACCTCGTTTTTGTGATGAACTGTTAACACCAAGGTTACACGTTCAATATCATTAGGACGCAAATCAAATGTCATTGTATCATTGAACACAGGATTATTTGTACCAGTATGAGGTTCTGTTTTGTGTCGCTCGATTGTTTTCGTTCTCAGTATCAACGCAACCCGTACATAAGGATCTGAAGCAAATTAGGTACATAAGGTTTACCAAAAGAGTACCACAATCCTTCAATCCGATTTCGCTTTTGTTACCATCAGGCACTTCCTTAGTATTGAGTCATCATTAGCAAACAGGGTTCAACAACTACTCTGGCAGTTGCCAGAGCAGAGCCGGATATTTAAGTATATAGATATGTTGACAAGTAAAATGTAATCATCACGCTTAGTATGAATTTGCTAGTAGTTTGTTACAGTTTTGTTTATGCTGACGTTTTGGTAACTGTATTGCTTGAAGTTATTATTTATGTCATTTTAAACAAAATGCACTGTGGCGAAATCTAGTGATTTTAGTTACAAATAGTAGTGTAAAAAGGTCGGATTTTTACACTCTATAATAATAGTTAAATATTATAGAGTTTTATGTTATACTTTTGAGAAGTAAATATGTAGTCTTAAATTCTATTTTAAGAACCTAACAGCTAGGTTATTTTTTCGGTGTTACTCAAAGTACAGTATAAAGGTGTGCAATCAATATGCTGCTGGCTAGGCGAATATTTGGTTTAAGTATCTGAGTACAAATAAATAATCGCAATTTAGAGCCTATTATATACATTCGTTCAATGTTATACAATATAGTTAAGATTTCAGATGTGCACACGATTTGAAGCCTTCCTGGCAGAAAAAATAACCCGTGCGCTTATCGAAACATTCTTCAGTTATATGCAATGCACTTTTGCGAGCAACTTCAATTACGATACACTGCAAAAATTGGTCTCCGTGAGTCTAATTTGACTCTGGCGGAGTCGTATTTTGACCTAGTTTGTGTAGTCCGGAAAAGCCTGTTTCGGAGAGAGTCAATTTGACTAACCATTTTATACAGTGTAGTTTCGTGCTGATTTTTAAAAAGATTAAAAATTACCTGTTCAAACGGTGGCTGACGATCATATATTTAGCATTACAAACAAACATATAAAAGTTATATATAAACTTACTTATCTGCTTTTTAGTCAAACTACGAAATTTAAGGCCAACAGCTTTCATAATGTTCACCGTAAGACGTTCTGCTGTTGGTAAATAACTGAGACAAATAAACAATTCGCCAAGGTTCTGGAAATTATATAGGTGTAAATTCATCATTAACAAATTGCACCTACTGTAGTGACCCAAATAAGATGGTGTAATAAGAGGGGTCAGGAGTGTCTCCACTCCGAGTCTCAATCAATAGGAGTCCGTATCCCTAATAAGAGTCTGTAAGCGAATGAAGTCCATAAACGCTAATTAGAGTTCATAAATGTCAATTATCCCTAATTGTAGTGAATAAATGTTTCCAGGACCAAATAATGTTAAGTTCGAATCTTTAAAGTATACGAAGTTTTGAAAGTGTATTCCTAAGTATAACCTTGCGACATCGCTCAAATTTTTGATGTAAGACAAATAAACAATTAATTCAACGGTTAGTTGCAATCCCGGATATATATCAGTAACGAAGGGCGGCGCAGGGCGGACTGGTTAAAAATAAATAATCCGTAACAGAATAACTGGGGTACCCTCTCGAGAGGCCAAATAAATATAAATCCACCTCTTATTCGTATCACTACAGTACAAGTTCTTCGAATGAATTTAAAAAACTTGTAATTGCAAGCTTCAGCTGCAAGAAACTTTCATGCGTAAAGAAGGCTTTTGAAATCGGTTTTATACCAATATAATTTCTGTTTAAAACCTAATTCACACGTGCCACAAAACAGTTTTAAAGTATATATACTTGCAGCAGCAAATTATTCAATGTAATTCGTGCTCCTAAATAAATTTAGTTCGCACGTGTGAAAGCAGTTGCAAGTCGCTTGAATTTCTGGCATCTGTTTTTTGACTGACCATTCGGAAAACATGTTGTTGAGCGCTTCTGGATTATTTCAGAGTTTTTTAATTTATTCATGTAAATTGAATTAATTCAAATGTCAAACCTGTTCGAGTTTCGCAGTTAAGACATTGTGGTATGTACTAGTTTTGCATCTGTTCAACTATACAGAAATTGTAGGTTTTGAAAGCAGTTTCAGTTTAAGAAATTTCGAGTAAGCCTTATTTGCGCGTGAATGTGAAACTTGCAGCTGCAAGTTTTGTTTGAAAATTCATTAGGAGAACCTTGCAAATTATTCATGATAAATTTACGCCAGGAATAATGCACTTTACATATATGAATAGCATTACAAGTTGAATATAGCTTATGCTTGATATGTATGGTACTCGTCCGCAAATTTTTCATATAAATTCGTGTCTACGTTCAGAACGAAAATGGTGTCTAGTTGCAAATATTTGCAGCTGGAAGCAACTCGTGCAAGTTGCAGCAGTGTGTTCTTGCTTGCAAACGTTGCACGAGCGAATAGGGTAACAGTTTGGTAATGACAGACCGAGATGCAGATGCAAGAACGTCAAGCGATTTGCACCTGCACTCACATGTACGAATTCAATTAATATAAATTCAAACTTAAATTATGCAAGTTGCAGCTGTATGTTTTTGCTGCAAAAACTTGTACGTGTGAATCTGTCCCATCTGTCCCAAGTATCCGAACTGTCCCATCTGCCCCAACTGTCTCAGCTGTCCCATCTGTCACAACTGTCCCATCTGTCTCAACTGTCCCATCTGTCCCGTTTGTCCCAACTGTCCCATCTGTCCCAAGTGTCCCAACTGTCGCATCTGTCCCAACTGTCCATCTGTCCCAACTGTCCCATCTGTCCCGTTTGTCCCAACTGTCCCATCTGTCCTAAGTGTCCCAACTGTCTCATTTGTCCCAACTATTCCATCTGTCCCATCTGTGCCAACTGTCCCATCTGTCCCGTTTGTCCCAACTGTCCCATCTGTCTCAAGTGACCCATCTGTCCCAACTGTCGATCTGTCCCATCTGTCCCAACTGTCCCATTTGTCCCAACTGTCCCAACTGTTCCATCTATCCCAACTGTCCCATCTGTCCCAACTGTCCCATCTGCCCCAACAGTCCCATCTGTCCCAACTGTTCCATCTGTCCCATCTGTCCCAGCTGTCCCAACTGTCCCATCTGTCCCACTGTCTCATCTGTCCCAACTGTTCCGCTGTCCCAATTATATTTTTTGAATGTACTGATGGTACATTGCTGTCCCGGGAAAATGGGACATTCTTTAAAGTAACATTTGCCCCAAACGGTTTCTACAATTGAGTCGGATGCTGATCATTTTAAAATCTGAAGTATAAAATTTGATGCTTACAGAAACCAATATTCTTATTAATAGAATTATGGCCTTGAAACCTGAAGGCGGAATAAATTCCGCAGAAAAAACATTGTATATCTTAAGGGAAAAATTATGCAATAGAGGAATAATACGCGGAAAGACTTGCAAATGTAAAAATACCATCGTTTTGATGACGAAATATCACGTTGTTTGTTTAACCTTTCCTTAGTGCTATACTTGTAACCTAGCGCGGATCAACGAGGGATCTAGGTATCGGATCTCTCAGCGGAGAAACATAAAATTAAAAATTTGCATTGTGACTAAACTAACTTTCGTCTGGTCTCGCTTGCTTCGCTCGCGAGTATTCATTCCACAGGCTTTCACATAGCCGGCTTACACAAATATACTGCTACGTAAATACCCCAAAGCACCGATTGGAGTGAACTAGCCTAAAAGGGCTTTGCGCTGAATGACAACTTATAAAAGTGTACTGTGTCCAAAAGTAAAGTGTTCGAGGAGTTTGAATACAAAAACATGCGTCTGACCGGACGCTCGCTAAGCCTTGGATCATCCCACCGAGAAATCTTGGATCCGCTACTGCTTGTAACATTGCTGGTGTTGGTACAAAAACAGCATGGAAAACATCGGTTTAAAGCTTGTTGCATTTACCTGTTTAACGTCAGCGAGTGGTAACTCGAAGTATTTTCGTTTTTGTAAATCCAGTTTTCGTAACGTTAGATTTGTTTCCCCAGACACCTTTTGGTACGAGTACCTGGAACACAATTTCAGGTTTGAGACCGCATTTGATTTTTGTGTAAAGTATACAAAAAACGTTGAATGTTCAACAGTGTGGCACGTTAATCACTAACATCTTAACGGCTTTGAGCCGCAACAGCCCCATATGTTAGTTTTTAACACAGGAGTTATTATACAAAAAGTCCAGGATCAGTTATTTATAAACTTACAGTTTATGTTTCCAATGTTGGATTCATACTGGTGTTTATATAAACTTCAGCTAATATAGTTCGGTTAAGTCGCCTTTGTATACTAAACTATCATGAACGTTTTTCAAAAAAAAGATTTTATTCGTAACATGTACAGTACATTTTACTGAGTAGAAGTCGCTATTGAGCATCATTTAGTTTGAGTCTGACAGAGACGTGTTTCAATTTTTGTAACTTTGTTATTAGCCGCAGTGAGAAAAGACAACGCCACACCGTAGTGGTTGTAACTATCATCGCTGGAATGGGAAGCAAAAACGTTATTAATCCACTAATATTTCTCACTGCATTATATAGAAGCATTAACGTTTCAGTCTTTAGTATACCTACGGTTAAATTCGTCATTTTGCTTTATTCGGAAGTTCTATCTGAGCTGAGCACACGCAGAATGGGGCTTTACTCGCGGGTAAACCCGGGTCGGCCAAAGAATTTTAACCGTGGGTATACTCGCCGGTAAAGATTTGTATCACGCGGATAAAAAATTGACAGTTTTTACCCGCGCCAAGCCTTTAAGAGTTGAGGTGAAAAATATAAGCAATTAACTATGCTTGTCAGCGAGCGCTGAAAAACCAAAAGTTCTGCGCTTTATTTACTTGGTTTGAAGTTTTGTTGTTTCTTGTAAGCTTTCAGGTGTAAGATACATTGGAGCTGTAACGCAAAAGTTCATTTAAGTGCAAATCACCAGCAATTTTGAAAATACGGTTTAACTTTAGGGGTGGGTAAAAGGTGGGTCGTGGGTAGATCTTTTAGCGCGGGTAAACCGGTGGGTAAAAACTCTTATTTGCCTGGGTAGAGCACGGGTCGGGTAAAAAATTCTTACGCACATCCCACCCTGAGCACGCGGACTAGTAATTTGAGCATCCTTTGAATATGTGCCTTTAGGGTCCGTTTTTATGCGCTGTTTTCAGTGTTTCTGTAGGTTATATTACGAATAGAATGTTTGACTTGAATACCTGTCGCTTGTGTACGTAAGCAATTTTAGTGATGTGTATTTGCGATCGCGATCTTTAAGAAAAACATCGAACGTATCGTTGAACACCGGATTGACCGTACGACGAACCACTTTTGTTTTGAACTCATTTACTTGAAAGTTTCCGCAGTTTTTGTCGCGTTCTAAGTCATCCATGCTAATGTTTGATCGAGTTCCCCAACGCCTACAAAGTTTAGTATATAATGAAACACTTACTCAGCGGCAAATTTTTCGGCAAAAACCGTGCATAAGGTACATGAAAACTTACCTTAATAGGAATTGGCAAAGCCAGCCACTCGCCAGAACCAAAATTCAATTTGCTAGTTTTTTTGCGCCGTTGCAACAGACTCAAAATATTATGCGTTCAGTTAGCAAGCTAAGCTGAAGCAGTTTTACCAGGCAATTACCTTGTGAAAAATTAGGTTCATCAGAAGTGTACTTCTGAATATAAAGCGATGAACTTGAAAAAGCATCGTTTTAAGTTAATCAAAAACTTAAGTTTAATATGATACTGTGAAAGACAAAATTCGTTTTGACAACATAACACAGCCTGCATGCAACATACCGTCTCTGGTCACGTATCATGATGACTTTAATATAGACATCATTTGCAGTTCCGTACACACTGAGCGGTAGCTGTCTACATGCGTGAACATTAATTAATAAAAGTTCATCTGCAAGGCAATACTGCAGTGATAGTTCGACCCATCCGCGATCTGGTGGTTTGTTCACTTTGCTGGAAGAATCGTTTCCGCAAGTTCCATCGGTTAATTCAGGAAAACTGGATCCTTTTCGAATAGATGGGCTTGACTGCAAATTTCATTTGTTCAAATTCAATTTGTTTTTGCCTTGTACACTCAAAATAATATTTGTGATATTTAAGAAAAAATGTCTTGCATTTGCGCAATATAATTAGCAAGGTGCACTTGAAAAGTATTTCTGTTATAATAGAAATGTTTTCAAATATGTTTTGAAATAAAGTCTGAAAATAAACGTTTTCCAGTTATTTTTAGAAAAATTGTCTTAAATATCAGCAACACTTTTCAGATTTGCCACAGAAAACACTTTTCTGAATTAATTCAGAAATACTTTTTTGTGTGTGCATCATTCAAGGTTTCCGTTCATCACATTATGTTATATTAGCAGTGTGGTTCGAACCGCAAAAAAACCCGGACCATGGACCGGACAGCTTGACGCTGGATTGGCTCGGACATTCGTTACAGTAACATTACTATAATCAGCCATAACTATCGGGCCGCGCTGCTCCGAATCCGAAGCTGTCCGGCCCGTGTCGGGTGTAGACCGGAACAGGACGAACCGCAGCAATCCGTAGACCGAGTGCAAAGCAGGCCATACCAGATCGCAGCAATCCAGATACCGGCCAAGTCCGCTTCTCATCATAACTGTATTTACGCAACTATAGTTCATATGCAGTTGTGTTTAGTCTTTTGCATATGCTTGTATTAATGCATTTAACGTTATTAATGGTCTTATGGTGCTATAATTTGTCCTTAATATATAAAATTAGTTGCTCTTTGTACAGATTCTGTGAGTCGCTCCAATAGTTTTGTTGGATACACTACTTAAAGAGTGCATGACAATTACAGGCAGGTTGGCTTGTTACTTGTCACGCTGGTTAGAATTTGGTGTACCGTACAAAAGGTACATTCTAGGAGTTTCAGTAATGCTGAGGTCTGTTAAACCTCGTATATCTCAGAAAACAATCCAGCCGACTTTAGCTGTACTGCACAATATGTAGAATATAGTACCTAGCGTCGCTGCCTGATAAGCATACCAAATTAAGTAAAATATTCGTTCTTTTCCAATGCATAATGATGTATACGTTTCAGAATACCTGAACTTAAATTAATCTAGAGTTGTATATGCTGTACATACTGTAGTGACCCAAAAAGAGAGGGGGTTGATATTTATTTGGCCTCTCCAGAGGGTACCCCTGTTATTCGGTTACGGATTTTTCTTTATTTTCAACCTGCCCTCCGTCAGTCTGCGTTGCAGATATATATCCGGTATTGCAACTCCTATCCGTTGAATTAAACGTTTTTTGAATTGCATCAAAAGCTTGAGCGATAATGGAATGTTACTTTGGAATGTTACAGTTAAAACTTGAGTACTTATGCTTTAAAGTTTCGAACTCAACTTTGTTTGGTCCTGGAGTCATTTATGCACTAGAATTAGGGATAATTCACATTTATGGACTATAATTCGGGTTTAGGACCCTATCCGCTTACGGACTCATATTAGGGTACGGCCTCCTATTGATTGGTACTCAAAATGGAGACCCCCTCTTATAACACCCCTCTTATTCGGGTCACTACAGTAGGAAAATAAATTATTAACCGAACAGCCAGCCAACTAAACACTACCCCGCTGAGGCGATGTCGCGAATAAATATAATTAGCAGCGACAACGGTAGGATTGTAAAAATTTGCATACAGCATTAGATACTTGCTGAGAGAAATGAATCTAAATTAACAACGACAATAGTATAGCTGCAGTACTGTAGTGACCCGGATAACAGGGGGTCCTCATTTTGAACCGCAATCAATAGGCGTCCGTATCGCTAATGAGTCCGTAAGCGGATGGAGTCCCTAAACCATAATTAGACTCCATAAATGTCAATTATCCCTAAGTGTAGTACATAAACAAATCCAGGACCAAATAAAGTTGAGTTCAAAACCTTAAAGCATACTTAAGTTTTGAAAGTATATTTCTAAGTACAACCTTGCATTGTCGCTAAGGCTTATGATACAAGACAAATAAACGCTTAATTCTCTGTAAGCGGATGGAGTCCCTAAACCCTAATTAGACTCCATAAATGTCAATTATCCCTAATTTTAGTACATAAACAACTCCAGGACCAAATAAAGTTCAGTTCGAAACCTTAAAGCATACCTTAACATTTGAAAGCATATTTCAATCAAAGTACAACTTTGCATTGTCGCTCATGCTACGATACAAGACAAATAAACGCTTATTCATCAGATAATTACAAAACCGGATATGTACCCTTAACGAATGGTGGCGGAGGGCGGGTTGAAATAATAACAGTCCGTAACCGAATAACAGGGGGGTGCCCTCTGAAGAGGCCAAATAAATATCATTCCCCTCTCATACGGGTCACTACAGTATAGTAGTTTTCAGTTTATGGGCGGCAGAGAAATGCAGCTATGAGTAGATATTTCCTCTGACTGTGTAGATGCTTGCACTGTATTAGTTTTGCTGCTGTTTTATGAGCAAACGCAGAGTTGGTCAAAATTTTCTAGAATGTACCGAATATTCTGTTGTGTGTGTGTGTGACGTTTGTGGGCGTGTGGCTGCTTCATGTATCAGGGTTGAGAACGATTTCGTAACACAACCAATTAAATGAATGCAGTGTGAAAATGGCAGTAAAATACAGTCATGTTTACATCTAATTTATTCCAAACATGACCACTTAATTTGTCAGATGTTACATTGTTTGTTAGATATTTATAAGTCCAAGACAGTAACACAAGAAAATGTAGATATCAAAGTTACCAAGCCGAAGTTGGCTTGGACGCTCGACGGACGGTGATGTAGTTAAACGAGAATTCAAAGTTGCTAATTTGGTTTAGGTATTTTGAGGTTACACTTCAATTTCAAATACGCTATATTATACTTTGATTTAGTGGATGTGTACCGGGCCGCAAAAACACCGGATCGGACCACTTGCCGTCTTGGCCGAACCCGGGTCACAAAAAAGTGTATGGCCTTTCGGCTACTTTTTCCGGAAAACTATGGTCCCCAGATATTTTTTCCAGGGAATGGTGGACCCCTTTAGATAAAAGTGGCCCCTTTCCAAATTAGTCACGGCACTTCTTCCTGGAGAAAGTAGTCACTCATGACCTTCTGAAAATGATATGTTTCTGCCATACAACCATATACCTAAACGTGGATCGTGGACCCAACTCAGAGTGCATCCCGCTACCCGCCAGCCCTCTCGATTTTTGTCACTTTCGTTGCTTATTTTTCACGATATTAAAATGGTTTCAACTGTTGTTTTCCACATATATCGCAGACGTGTTACACTTTTTTCAATGATAACGCTGCCACTGCAAAAGTTATGTATATTTTCTAAATATCTCAATGTCATTGGCAGCGATTTATACAGTAGCTAGTTACAATTAAAGGCATCGGTTGCCCAAGTTCTCAATCACTCATGTTGGTTTATGTAATATACTTATCCACATTTTCGTTCAAATATTTTTCAATCATTTCGGAAAGTGGCGTTTGTGACATTTTTTGAACAAGTATGTTTCATATTACCAAGTCACATGGCGGAGCAGCCACCTTCATTTCCCCCATTTGGGGGGAACCAGTTGAAACAAAAATCGCCGAAGTTTTGAAATGCAAATGGCTACTCGTTGCTTCACTCGCGAGTTTGGGGGCCACACACTCTGGAGGTTGAGGGGAGCCTGCACCTCTGTCTGCTTCGGCACTGCCAAATCATTACTCTCTGCGCCAGTGAATGCATACGAGTCTGAAAGCTGCGCTTCGCTGCGTCTCCTTAATGGTTGTAGCGTTGAAAATACGATTTAATTCTATTACTTCTCGCACAAATTTTACATCTTCACCTCCGTTCGTTTGCGCTATGTACGGATTAAGAAGACAGACGTTAACTGTTTTCTTGACGCCAATCCAGTTCGCTGATTTTTTTATTGGAGGCCACCTTTTTCCATCAAAAAGTGTCCACGATCTAAAATTTGGGGCCACTTTTTTCAGTGGGGACACTTTTTCCCGGTAAAAAGTATAGTGCTGGCGTATTTTGCAGTAAAAAAAATTGAAAATTGGCCGCAGGGCCACTTTTTCCTGGTGGGAGTGCGGGAGTGGCACTTTTTTCGTGACATCGATTTGGCTTTACCGGAACACTTGTCCAGAACGGAGGTCGACCAACGTTGTCATTAGTCGGTTTTTGCCCGTGATCTTAAACTTATTGAGAAGGGAAATCGCTACAAATTTCTCAGAAAACGTGTAAACCCGTGTTCAGCGAATTTAACATACAAAATTTGATCCTTTTATCCGTAGAGACCCTTGCAGTGTTTTTAGGCATTTAATTCCACAGGACTGCCGGAAAGCAGATTGATTTCTTGAGGTTTTGGCGTACATCGCGCTTGTCTTTCTCCGAAATAGGCTTGTGACTCACCATTTTTTGCAGTGTGGTCATCTTCGTTTAGAAGAACAATTCAAATTTCTCACCTCCGGTTCCGACGTTTCCGATACAGACATCGACGTTGACAGATAATTGGGTAAGGAATATAAACTGCGTAAGCTTCGCCTTTGTGCTGATATACTTCGAGGTGTCAGTCTTTGCTCTGGTGACTGTGTTGTACCGTAGCGCATTGGAATGCGAGGAACGGTTTCTAACAATAGTTTCACAATTCTATATTAATCAACTTGATTTGATTTGAACTGTATATGATTTTAACATTGATTTTAGAATGTAATAGTAGTTCTATGTTATTTCGTAGTTTGTTAATTCAATTACGCACTTTGCGTTCGTTTTCGTTATGACTATGCGCAAACCTACTGAAAAGTAAATTAGGAAAACTGGTTTTGTACGAACACTGGTTTAAACTGATAGTAACCGGTTTGATACAAGCATGGGTTAAGCATTGGGTACACACTACAAGTGTCAGGTGCCTAAAAATGGCATTTGCCAAAGTTGGCAACAAACTTGTGGGTTTCAGTTTGGCAAAAATGTTCTTGTAGGATTTGCAGCTTCATTGTTACACACACGAATTTAATCACAAGTTGGGTTCTGAACTAACGCATTACACAGCTGGGAATGTTCCATCAAACAAAAGCAACAAAATTTAAAAATATAGATGCTGCGATTGTTTTAAATTCAAAATAGTACTTTGCTAAAATTACTGTATTTTTATAAAATTTTTTTCCCGTTTTAGCGTTTATTATTCCTTCACTGAAAACGATAATAAAAATTGGAAAAAATCCGTTTTTTTCCACTGGGCGTTTCGGTACCCAACCCTGGATACGCCCGAGATTGATATGAAATAGGATTAACCCTTTCTCACATGAATATTTTCTATTTCCCCTGAGACCTACATTTATGCTTGGATTCGAACTCCAGTTATTGGAGTGGCAGGCGTATACCAACACCACTCAGCTATAGGAGCTTGACGCTCAAGCCCGAGGGGGCTCTCACGTCTTGTGGTGATTTAGTACTATGTATACGTGTTGCAATTATTAAACACCGTGTGATATATATTATTTAACGCATATGGTATATACACTGCGCTGAGTTGCCTATAGGCAACTATGTGAGAAGGGGTTAAATAATAGAAGGTATTTTTTGCATTTTTAGACGTTTAATTATTAAAGAAAATACAGCAACAACTGATAAGATATTTGGCACACAAAACCAACAACGGTTGTTTTACAACTCACCTGCTGCGGTTGGTAAACAATTCGAACTCTGCAAAGTAAAACGAGGAAAATTGCCAAGCACTGGAGTTGGCGGTGTAGTGATTGTTAATGGTATGGTATGTTTCCTGTAATATGCGGGTTTTGGTTCATTATTCTTCGATGAGTATTTTCGATGGCCGGCAAACTCTGCAAATGAAAACATGTAAACACTTGTTGCAGTGGAATAAAATACCAAGTGTACTTGAGGTTGCCATTTATGTAAGCCTGAACTGTGGCTCATGTTTAGAACAAGAGCTTCCCGTTCACAAAGTGGAAAAGCCATAGCCAAAAGTGCGGCACAGGGAGTCCTCTATGACACGCTAGAATTACCCTGGTCTGGTAAATAAAACACAAGCTTAGGCTTTATTTGAAAAGCGGGAAAAGTGGAAAATTCAAATACCTAGGTTTGCTCCCGGCTTAGTAAGGAATATTGGAAGTATCGATAATGTGCGGAAAATAGAAGAAAAAGTGGAACCCCACATAGAAAATTGTTTTTCATATTATTTCTACGAAAGCTGCCGCTTCCTTAAACCCCTTACATTTTTAACGGAACACTCGAGACAATATGCCGAGAAAAATGGACAGTTGTACGAGCTAAAGTGCGGAAAGAGATATTTTGCTTGCCAGACTGAAGGACACGTAGACTTCGAATTTTCCATCTGAAGCATGCATAGAGAAGACCTATTTGTTTAAATTTTTTATTTTTCCCTCTTTCCAAACAAAATCCATGCCTCAGGTTTTTCATACTAAGGTAGGAAAAACCAGGCTTTCGAATTTCCCACTTGTTTCGTTTTTGAAACAAACTACTCGCTTGAGATTTTGCCTACAAAACCGAGAAATACCTAATTGTTTGAGTTTTCAGCTTTTCCATTTTGCATACCAACCGGGAAATTCCTAGGCTTTTGAATTTTCAGTTTTCCGTTTTCAAAAAACTCCTCACTTCATGTTTTGTCTACTAAAACCGCGAATACATAAACGTTTGAGTTTAAACTTTCCCATTTTCTGCATTTCGCCCATACTTCGGATTTTTCATACCAAGCAAAAGAACCATACTGTAGTGACCCGAATTAGATGGGGGACTGATATTTATTTGGTCTGTCCAGAGGGAACCCCCCTTGTTATTCGGTTACGGACTGTTATATATTTTCAACCAATCCTCCGCCATTCTTCCTTACTGATATATATCCGGTATTGCAACTATCCGATGAATTAAACGTTTTTTGGCTTGCATCAAAAGCTTGAGCGATAATTCAAGGTTTTACATTGGAATGTTGCTTTCAAAACTTAAGTGCATTTTAAAATTTCGAACTCAAGGTTATTTGGTCCACTAGTCATTAATGTGCTTCAATTAGGGATAATTGACATTTGTGGACGCTAATTAGGTTCCACTTTTTCCGTCGTTGGAAATGTACTTAATACATTTCCAATGTCCCTTACCAACCAAAAAATGTATGCGGTTCTATTTTTCACTTTTCAAGGTTTCCGAGTCGAATTGCAATTTTAAATCACTTTAATTCTTACCGCGGCGGTCAACGATTGATGTGTCGCCCGTGATAGTCGTTGATTTTTTGCTCTTCTCTTCGATCGTATCCTGCTGTGCTCTTGTTAACCAACAGCACGGTAAAACTTTGCATATCATAATGATGAACGTACCCGTTACAAGCCCTGCGCAACCAATTAGAATGTAAACTTTTTCCGATGCAGATAGCAGTGTCATGGTCGCTATTCGCAATTTGGTGTCGCATTGGAATGTTTAAACTCTTCGTTGCTAAGTAGCGTAATATATAGTTGCAATGGGCATTAGTTAAAGTGTTATTTTGTTGCACCTGGTTGCGAAATGTTGATACGGGACATTAATATTGAAGCTGTCGTTTTTACCCTACCCTGCAAATTCCGATGAGTTGATTAATTAGCTCAGAGAGTGAATTAGTCATATCTGGTTTATTTCTGAGTTTATAGCAGGAAACATCAATTCGCTCTGAGCTGCTTTATTTCCGGGTGAGTATATTAATCATCTCAGAATGAGTTCAATCAATTCAGAATTCTGAGTTTTGAAAGATCTAATTCAGCGCTCAGGCTTCTGAGCGGATTCAACTCATTCCGAGTTAAAATCAACGCACTGGAATCTGCAGTGTACGTAGAACTAATGCTGGATTATAGCACAGTGTTTGATTCGGTTTTACGACAGTTTTGAAAACGAATTGAATTTGCTAGCTAGACTTTAAAAAGTAAAAGTTTTATAGCTAAAGTTGAATATTAAGCGAAAAATTTTCAGTTTACTATCTATAACCCCTTCTCACATTGAGTTGCCTGTAGGCAACTCCAGCGCAGTGTATAAACGTTAAATAGTATATATCGCACCGTGTTTAACAATTGCAACACGTATACATAGTACTAAATCACCACAAGACGTGAGAGCCCCCTCGGGCTCGAGGGTCAAGCTCCTATAGCTGAGTGGTGATGATATACGCCTCCCACTCCAGTCACTGGAGTTCGAATCCTAGCATAAAAGTAGGTCTCAGGGGAATAGAAAATATTCATGTGAGAAAGGGTTAATGAAGTTAGTTTTAGGTTTAACTTTTGTTTGTTTGTGATAGCTGCGAGTTGTGCCTACTGTTTCAAATTTTATTAACGGGTCAGGAGTAATTTCCGCAAAATTTCAGAAATATATAGATGTAATGTAAATAGAGCCGGATACAAAATTTTTAGGAGTAGGTTAACGAACACAGTATACTCAACTAAATTCCTAAGCCCAAACGGGCCTAGTTGACAGATGAAAAAACCCTAGCCACACCCTTGGCTATTTTATATACATAAATTTACTAGCCTACTTCCCCCAAATCCATGTAATTCAAGAGACCCTACACTGTTAAAAATGGGGAGTCAAATTGACTTTCTCGGAAATAGGCTTCTCCTGACTACACAACCTGAGTCAAATTCGACTTCATCAGAGTCAAATTCGATTGATTATGTCGCACGTTTGACTCTGGCGGAGTCGAATTTGACTGTTTGTGTAGTCAAGAAAAGCCTATTTCCGAGAGAGTCAATTTGACTCCCCATTTTTACAGTGTATACAGGAAGGGGGATGTCGCCTTCAAGTCCCAAACATTAAACAATTCTAACACTAAAACGCCAAAAACAGTTATATACCGCATTACAACTTTTAGCTGTTCCAATGATATATAAAATTAAAATCCCAAACGGTGAGCAGTTGAAAACTGAAAACCGCTGGCTACGCCCCTGTTTATTGAGTATAAATAAATTTATACGTAAGCATGCATGTTTTGATCGTTAGTTTTGCCTACGCTGTACACTTGCTTGTTGTAACGGGACAGCAGGACGGAACTAAGCCTAGCATGGGCCAATATTTTGATCATTAAATGTTTCGTTGTGTTAATTGCATAAAGGGAGAGTGATTGGCAAAATTTTGCAAAGATGTATATAAAATATTTAGAAACAATGCGGTAAACTGTCTTCAATTAAAGCTTATGGGATAATACTAGTATGAAACAGGAGGTGGTCAGCCATTACAAAGTGGTAACTGCACAACACTAACAATATGGGCATATTTTCATATAAAGATGTGCCCCGGGAGCGGAAATATTTTCATATAGATATGTTCCCTGGAAGCAGCATTTATTCAAAAAAAATATATATGTACCCCGGAAGCAGCAAACTTTCATATAAACCCTCAGAGCACATTTTCAAATTAAAGTGTGCAAAACTCAGCAATTTTTCACAGCGAAATTCCAGTACAGATTATTAACAGAGGCGCCTGCGGTTTTTGCTACGACTGCCTCTGACAATTTCAAAGTTTTTTATTATTCAACGCAACTCATTTTAAAGGTTTACATTTCGATGTTACTATTGGATAAAGAAATACTACAAGCTGAATTATGGCGCCAAACTTTGTTGGGTTTGATTATAGAACATTTGGTGGAAAGTTAGAAAAATGTCTCCGGACAAGTTTTAACAAAGTTTTATTGTAGTTTTTCAATGCAAACCACGCTTGTTTATTCTAAACACGGCCAATAAATACGCTGAAGTTAGACTCACTATCTCGAGACATTGAAGTGAAGAAGTAAAAATGAATCAAGCATGAACATGGGCTTGCCTCAAATACCAAGAGATAACCTGTTTGTCTAGCTTCAGCGTATATAGAGTTGGTCACCGAACATTCCAAAATTAAATATATCTGATACGTGTCACTGAAGAAATATATCCAAATATTCGAATTGCAGCTGTGCAATAACGTTTAGTAAGTACTATAATTGTAGTCCTTCATCCATACGGTAAACTCAGCTCAGCCTCAAAAACCACATGACTTCTTCAAAGCATTTGAAACCAAAAACTGTCCCTTTTGATATCAATTAAAGTTACGCGTAAAAATGGTTGAAAAGTTATGATTTGAATGATATTGACTGTTATGCTTATATAGTTCGATTTGACACACAGTTCCCAAAGTGTGGTAAAAACCTGTTCTGTATTCTTATGCCACTTATGCCCAGTTTGTCGGAAGGATAGTAGTGTTGTTGAGAAGAAATTCAGAAATCAGTTCAACAAAATTATAACGCCATTTAGTTCAACTCATCGTTCTGTATCCATCACTACTTCATGGTAAACAATAAACGGGTTTCAACTTTTTCTGTTATTAGCGGCTTCTCCGTCTAATATTAATAACACCGCAGTCGTTGTAGGATTAAAAACAGTAACCAAAACATATCATCTTGAATTATAGTTAAACACGGTCTCTCAGCGGCCTCAAAAATACTATAGAGAAAAAAGGACAGGCCTTTATAGATACATATCTGAGCACATGGAACGTCATATTTCTCAAATTGTACATAAAATGTAACAAAAGCGGATTGAAATCGAATAAAAAGCCCAGGTACGACCATTTCAATATTTCAAATACTAATCATTAAAAATGGCACTAAAAACATATACTACTGGGTATACATATATAAAGCGCTTTTATATGGTGAGACACAAAATATTATCTCAACGCTATCGCGCGTGGTAATTGTGAATGACAAATGTTAGGCTAAAGATAAATAATTAGTAATTCAATTGGTGTTCACTGTGGTCAGAAAATAATGCCAGTAAAATACATAAGAACTATGTGCCGTAGCCTTGTAAAGCACAGTTGGACATATGGGTCAATGGGTCACATGTTTATATTTTGGGAATCTAAATGGTTCACGGCTGGCCCGCGTCAAACTTTATCCAGTGTGATTTGTAAGGATTTGATTATTATATCTTAAATATAATTCCACGGCGTACAATATCATAAATTTCAGTTTGGCATGAGTGTTTTGTTTTATGCTGTTGAAGCAAATTTAAAAGACTTTGGTCGTGATGAGTCTTATTCGCATGGGTTAGATAGGAACTCTTCATGGGTAATTGTGGGTTCATGCGTACGTCACAAATTACCCGATTTGCACTTCTGCATGTGACCAGAGTGTATACAAGTGCGAATTGTCGGAGCCGGAGGTGAAACAGGACTGGAGGCGAAATTAGGCAGTTAAAATAAAGTGTATCTGCCTCATATCTGTTTCTGTTTCCGGTAAAATTAGCGTCTATTTTCGTCACTTCCGGCTGCGCAATTTTAAGCTAATAATGTTCAATTCTGGCGTCAGTAATCTACTAGTTTTACTTGGTAAATGGAATCTGCAATCGTTTGATTACAAAATTCAACAAATCAATTTTTAAGACTTTATGGCTTTACCTTTGGTTTTAAACACAATCAAGAACGACGAATACTAATTTTTAAACACTGCGCTTTGTGTATGTCGTAGGCCAATCTGATGTAACATAAAGTTTGGCCTGCGCTCGAGCAATCAGATTTTACTCCAGTGTTTTGTGACATCTCACAATCGCTATTTGGCCTGAATAGGAGATTGGAACACGTCATATATATTACTTCACATACCCAACCAAACTAACAGAATTCGCCGTATTTAAACTCAGCGTTGAAATGGGTTTGAAACCAAGAAAACGCGTTTATTGCTGCAATGTTTGCATATATAGAAGTAATTTTGAAAAGCAAAAACGCACACACTGCTTACATCTGTAAGGTAAAATATCACTAAAACTTCGATTGAATCCGCATACTTAGCATTCCTTTACCACACAGGGTACATATATTGCTGGTTCGGCGCAACAATGTGTTCATTATGAAGGCAATGATTTTAAAATGAATTCAGCATACAAATATTTATTCAGCCATATTCTATGAAGGAAGAAACATATATCTCATAACCAAGCATTCACAGCAGTGCGCATGTGCGAATACTGTAAGCTGAATTCGTTCTAAAATATATAATGCTAAATTTTTAATCTTAAGCTTTTACAAAATTACCATAAATTATATCGCGGTGTCTCGTGTGCGTTTCAAATTTTCATTTTTGCATTTAGAATGGCAACAAAAAAGCATGAAAGCAGGCCATAAATCATTTTGATACAGAATCAAAATAGAAAACGACGTCTAGAGGTTGCAGTTTTGCCCAAAATTCAAAATATTTGGCATCACTTTCCGTTTCATGTTAAAATAACGATATAACGCAAAAATGTATACGTAGTATAACCATACCCTGGCACCGGAAATAAAAAACACAGCCGGAACCAGAGGTTAAACAATTTTGGCAAGGATGGAGAAGCACCGGAGCTGAAAGAAAATTAGTAATTAATAAAAACGATGATAAATTTGCAAATTTTAACAATCATGTTTTAAGTACTGCGAAAAATAAGTTTTTAACTTTACTTTTTGAAGAATTGCGGCAATTACTTGAAGCACTACAGTTTAGACGCAAATACCGAAGCTGAGCAGTACAACGTTATTACAAAACATACGAAAAATTTTGCTACCGCATGTACCAGAAAGAACGACAAAAATTTTGCCGGAGCCGAAGTCACATTTGTTGTTGCATCTTGTTTATAGTAACAACCGTTAAACGTTTTTCCTCATATACAGACATACAAAACATTTTTAATCAGCCAGAGGTGTCTGTAGCAACACGGCTCGACTTTTTCGCCTGAACCTTCCAAAGGTATATTAAACAATAAATATCGTGGGCATAGTTTGTGCCATTACCAAGCGGCTTTTTAACCCGGATAGGTATACGTTTTGAACTTAAGGCTGATCCGGTGATGTTATCGCAATTCACCTTCTGCAAATTTGACGTGCTCAGTACTTACTCTTTCATTAAAGACATTGGAAGCAAAGGTAATATGCAGTCAATACATCACCATTAGAATCTCGCTCATTTTCAGTTTTGTTGAACCCACTTTGCAACTTTTAACTAAATTTGTAAATAATTTATAAATATTTAGCCATCAGACGAGTTTAACTTAAATTTAAGTAACAAGTGCAGCCCAAAAAATTATGCGTACTGTAGAGACCCGGATAAGAGGGGGAAGACTGATATTTATTTGGCTTCTCCAGAGGTGCATATGTTACTCGGTTGCAGACTGTTTATTTTAGCCCGCCCTCGGCCGCAATCCGTTACTGATATATATCTGGTATTGCAACGATCCCTTGGATTTAAACGTTTATTTGGCTTGTTTCAAAAGTTTGAGCGATAATGCAAGGTTATACTTAGGAATGTAAGTACTTTCAACACTTAAATATGCTTTAATGTTTCGAACTCAAATTATTAGAGCCTGGAGTCATTTATGCAGTGCAATTAGGAATAATTAACTTTTATGGGCTCTAATTCGGGTTTACGGACTCTGTCTGGTTATAGGCTCCTATTATGGATATGGACACTTATTGATTGGGACTCCAAATGGAGACCACCTCTCCTATTACCCTCCCCCACGCTTATTCGGATCACTACAGTAGCCAGAATTCGCTTAAGCTTAAAATCAAGTTTGTTTAGGCTTTTAGAGAGTGAATGCGTCTATTGTTTTTCATTTAAGACATTGTCTGTACTGTGAATGAAATGACGCAAACGATATGCATTGTAGTGTATTGTTTCTAGCCCTTGGACTAAAATGTCAGACTCAAGTTTTCAAGGTTTAGAAAAGGTTATTAATTAGGGTTTCCTTATTAAGTTGCAATTGATTGAGGCCAAGCCAAAATTGACTTGTAAGCCAGAAACATCCATCACGCCGAAATTGCTAACTCTTGGGTACTCATGGGCAGACAGGTTTTGCTTCAAAATGCAGGGGACATTTAGAGATAAACACAACAGTCCAAATTTTCGGGGTAACATTTGAACTTTAGATGAAAAATTACACAGACATTTAACTGTTTTAAGCTTTAAAATAAGAATTCACTGAATTGGCTTATTATTGATGTGGATCGGATCGTCTTTTGTCTGATCCGATCCATAATTTATAAATTAGTAATGCTACGCCCCTAAAAGTTAACATTGGCAGGAATACCGGCGCAAAAATGATGCAAAATTAAGAAACAGAATTTCGATATAAATTTGCTTGGTGGTAAAAATTTATCAAGCCTAAAAATTTCGGTCATCAAATGCGAGGTATATACATGTTTACAAATGGGGTAACCCGAATTGGCGTCCAAAACTATCACTGCTCTCAAGTGATTGTCGTACACAAGTGCCTCGCCAATATCAAATGACAACACGCGGCATTTATGCGAATATCATATATTCCAAATTTAAATCAAATATCACGATATGATATGCAGATAACATAATTTTCGCGGACTAGAAAATTAAGTAACAAAATGATTTCGAACGATGAATTATATCCTATACGTTTCCGTTTCCGACCGAACATTTGCATAAATATATTTCTAACTACAAGAAATTTAAATTTCAAGTAGTATATATTTATACTATATTCAAAAGGGAAATTTAGTTATGACACTCGTAATACGTAGATTCATAAGTGGAAAAAATTTAGGTACCTAGATAAATGATTTGCTAATTTTATCAAATGTGTGTCAAAAGTTTTATAAGTCTTGGGTTTGGCTTTGGACATTCTTTTCATAAAAATTATACCAATGTCCAATATATACAGCTAAAGCGGAACGACAAAATTTTTGTAAAACTAATTGCAATTTCACTTACAGTTGCGAAATGGACGTAACCAGCAGCACCACACTTAATAGCAGTCTTAAAACTGAATTTGTTTTGTGGACTAATTATTAATTTTGGTCTGTATCCAGTTAGGAAATCACTTGATGATTCGACTTTCACTTTCCACACTAATTCTGTTCTGCACCACAGTATTTTGTTGGAACCTGCAGTCCGTTTCCTATTAAGGCAATGATCCGCGACTCCAATAACATACGAGAAAAGCCAACCATACAAGAAACTTTTTCACAACCCGCATGTTTCCGTTTTAACATGTTTAACCCCTTCTCACATTGAGTTGCCTATAGGCAACTCAGCGCAAGGTATATACGTTAGTTAGTATATATCGCACCGTGGTTAACAATTGCAACACGTATATATACGTAGTGCTAAATCACCACAAGACATGAGATCCCCCTCGTGCTCGAGCGTCAAGCTCCTATAGCTGCGTGGTGATGGTATACGCCTCCCACTCCAGTCACTGGAGTTCGAATCCTAGCATAAAAGTAGGTCTCAGGGGAAATAGAAAATATTCATGTGAGAAAGGGTTAAGCTATGCTCTCTTCAAGATGTAGGTATGTAACAAAATAAAATAAATTTACTGTCCAAACAATAAACCTTAAATATATATACAATTCAGTTTATAGTGTAAACGGCCCATTACTTTTAGCCCCGTCTGTTTTTGTGGCACTGCAAAAAGCAGGTTTATATTTTAGACCATAGTTTTTGCTTACGCTTTAGGCTTAGGCTTAGCTTTACACTTTTTCGACGCCTAGGTATGGGTTAGAGTTAAGAATATGGTTAATCTTCAATTAGGGCCTTAAAGCAACATTGACCATTTAAATTATATACACAAAAATTAATAAAATACTAGAGCAGCTCAGGCCACGTTTTGTGCCATACCTGTTAGCAATTGGTTATATATACAAGAAACCCAAGTAATGATTGCATTGAATACCAAAGTGCTCTGAAATACCAAAGTGCTCTGAATGGCTTCGCAACGCTCGCGAGTAACTTACAATTACCAAAGATGCTATTTAATAATATAACTTCACTCATACGTTATTGTTCGTACACCTGGCACTACGAACAGCCTCCATAGAGTTTATTTTTGGCCTCTTATAGTTATATCTAATCTCTATGTGGACATTTTCGATTATCGCAAAAAACGTCCGCCCCCTATTTCTTTATCCCTTGGACATAAACATAGTTTTCTCCAAACATTCAGTAACCTTTACACAAACGGTTTTTTCAGTACAAACTGCAGAACCGGGCATGAACAAAACAATTTCTGTTCCAATAAACTCTATACGTCCGCACAGAGTTCGGTAAAACTGTCAAATGACCGCAGATAGCTAGAAAAGCACCAGACATTTAGCGCTTTGTCCATAACTCGAGCATCGGGCTGTTCAAAACAAGATAGATATGTTGTATGTGCTCGATGCACCAACAGTAACGTGTTACCAGCATAACGAGCGGTTTTTAGCAGTCGGAAAATAACAGAGAAAATTCATATTACGTCCTAGCCATGTAATTGTAATGTTTAATACCGCATAGAAACTGAACTATCTTCACATTGCATATTAATGACGCTGCAACTTATGCTTGCGCTTGTAAATACGAGGAAATACCATTATATTATATCTGTAGCATTCTTCTATATGAACCCAAAAAATAGATATAGTAGAAAGACATAATCAATCCAAGTAATTAAAACCACAAATCAAGTAGAATACTGAGCGTGTAATAATAATAATATATTGTGGCCAATTTAAGTCTGTTTATTCAAACACCTAACTTAATTGCATGTACTGGAAATAATGAGCAAATTGGAAACATATACTTATATCATACTATAAACGCTTTAATTTTTATGGCCAGAGTCAGCAACAGCTGTAATAAACTATATCAAATACAATATAATACATTTTAATAAGTTAAATACAAAATTTACATAAATATACTTATTTTACGCGTAAACACCGAAATCTTCTGCAGCAAATAAACTTCTCTTTGCATCATCATACCGGGATTTCGCAGCCCTAATTGTTTCCGAAAGCTAGAAGTTGCAATGCACAGTTAAACAATCTAAACCACAACAATATTACCGTATAATAAAAACAGAATATAACTTGATGCTGCGAGAAGTTCTAAGTTACAGAAACCAGGGAATGACTGAATAGCCCAAAGATACTGGAGCATGCTAATTCGTTAATTTTGTTCCTACAAGGGTATTAGTATTAACCAATTTCTGAAATATTGTGAAACATTCTGAATTTGGTCATAAATATTATAATTCAAAGTGATGTTATACTTTTCCAGCGATAAAAATATCCGGCAACTTAGAATTTCGCAATCGGAGCCATGTGGTATTTTGCGGTTGAACCGGATATTTGGTCGCAAACTGAGTGAAAGCATATACATAGCATCAGCTGACTCATACTGTGTACGCATTTAAATTTCCATCGCAGCTTACTGCATTTACTACCTCAAATACTTACCTTTTCCGCATTTTCTTTGCTTGCACATTTTATTACGGACGGATGAACTTTGGCAGAACTGGTTCGTCGACCACCTGATCTTACCTGCATTTCTAAAAAACCAAAAGCTTTTTCTACCCGTAAATGAGAGAACTCGGACACAAAATACATATAATGAACTAGATTCAAGGAAATAATGCATCAGCCACAATAAAGACTGTGGCTGTATGGAGAAAACTGGTACCCATTCCAAACCGTTCATTTCGAAATTTTACACAATTCCAATACACACAAGCTAAACCATAGACCAATCCTAATAGTCGTGGACTACGTAAACTAACGTAGTTTGTAACAGCGCATTTTACGATTTTGCAAAATATTAATGATGGTACAAAGTTCAAGTTTACTACAACACGACTCCAGGACACGCAACAATTATACCAGACGTGTTCGAGAAATCATGAACACGTAAACGGTTTAAGTGAAGACGACGTGGAAATTATAATTATATAAAATCTTGTTTAAAGATTTTTAGTTTAAATTACATGCTGCAATTTTAGAAAGCTCATTCATATCAAATGACACACATTGAACACGGTCGGTTTAAAATAGACAACTATCACATAATTTTGAAATGGTTTAAAGACATAAATGCGTCTCTGTAAATCCGTTACTTTCATCAGTTCAAAATTTTACGTTTTAAAGAGTCGTATTTGTCTAAAATTACAATTAAGAGAAACGTAGGTCGTGGTCAATTCACGGGCCCGTACATGATATAAAAATTTAACACTGACGGAACAGAAATTGTACGGCACAAAATACCGGAAAAAAATACCGGAAATAAATTATAAAGTTCAATACGGTGTTGTTTTTAGTCAATTGCGTTTATTGGTACGCAGAAATTTCAGTCGGAGGGATGCTATTTACATTATAATATTATTGTGCAACCTTGAGGCAAAAAATTACAGAGTCGGAGCCGGAGGTCAACGAAACTTGCTGGAGCCGGAGGTGAGGCGAAATTTGATAGTAAAAACGATGGTTATATAGTTTTCGCGTAGGAATTTCTGACGGGCGGACGCAAGCTACAAAATTTTGATGTTTAGGCGTAGGCTACGAATCCAATTGTAGTGGTTAAAGTATAAATGGGTTAAATAATAGGTGTTGAAGAGCAAATTGGGTGGCCTATACACAGATAGTATATTATTAATAGCATATTATGGAAGGTTTCTGAAGTTATGGAAGTTTTCTGAAATCGCACATAAAACTCTCTATAATTTATGCATTTTTTAAAGCGTAACTATTTCAATATACTTGAGTAAATTAATTTATAATTTATCTTACAGTAGAATTTTAACGATTTTGTTCATGACCAATTCTTGTACTCGTGCTAAGTTAACACAGCCGAGTTCAGTAGCAGTGCGCTTCACCAATGGGTGTGTATTGGAATTGAACTTTAATTTCGTTTTAAAATCTTCATTCTATTGAATTTAACGAAATTAAATAATGTTCAATTCCAATAAACGCTAAAATTTTAATTGAAAAAACATCACTTTCCACACTGCCACATTCTTTAATGTGAATGATGCATACGGTGACTGCGTAATACTTGCGCAAAAATGTCTTATTTTGTGCAGAAATGTTTTATTTTATGCAAAATACAAATAAACAAAGTAGCAGAAACTATGCAAAACAAACATAAAGTTGAATAACATACCAACCACCCAGTACTGGTGTCCTGTCTGTAAACCAGATATTGTTGTATCCACGCGAAATGTACACGATGCAAGTGATCCATAATGTACTGTCAGCAACACACGCTGGTCGCCTCGCTTTGTTTGCCGCAGAAAATACACATTGTCTGTTGTTATGAATGCAAGTACGTGGTGTGTTGTTGCTGATGACGTTTCAGGAGTATTGCTTGGCAGGCTTCCTGGATATTTGAAAACAAAATGTAAAACACGAATTCACCACATGAACTGCAAGTTTGTTGTTTACTTTTACGGTTAATCATTAAACAAGGTCTACGGCCAGTAAATAATAAGCCCACGGTCTTGGCTTAAAATAAAACTCACTACTAAGTAATGTGAAATAGGATACAAAACAATATTTCAACTAAATTGGTGCCCGTACGACATTACTGTCTTTTGGCATAAACGAAAATGTGACAGTATGTCCAAAATACTTAAACGGTATTTGATTATTTGATGAACCTGGCATCATGCTCTAATTTATTACTATTGGGCCAAAGCGATTTCATATTTTGCGTAAGTAGCACTAAACCATATTGGTTTAAAATACACTGAGCAATGTGCAAAAATACACTAAAAGATACGGTATTTCTTCGTGTTTATACATCGTTCACATTGATTATTGTTTGCCCTGTGCGATATCCAAATTTCGTTCCACAGCATTCTGATTTTTAATATTTCATTTTATGTTGCTACTAGAATGCACTCTTACAGAAATAAGAATTTATTATACAGAAAAAATAAAATTTGATATTTTAAACTCAATTTCACTAACGACAATAATATTTATGTTATCGTGTGTGGAATTGAATTAATTGCTTGAGCATTGTTCATAAACTGAAAATATAATTTTAATTTTATTTAACATGGAGGAATGTTGATAAATTTTAAATGCCATAATATGGAATTGACAAAATTTCTATTTGAATTTATATTGAGTTATATGCGATTTTTAATGAATAAAATATTTTCGTTTAGTGGAATGAGAATTTGAGAGGCGACAGGCGATAAACAATGACTGCTAAATTTCAATTAGTTCAGAAATGTAGACTATTGGTATGCGTTTTTATTTCTTGTATGTCTCCATGGATGGCAATACTTTCTCTAATAACGGTGCAAGGCACTATTATAGTAATCTGTATTTCACTGGTTAAATTAGTTTTATAAAGAATTGTTTAGTTTTAGTTGCCGATGACCTAAAAGAAATTAAGCAAAACTAGTTACCCACCTTCAGAGAATCTAATTACATTAAAAGCGACATTTTATTACATTAGGTGACAATTACGGTTCTGAGCTATCCATTAGCAGCGACATAACCTTGGTATATTGTTATTCGCACCTGTGTTTTCCCCAGATTCAGGAGTCTCCGGCGGTGTTTCCGAACCTGAGGAATAATCGACAGGGCTTCGATCAAACCCACGGCAACTGTCTGGTGAGTCTGGATGATGTCTTGTTTTAAACTGCTGATTGCCATGCATCATTCCGCTCCCATGCGATTGTCGACTAGATTCCAGCGCTTTACCAGAAAACTTTGAGCTTTCACAACTTGACGACGCCGTTATTGCAGTAGACGGCTCATTAATGGACAAAACAGCGAGGCATCTGTAACAGGCCACTTATCGTGAAAGGTAAAATCTTCGCACATCGTGCGGAATTTAAGCATACTTCTTTTAATAGTTGAACTGAATTCGTTTATTTTTACACATTTCATTGTACTGCATTGAAACGAATATGAACTTTGATAAGTTTACGATCCTGGAAATATAACTTTTTACGTGTCTCATAGTCACCTTGAACTCACTACTGTCGTAAACTTTATAGTTTCATTCAAAAACATTCTAACTATTATTTTTATAACATACAAAACAAAACTCACAATTCGCCAGTGTTCATATTGTTAATTTTCAACAAAAGTTGCTGCGCTTCAGCGATTGTAGCAACATAGCACGGTAAAATTCCATACAAGTTCACTGGAACACGAGGCCATCTAGTTCTCGCTAGAAATTATGGTAACGCAAACTTTGTATTTCACAAAAAATACAACATAGATTCTAGTTATACACCATGTTGAATTAAAATAGTGTTTAGTAGAATTATTTCCAGACCAAATATGACATTGATTCAACATTGTCTTTTATTAATTGAGCTTGGCTTAATATTCTAGTGATGTTTAGTCCCATTCAGAAAGCATTCGACACTAATAATTGAATACAAAACATAACCTTTGAAAGCCAAAATCTTTTGATCAGTTAGCCTTCCACAAAACAATAAACATACTGATTGGAAATCGAGACTGAGTTGGCCCAGCGCTTGCGACAACTTCTTTGGTTGCTGTTGCTATACCCGCAGTTAAGTCCAATAGTCCCTGAACGGGTTTTGTAACTGTCCCCACAACTCCTTTTCCAAAGCCGATAAACATCCCCTTAAATAGTTCTACGCAGTTTTAAAAAGTAAACGACAAGCTCACTACTTACAGCGTTGACGTCATGTTACAAGATTAAACCTCTATTCATGTCCTTTCTATCAAAATCGATTCTCTATTGAAAAAAAGTTGGTCTAACGTTTAAATATAGCAACAAAAAACAACAACAACTGATCTGATCAAACCTGCTACACTACAACAAGGTGTTTTTGTTTAAAAACTTTGTATTTCATACAACAGTGTACATACAAAGGGAAAACAAACCAACACAAACATGTAAAATCATGCTTCTGTGTGAAATAATCGGGCTAGCGTTCGGTAAAATATCAACACTTGAACTACCTACCCCAAAACCTTCTTTCGCTGCTCCATCATACGTCTGTTGAACGATCGATGTGGTTCCACCCAAAATTCCAATACCGAAACCTTTCACTCCGGTGACCAAATGTCCCAAGGCATTTCCAGACGCAGCACCTAAAAAGCGTATAAGCTTTTTCATCGTCAACAATGCAATGTTTCCTCAGGCTACTGGCTGTATAGCACGCAATCCTCCTGCACTACTAGGAAAAAGCAGCTGGGAAAAGTAAAATTCGGAGAGAGAGAAGTAAACAAGATTTCAATCTTTATATTTTGCCTTTAAAATTGCCAAAGAAAGTCATATAGTTTGCGTTTGCAGTCCATTTAGTTTAAGAAAATTACTAACCATGCCTCATGCTTTCTCGTAATTCCTGATGACGCTCATCCATTGTTATTCTTCCAACTCCTTCAGACAGCGAGTTAGTAAACTAAAAATAAAATGTACCTAAATTAAGTTTATCACGGTTCATACAGTTATCAAACTTAAATTATTTCGAAAAAGTTTTGGTGTTATGAATAATCGAGCAGCCAAACATAAAAAGACCATTCACGATCGCGTTCCAACAAGCTGATCTGATTGATCGCGATCGCTCGCTTCTCGGAGACAATCGTTCGCAAACGCTATTTGATCTGCTTTCGGTTACTGCGGCCATAACAGAGACTACAGCAGCGATACATAGGCAGTGACAATCGCGGTTTGAGACGCGAATGCGATTTCGTCTGCACACACGGCTGTTAGCGAGCAATGAAAATTCAGACGCGATTAAGCAACCGCAACTAAAGAAACGGTGGCGATTACTGCACTCATAACTTTGTCCGTGACTGTAGGACAGGAAAATTCATACAATTTATTATGCACGCTTGGCCACAGGGTTGCAACAAATAATCGAATTTTATTAATTTGGTATTCGGAAACAAATTATCGATGTATCGGAAATTTGTAAAATGCAAGGTTTAGATTCGGATTCGGATTCTCCAAAATTTCAATGAATTCGGATTCGGTCTAATCGTGGACTCGGTTCCACCTTGCTTTGCCGCGGAGAGGTCAATATACAAAAAGAAGTTATATTCAATTCTTTTCGAAACAAATACTCCGTTATGAACAGGTAACTATTGAGACGAACCTTTGCTGCTGAGTTTGAGACACCATGTGCAAGACCAGCAACAAAACCACCAACGCTGCCTTCAGTTAACAATTCCGAGAAACCACCGGTTACATCGTTGAATAAACCCAATGGATTGCCCAAAAAATCTACGGTTCCAAGAATTTTATAAGCTTGGCTTAACAACTGATCTAAAATAGAAGAAATTTAACAATATAATCACAAATATATAATGAAAAAACTTATAATCCCACGGTTCCAAATACTACTCAAATTTGTTTGCACCGAAAATACATCACAATGGTCCACAACTTTTTTAATTTCAGTCGAGAAGTTTGTTTCAACTTTAAATCTGAACCTCTTACTGGATTCAACTATATTACTTAACCACAGAATATGCAGATATGGTTCAGCAACCAGTGTCTTAGCAGACAGGGGTGAGGGCTCCCCTCAAACTCGCGAGCGAATCGAGCAAGAAGCCAGACGCATTTTAAAACTTCGGCGGTTTTTGTTTCAACTGGTTAGGGTGGGTGGCCCTTTTGGCCCCGGCCCTGTCAGCAACTAAAATTTTGATCCAAATAGTACATTTCGCGATAAGCGTAACAATTCAACTTGTGCACACCTATTGCTGGGTTTTAAAACAGGGCATGAAATTCTTACAACTAAACTGCTTACTTGTGAAGTGAACTTTGATTCCATCCAGTAAAATTTTGACAGTTCCAAAATACTGAGCATATTCAAATGGTGATAGTTCGACAGGAGCATTTTCAAAGCGAACCAACCGCATGTTATAGGCAGCCTAGAATTTTAATTTATAAATTTGTTCAACGTGACCAATAAGGTTAAAGTGCAAAGTTTATCTCTTGAGTCGTTAACTAATACATTTAAAGTTCTTTCGAAATATTCATCATAGGAATAATTAACACGAAACGTACTCGGTAAGGTTTGAGCTCAGCCGGTAAAATAGGTGAAGTAATCACAGAGAGGTAAAGCTTTCGACATGACAGCCTCATTGAGCCTAAATAGCAGCGATGTGCTTCGACCGTATGCGGGCTGAAACAAAAACATTCTCATAATATTATTACGTGCGATAATACAGCTCACATGGTGCAAAGTATTAAAAATTCTCTTTACAACAAGTTAAGCTGCGATTGTACAAGAATATAACAGTATCTGTGCGATGGAAAATGCTCGGCTTTCATGGTATTAAACTAATTTAAACTCCATAATCACAGCGGATGAAAACTACATTCTAATATTTGTGCAAACTAACATCACAATATTGGCTTATTTGGACAATATTATTATGGTACATAAGCAAGTGGATATTAAGCGCAATTCTAACATGAGATATATATACTCAGCTTCACAAAATGAAATAAAAATTATAGTGCGGACATATTAGTAAACAAAATAGACTTCGCTGCAAAACCCTAAGCCAGTGTAATTATCCCACTAACGTTTTCACTTCGTGACTACCGGCAGAATGCAAAACTTGTGTTAGTCAATTTTTAAAACTAAACCTACTAAAATGTAACCCAAATTTATCTTTGAACTTGTTTCCATCCAACCATCTAACTTAACTTTAAACCAAACAACTTAGTATTATGTTGTTTACCGATCGAGATCTACAAACGGTGTCAACTGAGACACGTCTGGCGGTTCACTCTCCCAAAACTTCAACAGCTTCCACAGCATAATTTCATCGACTTGTAGCACAACTTTTCCAATTTCGACTTTCACAACCTAAAATAATGAAGCTCCTTCCTGAATATTATGCATCTGTTGCTAAATACACTTGATTCACTAAGCAAAAAATTGATTATTGGTTTAAAATACCAATGTCACTAAGTATATAGTCTTTGAAATTTTTTAGATCTTAATCTACATTTTGCCAAACCAACACATATTGATGCTATAGAAGGTTTACAATGATTTGGTGTACTGTGTTAGCCAACAACGCTCTCTACTGCAGCAAAACGATACCCTATTTAAGCTATTTACGTTACACCCTCAGCTAGTTCCTAGTTTGTACATAACACTTGAAAGTTATGAAATAGTTCAGTTCAACTCCTAAAGCTAAAGTTTGCGCAAGTTCACCTGCACCGCATCATAGTTCGATTCCTGTTTGCCTACAATTGAAATGTCAAGTGCTGGCTCGATCGTTGCACCGTCGATTTCTTTTGGAGGAATAAACAGACACGGCCAACGTAAAGCGTTCAACAACTGGTTGTCCATCTACAAAGAAAATTGATTTTAGAACAACGAACATAATTATGAATATCCAAAAAACATACACTGCATATTTAATCAAGAGTGAAAAATATAAATCATTGTTTTTTGAAAATGGCAATCATACATTAATTTATAAAAGCGTTGTTATACGAGCCATTCCAAATGAAGTGAATGTCAACGTATGTAAACTTTAATTTAATTGCAAACAATTTCTTTTTCTAAACTAATATGAGCGTAGATGCGAAATTGTATTTACGCTCGATCATGTTAAAACAAACGACAACAGTGCCGCAATCCGGAGCTAAAGCCTAGTGTGTTGAAATTTTATAAAGATATTCTGGAACGTTTGATACCTGGACTTGCAAAATCCGACAGTTGACCGAATGAACTGCACGGTGATAATTATAGATGCACAGCAATCCCGACAACTTTAGATAGACAATTTCTTCCGGTAAGCTTGAAATCACAGACAACCCAATGCCGTCGTTTAACGTGAGAGACAGATTAACCTGAAACCGCAGCCATCTCTAGAACTGCTTATTTCACACTCACCTGGCATGCCGAAAAGTGCATGTTAATAGATCTCCAGTACTTGGTACTAGATACTATTTTTTGAACAAGGGAAAAACATCTGAAAAAACATAACTGCTGGGTGCTACCACGTGCAAAAAGACTCATTGAACTGTTACAAAAGGGCTTGCTTACGTCTTCTGCGCAGCGTAAACAGAATTCCAATGTTTACTTTCGGCCCAGCACTCGACTTAAAAACGTTAATGAACAAAATAACATGTTACAAAACTAACTTGCGTAGTTAGCTGATCAGCTGCCGATGAATGGTGTTCGCAACCGATAGATTCAACATATTCCTAAACATATTATTAGAATTCTATATCACTAAACCTTGGCTAAACAAAATGTTCTCAAGGTCAATGTATACAATTATATTTAAAGGTTAAATAATGCAAACATATAATAGCGCTCCGCTAAACAATTAATACGCTATTACATAGATAGCACAGAAAAGTTACAAAGAACAATATTTCAATATATGTAGTAATGTTTTAATATTAATGCGTCAAATTTTTTACTACGCTTTGTAGAATTAAAAATTAATAAAAACAGCGCAATATTAACTATTACCTCATGTTGTTTATCTTCTATGAGTAGTAGGCGAACAGGACCTTGATTCTTGACTAGTACATTGAGAACTCCGGATCCAGGTCGTGCACGTTGTCTGATTATATATTGCGTTTGTGAAGGTGCTTAAATTAATTGTTCTGTGCGCACTGTATACCAGAAACTAGAACTTGTATGACGTCTGGTTCCAGTTTCAAGCACTCAAGATGTGAGTCAAATATTCTCATGTTACTGAAGGGACAATATAATGTTGAAGAAATATATGTCTTACAAAGTATAAAACAACCCATAAAATTACACTTTACCTGAGGAAGCACCCACTTTGCTTGTATCAACAGGCGAAAGAACAATGCCGTTGCCCGCGCGGAGACCTCCAGTTTCCACTTCGTATACTGGATGAACGTAAAGATTATCCAGCTTGCAGCGCAACCGGTTCCCCTACAATGAAGGTTATATTGTTTGGCACTTGGACGCTCCGTATGCAAGTTCAATCTTAAGTCTGAGACTAACGAAATCCTGATCCTATACTAATCCAAAATATGAAAATTTCAAAAATTGTACGTGAAATACGTACAAGGGCCCAATATAACATTCATATCTTTAGAAAGTTTCTGCAGGCTAACAATCAACCAAGTTTGGATATTGTACTAAATGCCATCGCGATTGCGCTCCGAAACGCTATTCTCATCGCGATAGTTCGTTTCTGAAACGCAGCAGTTTGCAAACGCGATTTCAATCGCTACGGTTACTGCGACCATAGACCTGACAGCAGCGGTAGTTATGAACCTAGCACTAAATTTTCAATTGTCCGTGACTGTACACTTCGACTAAAACTCATAATATAAAAACCTATATAAATTTCGAGCAATTTTAGATTTACAGAACACTTCGATTCAGTTATATTCCAAAGCAACGCCAAATTTACGCAAACCAACAACATAATGTACTACTAAAAAGCCCACGTTGGCGACCATTATTAGACCTCATGACCGAACCCAAAAGTAATACCGAAAAAAACCAAATCTGAGTCATATCCCGATACTCGTCACGTCGTCGTAACATCAGTGGTTCGGCTGTAACATTTCGAGGGTCGATGTGACTGGAAACACAATCCAAAACCAAAGGGTGTTCTCTTTTTGAATACTTTACATTCTCTAGCGTTCCTGTTGGTCCCATACACCAAAGTTGCGATAGTTTGTTCAGTTCCTGAAACTTGCAGCATCTAATATTGCACCGGTTTTAGAGACAGAAATGAACACTGCTTTATATAACATAGCCCAACACAAGGGTAAATATCTTTTTGAATACACTACGTTATTTTCTTGTACCCAATGCTATGAATGATTGCTTGCATCCTCTAGCCCCATTCTCGCATTTAAACAGGCTTGCTCCAGACACATTGAAACGTCTCTGACGGAAATCAATATCGTAAGCTTTATCGACATGAAAAATTACAGTCTAGTTAAATCCACTATCCTTCAACAAGACCTAAAATATTATGTTCTACTGATAAAATAAAAATATAAATATTACCCTTTTGGCTAAAATCACTTTGCCTTTCGGAAGCGCATCGAGTACTAAATCAGAATCACACGTTGGTCTATCAGAGCTAAAAAACTAACATCTCGTTAATTACTACGATACAAAATTTTAATTAAAATGTAATGCTTTAACTAAAAGTGCACACGGAATAACATAAAACATTGAAGTGTAGCATGGAATAAATGTAAAAAGATTTACATTTTGTTTGCTTATATATTTGCCTGCAGCGTAACTGCACACTGCTTACCAACACTACTGACGATTAGCAGTAACTCGATGGCTTGAACACGTTACATTCTTAGGTCAATCTATCCAGAATTATTGAACTACGGGAATTGTAAACTATAAACTGTTAAATACTGCAAAAAACTTGCATGTGGAAGTAGAAGCTGCAAGTTTTTAATTAAAAAATAACTTGAAGATTGCAGATGTTTGTTCTCGCTGCAAACACATGCAAGTGTGACTGGCGGCTTAATATTACAAAATTTAAATTGTACCTGGCAATATTTGTAGCCGGAAACAATATATAAAAATAATTTTCGTATGTCAGTGGTTCTTTTGGTCCTAGCACTGACAAATCATAGTCGTTTGGATGACCACCAAGAACAGTTAACGTTATAATTGGATGCAGTCTTGGATCATCCCAGGCGTAATCCACTAAAATATACTCCAAAATTATTAGAAACGACATGTTCAGAAACTGCTAATCTTGTTGACACCAATTACTCTGATGTAGTGAGTTAATACCACTGATTGTTAGCTTAATTAAAATAATATGTTCTGATTTATTCGTCGTGATCTTTAAGTCAATAACAAACTAACACTAGATAACTCAAAACCACGCACAACATAACAACTATAGAACGAACGTGTTGGGAAATGCAGATGTTTCAATGCTGATGAAACTGTACAATACATTCTATTTTTTAAAATGTACAATAGAGTGCTTCCATACTGTGATTTTGATTAAAAATCGATAGCTGAACTTCTTCATTTTGAATAAAAATTCATACCTGAACTTCTAGCCCGAATAATGACCTTGAGGTGACTGTCTGAAAGACCTCTTTGATTATAAAGCACGGGAACCTGAAATTACAACTGCCACAGACGTACATAATGACCATTTATAGATATTTCCAATCCTGTCACAGATCTGCAGGTTCCTGTAAATCATAGCATGATGTAGTATTTCACTTCCGTGGTACAATACACACGTAAATTAATTCTAAACCAGTTGATGGGTTAATTATTCATATTTATTTTTTATAAATTATTATTAAACGTTAATTTACTGCAATTATCCTTCTAGCATGATAATAAAACGTATTATGGGTTTGGTTTTTTCCGCTTTAACTATTATAAGACAAAAGCATCAACCATTGAGGTCTTAACGGATATTGATATTACAGTGAAAGATAGACCGAAGTACAATCGCCATTGCATTGCAATCTGCGACCCTCACCGATTTTAACTGCAGGAATAAATTGTATTTCAAACCTCGGCTTAATCAATATTTAATTTGTTGACCTGACCAATATAATGCGTCATATCTTAAATCATTGTATTAAATAAAAATAAGTAATGGTTGCCTAGTTTTCATTATTGAAAAATGATCTCTAAACATTTATTCTTTAAGTACAACTAACACGGAAAAAATCAGCTTTTGTTAGACTGGTTTTACCGTAAAGTAAGATGAAAAGAACTGAGTCGGTCACTCTGAAATCCCCGAGACCAATGAGTTACATCCGCACGGCGAATGCACAACAACAGATCGCGATCTTGTCGTGGCCAGTGCCAAGGCATTGAGCAACACGGAGCAATTGTAAACTGCCGGTTGGGAGATCCCTATAGATTGTTATTAATTAATTAATTGTAAAGGTAAGCATGTGTTAAAATGTAACCTTATGCATTCTGTGCGCTACGGGCGCGAACTATCACGCTGTCTAATTTCATCACTACTACATTACATTATTGTGTACCTAGATATGCCTAGATTTTAAATAATTATAGTAAATAATAACAAATACCCAGAGTTGCAACCGGAATTTTTAATTTTAATGTTTTTAGGTTTTTTGCTTGTCTCAATACAAGGTACTTGGAATACCGTTGGCAAAAAAGACACGTAACCGAAAACGTCGAAGTTCAGACACCAGAGTCATAATCAACCCTGTGAGTAACAACATAAAAGTAAAGTTAAAGACAAAACTAAGCGCGATCTTTTAACCGGGAATTAAACTTCTCGCGATTTGATAAAAACCGAACGCAACAAAGACACATCCGCGAGTAATGCGCACTTAAAATCTGTCTATGAGTATAAAAATATTTAATTATTATTTCATCTGTTAACCTAGCCGTTAAAAAGAAACAGCTTACACATACTTTGACGTTGTAAAGCTGCGATACGAATAACTTGTACTGCGAACAGTTGTCTAGTTGGTAGCTTGGAGTGGAGATCACCACTTGACACTCCCTATATATGCTTTGACACGATCGGGTTTCGATCCCAATATTGTAGACACTGCAATACAATAATAAAACTGTAATACAATAACAAAAATCTATTTACAAAATTTTCGGCACTTTCCTGATTGTGCATTTTAAACTTGTTATGTATTCAGTATTCAATGCAATTTGTGCAATATGAAGTTAAAGGAGTGACAATTAGCAATGATAAGGTCCGATATTGATCAAAAAATAGTAACCCTAGTAAATTTGAACGTAACATTTAATATATTTAAAACAAAGCTTGGCTTGTAAATAAAAAGTAATAAATTGTTTAACTGTATGATTGACGTATCAAAATTTTGATGTACTATCCGGTTCCCATCTGATGCGGGTAGAAACGCTACTATCCAGCTCCGGTTCCGGTATCCGAAATTTCGATACCCGGTAGCGCCGTAAAACTTATCAAAGTTATGTTTTTATTTCACGCGTAATGCATTAAATCTAAACTGCTATAAGTTCTGCTGATACCTAAATACCAAAAGATTTTGCATTGTAAATATTGTTGCAATTTTGACACCTCGCACAAGCTGCGGATTACGTATTTTTTCTACCGTCTTTGTGCTTTAGGTTTGGTTCATAACTCAGTTCAACCTATCAAATCACATATGGTTACGCAGATGCGGACGACTTGAAAACTCACAAAAACACCTACTGTGGCGGTAATGAACGATCATTAGTGTCTTCGGCATACAATTGACGCTCTGTGACCCCTGGTTCGAGAATAAATCGTTTGCAGAAATGCATTGTGCAACCTGGAATTGCGTTGCGACCAAGTCTAACCAAACACCTAAAACAAAAAGTACCAATAGTGTTGTTAATAACTACACAGCGAAGAAAGTGCATATTTGAACTACGTAACCTCAGTCGACTCAAACATAATATGCTGGTGATTGGTTAAACTGAATGCAAAGTAATCTTATCATGTAAAAATTTCGCATTAATAAGCAAAGGTAAAGGCTACACGTTTAACCACATGTCTCCAAAGCTCCTCGACATCACACAACTTTACTTTCAGTCAAACATATCAACTGTTTCATTGAGACTTCTGGTCAGTATATTATTATATAGGCATTTTTAATTGAAATAACCTTCTAGTCGTGCGATTTATTATATTCAACTTACTGCCTAGGTGCATCTTCGTCAGCAAACGAAAACATAACTGGTATCATCGATCGTGCGGTTTCATGCTCTTCAAACTGGCCAGCAGCTTCATCGACCGCTCCCTAAAACAACGACAACGTTTGTTTCAGAACAGAAATTTCCGGTCCATAAAATTGAGAAGGAAAGCAAGTAAGACATAATGGGACGGTTTTTAAAACAGCTCAGTCAAATAACAGTAAATTGAAAACATCACAAGTAAATTAAATTGAGCGATAAGGTTTAAATGGTAAATTCCAGCAATGTTCAAAACCATCTTAGGATGAGCGATTGTTACTTTTAATTTACCTTACCTACTTTTGAACATCTTCCACGCTTTTCGGCGAAATCAAACTCACCTCTTGTTTAACAATCAGTGGAATGCCAGATTTGTTAACAATCCAAAACGGACATGAAATAAACACCTAAAATAAGTTTTCGAAATTTTTACGAAAGTTAACCGCGACTGCGTCCACAGCGGTTGCGGTTTTGTAACCGCGTCTGAGTTTTTGAGTGATGGCCGTTCAAACGCGGTTTGAGACGCGATCGTAGTCGCAATTTGAACCGCGGCCACGCACTAATACGATTGTGGTCGTGTTTATCTGCTATTCTAACAATAACCACGTATTTGTTAAGTTTTAACCCTGTAGTACGTATCAAGTTTACATGAGCGTGCATAGCAAAAAATGGCTAGTCAAAAACTGACACGCGGCCATTTGTAGAGTCAACGTTTATGAGCCAAAACCTAAATTGTTTAATTTTCAATAGCTTGTTGAGTAAAACTTTCATTATTGTTTCTTATTGTAATTAAGCAAACATTTATATGCGTAAAATCCAAGTTTCAATGCATTTTCAACACAGGTATTCAAATCAAAGTTTCAAATCTATTCAATGGTTTTTCATATTGCGGGGTGAGGGGGTTTAAGAGAGCAATTGCACCATTGATGTACAACAAAAAATGGTAAAACGAAATGATACCGTCTCACGTGAAAAATTTTCATATATACCCCTATTTTAGATAGCCCTGAATCGTTAACCTGAATACTGTCAACGGTCATCAAGCCAAAGAACAGTTCTTCGACTCAGAAGCATGTAAAATGATTCATTATGTGATTATTTAAATCCGTAACCGTTTATATGTACGTATGCATCAGTACACATGTGTCGCAACACTGTGCTTTCTGCTTTCCTCTCAGTGCAATTACAAAACTCCTTTTGATTTCAGTTGTTTTTGTAAACGTATTGCGCACTAATTGTGATCTCTGTTTCTGCAGTATAATTTTAGTTGTCAGAAATGGTTTTTTTTTTTGTTTTAGTAGATTATAGTTTCTGTCAAGGTTTTGGCTTTAATTTTTCGTTTTATTTCAAGGAACCTGAACTTGTTTAGGTTTATTGACAAGTGCTACCAGCAAAAGAAGTAAAACCCGGTATAAGCGTGTGGACGGAAGGGTGCGAGACCCAGTTACCATCGGACCAAACGTATGAATGCAGACCTTTGAGTGTACCCTGATATTAGCACAGTTACAACAAGTGCTTCCCCAGACATTCAAAATTATAATTATTTTATTTAAAAAGCTATTTGACTGAAAGTCAAATCTGTAGTCACCCTAGGTAACCAATATATACAGCTAAAAACAAACTTTAGAGTGATAGATGCGTTTTCGCGCTGTAAACACAAAACTGATTTTGCATAAGGAACAATGTCTGAAACTTGAGACATATATATCTGATATCACAGAGGTAAAATTCTAAACATTTCTCAAACATAGGTCTTGAATTTTTGCCAGTTTAGTTTCAAATTCGCCACAACATCTCACAAACGAATTAGACAAAAGTATGCAATACAAGACAAAGTACTGCTAACATTTCGGCACTGCGCCTACGTGAGTTGAAGCTCAACGAATTGTCCTAATTTTGCAATCTAAGATACATAATTTAGAGTGGGAATGTTCGATCTAAACAAAACTCAAGTCAACATTTTGATTGCTTATAGTGCGCTCTAAAAAGATGAACCAATAACCGAGCATCTTGTATAAGCAGGTTAAAACACACAGTTTTGAAGTTAATGGCCTTTATGTGAAAGTAAAAAAATTATGTCTTTTATCACTAAATACAAAATCTTACTAAAGCTTAAATTTTTTATGCTCTAAACTTTCAACCCATACTGATCATTGAGTAGCAAACCGCTAACGCTACGCAGGATAATTAAGCGCTGTTTCTAAAGAATATGCAGCTTAATTCGATGACTTGCATGCTAAGTTTGCTAAATTGCTAAAAATTTGACCTTCTCGGGTCTTAAACTATGATCAATACCGTGGCCTACAGTGAGCAAAACTGATAGTAATTCTTCAACGTACCCGTAATTTCTTAGACTTTGAGTAATTAGCTATACCCCTACCCTAGGACATGTTTTTAAACTCATACCTTGTATCCACCGCCTCGTATTGGCGAAATTCGATAATTTATCAATAACGAGCGACGCTGACCATCAATAAACGTTATAATACCCGTTGTTTCGTGCGAAATACCCGAACTAACGTTTATTGGTCTCATTGCTTTAAAATTTTCTGACATCACACTAATTTCGAAAGACTCCGCTAAGTTCACCTGAAATAAGATCAAACACAATATCCGCATTGATTGTAGGTTCACAAAGCAATTCTAGAAATTGTACAAAATAATAAGTTTGGTGTTACAGCAATAGTCATTGAATTCCAATCCTATGTTAGTAAAAGCCTATAAACTGGCATTCTTATACGACAGCTTCCAACGAACTTTTGGAGTCAGATAACTCGCACAAAATAAACTGCATCGAAAGCAATCATTAAATCAAAACATTCAAAGCACTAACAACGTAAATTGACTTGTTAGCACCAGGTCCAATTCTATCGACAACCCGAATAGAAGGAATTGCGAAATGAAGTTCAACAGGAAGCAAATTGTGTATGATCAACGGTGGTAGCAACGTAATGGTGTGGCCCGGAAGCAAATTACCCGCGTATTCAGGGTACAACTCTTTTTTGATACTCACGCAGAATCTAAAACAAACGGAGCGTATATCGCTACGCAACAGTAGGTATATTCCGAAAATATTTCAATTCAAAAACCATTATCTAAAATTTACTCCAACACCGCTGCGATTAGTACTCGTTTTCTTAATTTGTGTATAGCAAACAGTTGAAAATGAAAATTAACTGTTGAATTAATGTATGACGAGCTTCAAAATTTAGTACAACTGTTTACTGCACTAATTTGATTCGGCCTACCTCCATGCAAGTTGTGAGATTTGTTGCTGTGGCTGACAGCTTATTTAAAAACATTTTATCGACCGGTATACGTACTACGTACAGTTGAGAAAGCGTTCCTAGACTTTGTGTAATTGTTGAACAATATCAGATCCTGGCACGAGTAGAAAAACTTGCAAAACTGCTTACCGGTAATCATTTGCCGATTTAAGACGAGACGGTGCACAATTGCGAATAGCGTTAACCATTCCAATATCAGCAGTAACCAACTGCCAATTGATCGGCTCTTTGCAATAGTCATAATGAACAACTGGAGATGTGTCCTGCGACTTCTGCGCATCCCGTTCAATCACAGTTGGTCGAATATAAATACGCGCCATTACGTAGCGTAACGGAATGGGCTGCACGGAATGCGGATTAATGACAAGCTCCGAAGTATCTATAAAATAAACATTTTCACAGCTATTCGTTTTACTTTGAATGCTGCATGCAGAAATGGTTCTACTTCAAAACTTTTAAAGTGCAATTTTTTATGGTTAAGTAGATGGAACCCACCGAGCTATTTTTATATTTTTTCAGTAGTTTCCTACGCTCTTTGGAATTCTTGACGAATAACTTACCACAAAGCGTAGTCGCTGTATTATCTAGCTTGAGTTGAATTCGTTGAGACAACCGGTTGACAATGACCAGACCTGATCTGACTTGAATGAATTTGCGCGAAAACTGATCAAGACTCACCGATACAACTATTCGTGTATGAGTTGCCAACGTAGATGACTTAAAATAACGGAAGACTAAAATCAGCGAATACAAAACAAAACATCAACAGCGAAAAGCTTGTTGCAATGCAACAAAATGTATCAAAAGAGATATTTAAACAAGCAAGCAGTGTTTTCGAATAAAATGAAAAACATTCCTCGATACTTGAATCATATTATTTCGGCTTCTTTTCCAAACCACATTATGTTTTAAATGCGAAAAACTGGTTAACCACAGTAAACAATAATTCTGTATTACACCGGTAAGATAACTACTATAATAAAAGAACAGACCTCAAATGCTGGATACAAAATTTTTAAATATGAAGGCTCAAATTTTTTACGGAATCTCTACTGACAAGAGAAAGTGGTGGGACCAGCCCGTTGATCCCAACCCTGATCTGCCGTCATTATACCAAATCTCACAGGACCAATAAAACTAAACATTATACCTCATAAAAAATGTAATTCGACTAACCAAAGAGGACCGTTCGTCATTAACTTTGACCAGTTTGAAAAAAGTTCCCACACGATCCACTGCAACTGGCGTCGTCTCGTTCCATCCAGCAATTTTGATACATATTTGGTGCGAATCTGAGCGTTCATCAACCTTAATTTACAATAACCTTAAAACTGTCTGCATTGCGATCTCCACGAAAAGTAATAAACTATTATAGCTGGAACATCAAACATGCATATTTTGAGCACTGTCCTAGTATAAAATATACACTGTTTTGTGAACATTCGTGTGAAAACACATAAATAGGTAATGTGAAAGGAACATTGATCTGCCGCAACCTCGTATGCTTTGAGATTTTGGTGTTGCAAATCTTGCATCCACATTGATTTTAGGAAATATTATACTAACATACGTACATTTGCGATAACCCAAACCAACCACATGAAAGATCTATGTCAAAGTTTCAAATAATATACTTCACACCAACCTGCACTCGAGATCTAGACAAATAATCGAAAGAAAACGGCACTGATTCGCCAGGTGGAACAAACGTTAATTTCTGAGCTGAACGACGGACAGCAGCGGGCAAACTATCGGGAACTTTTTTGCTTGGATCAGTACGAAACCACAGTTCGCTTCCGGTATCGTTACTAATCACAAACGGAATATAGTCTTGGCGCGTAGTGCAAGACCTAAATCTTACATTTGGCTTTTGTCAAAGAACAATAACGCAGTTATGAGTACTTGTTTAATAGGGTTTAACATGGGACTTGGCGTAGATGGAAGTTCCACGGCATTTCAAACACAATTTTTCTATAGTCAAAATAGAATAGTTATGGAGTTTCGGGTCGGAAGATTGTAAGTATTAAGAGGATCACTAGTAATTTAAACTGGTGTGGCGCACGTGGCTAGCGAATTCAGGGTGTAAACATTTGGGCTACAAACTTATGACTCAGTTCAAGATTAGGCGATATCTGGCGGTTTCGAAATGGGATTGAGTGTTGGAAAAAGACACAGAAGTCGAGATAATTCCAAAGCTTGAAGTTTAAACGCAACCATTCCATTTTCCTTTTTCTTAATGTTAAAGCAGACCTTTAGCAGCTCAAGTAATTACAAAAAATATACCTTATATCGTTCACTGCCAGTTGCTCCTTTTGTGACAGCCACGAGTTTTGAATTAATAACAACTGCTCGATGCACGGTACCGTTAAATTTAAATCCATTACATTATTTGCTGAAAAATATTAAATTCATTGTTTTATAAAAAATCCTCAAGCAATAAAGTATAAATGAGACCATGCGAAATAATATGTGCACAGCGTTTGTAAACAAATTTCGAACATCGTCAATCAAAGACGATACACAGTGTGTTCCTTACTGAAACCGCTGTACTAAACAACTTATTTGAGTGAACTCATCAGGAAAACTTACACAAAAGATTGACGTTATACTGCCCGCGATCAGCATGGCATATTGACCAATCCATAGTACACTGCCATGGTTCAAGGAGTGGTTCCCATACCGAAAGATTTCTGTTATAGTAGTCAATATTGAGAGTAAAATTCGATGTCCCGTCATGGATTTCGCTCTATAAATTGTAACACAAATGAATAACAATAAACTGCAAGCAAAATTCGGTGGTTACTCCAAACAATCGTTAGTGACCTTTGTTGTAAAATACAACAATATCAGGGATGTCTACACGGGGCGGGATTGAGCGGATAATTTTAACAAAATTTAGAATAACGCTCTGGGTGCAGGTCAAATATATTTACATGAGTTTATAACCTCACGACTAATTTCCTGGCTACGCTCCAGAACAATATAATAGCAAGCAATTTTTGCTTGATCACAGCGAGTCCACTCGCCAGATAAAGAACCACGAATAAAAAGTTACAAATGGCTCAAAATTATTAACGGGGTGCTGTAAGTACATATTACGGATCCATACGTTTACGTTGAATTGAAACAATCGTTCCATCCTGCGCTAACAATAGTTCGTTTTCCATAATTGCGTTTTCAACTTTTTATCATTTCTGCGGGCTTTCTTGCTTAGTTAGATGATAAACTTTTCCTCCACGAAACTTAAAACTGACCTTTGGTGCGGCACAGACAGCCAAAATTGCAGTCGTACTCTCGGCTCAGTGCGTCGCAAAATGTCGTTGACTGAGTTTCCAGAGTAGGACCGCCTACGCCAATATTTTGTATTGCTAACTAAGCATTCAAATCTCTTCAATTACAATTTAAACGATAACGCCCGCCTTATTTAATGTATATATTGTATTAGCCTTGTGGTTAAATGGGTACACAAAAAATATCAGACCCATAGTAACAGACTGAGCTTTACCACTATCACGCTACACAAGTTTATAGCATATTCCTTTGTAAGTTTAAGCACCATAATGAGTTTAGGAAAAGTTCGATCCTAGGTATAATAATATACAGCTGCGAAAAGTTTCCAACGATGTATTGCACGTTCAAATGCGAAATATATAAATGTTGATAATGCAAAGGTAATGTCAGCAAGATTCCAGTCTAGAATTTCTTGAAAAATTATCAGTAAAAGTCGTTCTAATCTATTCACAACACACATTTCTTAAAAACTGCCGCAAGCAAAAACAAAAGGGCAACAGTTGAGGTTTATTACATGGATAGAATTTCACAATATCTATATCAATATTGGAAACTCGCAAAATTGAAAACCAATAAGGTCAGACTCTTTATACGCACGTACGTTCAAAACTATCCTCATTACATATACAAACCTATCATTTGGGTTGACCAAAACCTACAAACTGGACATCAAAACATCATATGGTCGGACGATGTACTCTGGTCTTAGGAATAAAACTTGGAAAAGATGTAACCTGACCGCGTACATAAACAAACCTAAACTCTTAAACAGGTTCGCGCTATAAAAGTCCAAAACACTGCTAACATTACGTTGTTGATCTGATTAAAGGTCCGATGTTACAATCTTGTCAATTATTTTATATTTTCAGTACACAGAGCAAACGATTTATGTATACAGGCCCTTTTCCGATGTGGTGTATTTTGGTCTACGACGCAAGTGCCTCGTGTACTTTAGGCAAAAGTTACTACAGCAGGATTTATGTATTTGAAAATGCCCGATATTACACATGTACTACATGATACCTTTGGAACTGGCTGTTGTTCAGTCGACAAGTCACAGATTTGAACTTTGGCAACTGGAAAACTGTTGATTTGGTTCAAATCATTCACAAAACACACAGCGAATGATTCAATTTTGGCTTCAACTTTACCAATGCGCCAAATATCGCTCGATGAGTTTTCGTGCAACAAACTCTGTGTCTGTTCAATGTCCTAAAAACAGACAACTAATGGAATGCCACTTTGACAATTTTCCGTAATTTAAAAAGAGTAGCTATACCCCCTGTTGGATCCAAGGTTGGGTAACTGTCCCAAGGGAGGGTCTTGTTAGCTTAGTTGACTGTGAAAATGCATGTAATCAAACAACAAAAGTCTGTACTCTTGCTAGTGGGTCGTTTAGGACCACACAGCAAAGTCCCGTAACATTTGGCCTACCACAGGTTGATGCAATGGAGTGGACCATTATCACAAAAATCTAGTATATTATACTGGGTCCTGGTTCGAACATTTATCATTAATTCTTGCTACTTTACCCTAATGCTTCATTTTTAATTTTATACTTCTCTGGTTATTAGTTACGCCTACCTTTGGTTTTTATGCACAAATGTTTGCTGACGTACGTAAGTATTAACAGCAGGTTGCAACCGGTTCCAGTTCTGGTATGAAATCCGGCATTTTTCACTATTCGGTTACAATATATCCGGTATTTTTTCACTAGAAATATTCCGGTATGTGCAGTATAAATTAGTATATTAACCTATCATACGTTTGTCAGCTACCACATTTGTTTCAGGATTTTGTCATTCTAAATGGTATGTAACTAGTGTGCGCGGAAATTGCAGCTTTTTGAAAAATTATATTGTGCAAAATATTCATGCAAGTTTCTTGAAGTACATGAAAAATTGTTTTAAGAGAGTTTTAGATAAAGCGATCCTTCGGTATCACCCTCCACTTGAAAATTCTGCCCAGTTCGATATTATACCTATAAAAACTTAAAGTTAAAACGAACTTGGGCCGACTCTAAACTTTAAAACAGCAAAAATGTACGGGAAATCTCGTTAAAATACAATAAAGTTGGCGCAAAATTCTCGATTACTACACCTAATTTTTTTGTCTTGGAAATTTTTTAAAAGCCCATTACTCATCAAATCCTTCCAAGTTAAACCATACGGGCGCCGCCAAATGGTGATCGGGTTAGAGAAATGTCAGTTACAATATTTCTAGCTAAATAAAGCCGACTCTTAACAGATACGACAACATCAGTGTTAATAACAAATATTCAATCGAAACCACTTGAACCATTACAAATAAATGGACATGTAACAAATACCTTTATCTTTTTTGACGTACAAGCAGCACCACTGGATACAGCTACATTAGCATCCGAACCTGGAATCAAATTATACCGCTTGAGCAAACAATCATACATCGTCGCAATAATAACGTAATCGCGATATGACACGCCAATCAATATATCGGCAAGCGACATTTCTAAACGATGCTCGTAATCTGCTTGAGTGAACACGTTAAGCCCTTTTTGCTTTCTAGGCGACACAATTGTTTGTTTAAGTTCTGGACTGATTTCAAGTGTGCCAGAGAACGGTTCAACAAGCGTTACCTGAAACAAAAAATTGATCAATTTTTAATAAACACTCGTAATTTTAAATGTAAAGGTATTATGAATGTTAGGCAGCAGTACAACCTTGATACACGACTGCTAGAACAAACAATATTGGCCGCGATTTTATTTAATTATGCATACTATTGCAATGGATACTCAGAAATAACTTTTTCAGAAAACACACATTTTCAACCAATCCGTTTCATAAATCGACGTCTAAACCGCCAAAATAGAACTACAATACTTTAAAATGAAAGAATAAACTGGATAATCTGGTACACAGTGCCGAATAAATGCCGAAAGAGCTATTATTTTTGACGGATTTTTAGCCAAGCCCATACAGAAACAGAATGTATAAACTACCGTACACAGACCTCAAATTGTTTGAAAAAATTCTGAAAACATTTGCCAGAGAAAATTAAAATAGATAACAGCGTAGGGCCGACAAATTCGCTACCGCAGCTCGTCAATTTTTAATAAAATATGCCGAATGAGATATTACCTTGGATCCGTTTAAGTCACTCATCACCCCACCATCGACCTGCAGCATTTGAACTGTGCTGCCAAGACTAGGCAAATTTTCCTTCGCATTACTTTTATGTTGTATTACACATGTTGTCTATAAAAACAAAAAGAATCGTTATTAACTGCTTAAACTGAAACCCAAATACGATTGGCGATGGCCACCTATTCATTTTCTATATACGAACACGCCTTCTGGCAAATCTGAACTCGAGCAAAAGATAACAGACGCGAAAGTTTATATTAATGTCTATAGTTGATTTAATCCTTACAATCAAAATCATTGTTTCAGACCAACTATGTGTATCCAGCAATATGAAAAATATGAAGGAAACCATACTCAGTTTAATTTTTGCACAAACTTGCACACATTGAATTAGATCTAAAACTCACTGTGGTTTACTTTTGCCATGAACACTTTTGTTATATTTACACACTTTGTTATATTTACAAAGAAACACTTGCGAAAAACTCCGCGCATATCCAAACGATTTTTCGCAAACCTCACCAAATTTTCAAACAATTTTCGCTTACACTAAAAATTGAAAAAAAAATGAAGATATGTATATCCATATTGAAAACTTACTTTGATCAAAAACGCCAAACTATTCAACGCAGAATAGTCTTCGAGCAAAACAAGTTCTGATTCAATTAAATTAATTTTAGTATCGAGTGATCCATTTTCTACAGAATCCAATGGAATATCAGCTGCTCGACTACTATGACTGCGCCACAAGTCACGGTGTGATTTCGAAGCATTCGGTAACTTTGTCAAAATTCCAGTTGAGCTTGAAGTAGAATTTGTTCTGTTTTTTGGCATTGCTAAAAGTACTTGCCTATCAAAAATAACTTCAAATTCATAAGGGAACCAAAAGTTGTTTAAAATAGTTTCATCATTGAAATGTGACAATATTTGTACACAGAGGATCAATGAAACTGCTAGTAAATAGACACAAAAATAAACTGTACAAGGTTGTAATTTTTCCACAACTTTTTCAACTGTAGATAATTTAACACAACCAAAAAGTTCATAAAAACAATAAAAAATTCATGATTTCAGTAATAAATAAGGCGCATACTTCGTTCCGTCTTTGGCAGCGGATCGGTCAAAATGAAACCACGCGAAAGTAACAGCCAATCATCGATTATAATCAAACGAACGTTTGAGAGCAAAACAGTCAAACGCATTTTAAGAGGAGAAATGTGTAGATGCACTTCAGTCTGAAAAAAACACATAGGCCAAACAATAATTCCCAGCAAGTTGTGAAGACACAGACCACTCGCCCACGTTATGCATATTTAAATCTTACATTCAATCAAAATGTACGTATTGTTATGTATGCACTGTGCAACATTGTTCTGTACAAATAAAGCAGATGCAGGTGTCACCATTGCACATAAATCCATTGTTTCAATACATATAATAACATCTCATCCAGAACTCGTTTTGCGTGTTAAAAATTGAAAATACCTACTTGCAAATGACCTGGTGATACGCTGTAATCTGGCCTATGTTGAACTATCACTGGGTACGCGGAAGGACGTTTGTTAACAGCCAAATCTGTAAAAATACAAAAACTATTTCCAACCAAAACAATACTATTCGCGTGAGCTGCAACAACAGAATTGTTCTGGTGCAGTTATATTAATCTGTTATCTCTTCTGCAACAGGGTATTTTTTCAAAATCGAACCCGAGTCCATCCTGCGTCCAAAAAATTTTTTAGTCCGGTTCCATGGTCTTTGCGTCCGTGCTATTTATATTATCCTTTGCGCAAAGTGGCAACAAAGGTTCGGATTCGGATTCAGCAAATTAGCAATGGATTCGGATTCGGTCAAAAATCATGAATTCGGTTACACTCTGCCTCAGCGGATATATTATGCAATGCTCCTATATGTATATAACGGAAATCGAGACCAATCTGACGTTCATATTGACGTTCAGACGAATAGCGCAGATGATCCAAAACTCATTTACAATAAGCAGTGCTTTGATGGCTTTCACACCACGGAAGTTGAAAACGCCGTTAGAGCGATTGAGGAAAACATTTACGATGTCAACGAAATTAAACCTTCTTCTGAAATCAGGATTCTTGTAATCTCTTCTGCAGTCCGATTCTTAAGTCCGAGAAATCGGACCACTCTCAGATAAAAATAACAATACTTTCAACAAAATCCATAATTTCAGCTAACAAAACACCGAAAAACATAATAACCTTCATAACGCGTATCAACCAACGTCATCTCCTCCGATGTTAAATCCAAATTTTTACTGCCGTCTGACATGCTGTCAACGCAGATGCGGCCTTGGCCAAACCACGCCCGTATAATCAATTGTTCAACGTTTCGATTTGAATTATGCTCGCGTCGCGGGTCACTGGAATCCTCGAAGCACTCTAATGTGACGTTTGATAGGTTGAGCAAAAAACGCGTAGTTACGTAGCTACCAGAAGTCGGTGTTGAAAACTATAACAGAAGGTTGAGGTCTTATGTGTTACAGTTAAAATTGCACATTATCAGGTATGTTACTTTCACCAAGTGTAGATACGTAAATGTCTACACAAGATTATACAACTACATACATTCCGTGTGCAGAGGAATATGTCCAACACGCGTTGCGTTTTTTATGCTACCCAACCCACATATGGGGGTGGAAGTTAACTGATTCTTTTCATTTTGCGTACCAAACCGCTGTACTGTCATTGCTCCGTTTATATTGTGCAAACAACATGTTTAAATATTGTGTGCTTCCGTTAGTATGTAACCACTATAAATTGGGGGGGGGGCTGATTGAAAACGCAAAACACTGCGGTTCTTTTTGTGTCACACGGATTTAAGTAAGTTGCAAACTCCTGTCTAAAGAGTCACCAGCGACTCTTTCTTTCGCCAATTTCCGACTTTGCTTTTCAAACAAATCATCACTCAAATTAATATTATGAATTATCTAATACCTACCTATTTGAAGCAAAAAACAATTAAAAAAATAAAAAATTGACTTCGTATTACCAAGAGCGGATAATCGCAATTTAACAAGAGTGTGCAACTGAGCACATTCTGCGTAGAAAGAATGACCCGGCACGGGTTGCGCTTTTGCCTTACCCCCCTTTATTTAAAGAGGGTGACAGCCCCGGCTTCGAACGCGACCATGTTTGCACTAAAGATCGTGACTGTACTTGTCTTGTGTTATCACGACCCAATTGTAGAGTTTTCGATTGCATCTGCATAAATCCATAACGCAGCGGGGCCACAGGCTCGGCAAAATTGTGTTCAACAATTCCGCGCAATATTCGATATTGTGCCCGGCTTATTTGAAGCGAAATATCAAAGACTGATGTTGAGATCGACAAGTCCGGAACTGAAAACATCATTTATCAATATATATTAAAAAAGTATCACAACCACGTAATCATTAGTCAAATCTTAAAAGCCACATCCGTAGTCCAGCGCTCCCCACTATAAGCAACCGCGATTGCATTTACTACGTTTGCGTTCACAATCTTGTACTCGTATTTGACTTTTTCAACCGAAGAATACATCAAATTTAAGTTGGTGGATAACCACAGCTAGCATCTCTTTCCAAATATTACCGCTCAAATATGAACCATATTGTGTAAAACTGTATTCTTATTACAAAACATTTTCAAAAGCAACAACCTACCACATCGGCTGAACTCCGTATCCAAGTTTCGTTCCACCGAAATTGTCAACTCATTTAATGGACCAGTAAGACTATTTCCCTTAAAAGGAATATATAATATATATAATAGTTAATATATAATAGTTATAGCTTGGCTAACCGTGTGACGCACTCAAGCAAACATCTAACTATGTAAGTCTACAATTTTCTCCCAGTTACTTCTGTCAAGTAATACACTACAAAATGTTCGCAACAAACAATTCAGAAACGCTGCTTCAAATAATGATTAAACTGACTCTTGAAACAAACATACCGATCTTGCAACATAAAACTCTTGCATAGTAACAGCTGTTTCTGTTATTGACGGTTCGACTTCGCCTGATTGCCAATCACCGGTTTGCAGTGTTAGATTGCTAGCCAAAATTGACATGTCGTCCAAAAGACAATCAAACCATTCACTTTCTAAAGATAACACGATTACATTCGGTGAAATTCCATACAAAACGCTAGTTTCAGCTCACGCTATACTAAAATGCTGGACTTGCCGATTAGTGTATTATTCTGAGTGCATAAGGATATACACCTTTCAGCTTAACTTCGGTTTTACTGTATTATTGCTAGCTGCCAAACATTTATATTTCCAGAATAATTCTCACTATACCGGCTTCTAGTTTAAAGACCCATTACCTAAGCAAGCCTAAGATTTAGCACTTACCGAAGCCCAAAGACGTAAACTTTAAATTTGCAAAACAGTACACAAGAACTGATTTGTAGCATGTTATATGCTACATAGTTAACGACGATGAGCTGCAATATTAAACACAATACTGTACCAGGCACATTATCTGGGGCACCAGACTTTGCACTGAAAAATCTAAAACGATTGCTGAATGTAATATTATCTGCGATGGCGACGACGTTTTCACGATTTGCCAACGATACTGGTATTGCTATGTGAACATTGTGCAAGACTCCAGCAAGTAATATCCGTGAACTGTGTTTCGGACCCGTGTCGAGCTAACAACAAAAGAGAAAACGATCATTAAAAATGAATAGCTAAACTGTCTAACTTTCGTAAGTGTGTTGCTGTTTACGTTACAAGACGGAAACTATTTTGAATTTAGCGGCAGTGCATTTTTAGAACGTTACTAACCTAATATCACGGACGAACAAAAAGCATTTTATTCTGGAATACAAGCAAATGCAAATCATTCAAAAAACAGTGCGTGTCCACAAATCGTGCTTTAAGCTTGGTCCTGAGTAAACATTATTCCAAAAGTATCAACAGACAAAACTATACGAGGAGTAGCAAATTATTTAAGTGTATTTGTGTTCATTATATTGATGTTACAGGCAGTCTCGCAACCACACTGACTAGATAAGTAATACAAAGTATAAAATATATTGTAATTTATTACCGGTAATCCCGCAGTTAGTCGTTTCACGTGCGCCAACATATCTTGTTGAGCAAACAGTTCCTGCATAAAGCTGAGCAGCTCCATGGTGAGCCGATGAAGATGTATATAGTGAACCTGAGATGATTTCGAGCTGTACAGACCAAGCTTGACGTCAAAAGACCGTTGGTTTAGCTTAGGATCTGTACGCGTAAACCTAAAACACTTTCATAAATTGTAATAAAGGTAATTTAAAAAGTTATATCTTCGAATTTTGTTATACTATTACATAAGCGCGTAAAAAGCAAAACCACACAAGTCAAGTAATTTGCCAAGGAACATGCGAAGGCAAATCTGAACCATCATTTTTTGGTAAATTGACGAAACGATATTTTACGAGGGAGCCCATCTCACAGCTTGGAGAGGCTCAGGTTCCCTAGCCTAACTGTAGCACTGCTCGCGACCGTCAGCTTACTTGACAAATTCGAATTTGATAACTTTATCAGCATCGACCAATGAACTGTCATTTGATTTAGTTATACGCAATCGATTATCATACAATGAGCAATCCTGAATCGATGCGTCAAATACGGAAAATGAATTCATACAGCCAGCGATTTCGAATCCGCTCTTAAAATTAACTCGTGAACATTTCAGTGACACGAAAATAGTCTCACGTACGTCTATTTCATTTTACGACAAGTCAAAAACTGATACATTACGAAAGGGTACGCTCCATCTCACTTAACTGTAACTTTCATATTACTGAATAGACAGACAAGTAATAGCAAGAGCTATATCTGTGTAGCACAAAAAAGTAATAGCATACCCTATATCTGTCTAGCACAAAACATTTTGCCCACTAATAACTTACGAAATCACATATTCGTGTTACAAAGCAATAATTATTAAACTATTTTTACAGTGAAGCAAAAAATATTTTTAAAACCAAAGACCATTTTTATGTTTGAAAAGAAAATTATATTTTTCAAAAGCAATTGTACCTTTGTCAGTATAACATCTGCATTAACCTTCTCCATGATCAAGTTTGCCAAAGGCCCTCCATCACCTGGCAGTCTGTTCAATATTACGCCGCAGTTCATAGCTGTAACACGTACCACGCGTTTATAGCCACCTACAAAAAATAAAAATGTGAAAAAACTGAATATAACCAGAATGCCTGAAATTGCAATATATACTTCTCAGGTTCTCATTTTGTAACTAGAAAAACACAATAGAATTTGATTAAATGTCGTCCCGTCCTAAAGTAACATCTCCTGTTTTCCGCATTTGTAGTCTTGCTGGGTTTTCTTTATGTTTTATACCTAGCGCAAATTATCAGCTAACCATGAATTTTCAGGCACCAGTCCAGCAATTATTATTGGGCTCATAAGAGTTACGTTTCCCCAAAACATATTACTTACGTCAAATTCAATTTATTTTGAGATGAATTTTGCAACTACAATATCGTTTTTTGCAGGAATTGCGGATGTAACAGGAATTGTGGTAATACCGATTCAAAACGGGTTCCGATCCCTATTGCACAATCAACCGGAATCCGAATTTTAAAAGTATATTTTATTCCTACTTGCTCTGATATGATGCATAAAAATTCAGTCGATCTTCTGAACACACAAAACTGCCCTTTTATTTTGAAAATAGTAATAATTTATTGTAGTTTAGCTTTACAGAACCAAAAAATCATCGCCACTTTGTTCATGCGATGCCAAAACCTCCCAGTTCATCACTTGAATCACTTGAATTTGATAATAACCAGGGTGCAACCGGTTGGAATTCCGGTTGCACCCTGCTTATTAGCAAGTGGCTAGGAACCTTGCATTTGTGGCAATTTTATAATGCTAACGCTTATATTTCCTACGCCAAAACCTCCCAGTCCATCACTTGAATGTGAAAATAACCAGGGTGCAAACGGAATTCCAATTCAGATTACAATTCCGACTCAAAGCGAGTTCCGATTCCGACTCCGATTGCACAAACAATCGCAATCGTAATTTTGAAAGTTTAATGTTATTCCTACTTGTTGTTATACGTTGTATAAAAATTCTGTATCATTTTCTATTAAATTCCTTTCGATGAGTTAATTTATCAATAACAGATTGTAATTTAGCTTTTACAAAATCATAAATCAACGCTAGTCGGTTCATGCGACATTTTTGAAAATTGTTACCAGCAACAGACACCCTAAATCAATATTGTATTTGTCAATACAAATTATCCGAACAGTCACAAAATTTCTAATTACGGTATAAATTTGCTGTTTCGATTCCGATTCCGGTATAATCCAGTTCAGCTTTGCACCCTAGAAATAACTAATACTAAAACATAATACATACGCGCTGTTGCGGTGATAAGCATTAATAATATGCTAATTAGCAGATTAAAATATTTGTAAGTGTGTCGATTTCTAAGCGCCGTGTTTAGATTTCCAGCGGCCGAAACCCTGTGGTACCCAATGCACAAACGCTGATAAAACTGACATTCATTAACGTAATTCCGTAACTGTCATAGATCGTATTGCTAATATGCTAATTGGAGAGTTTTTAAATAATTTATTAAAAATCGCTGTCATCAAACCATTTTAATGCTAAAATTAGATAGCTTGCAAGCCTAACCATTAGCGATTGTACTATAAAAAAACCTTGATAAACCTAAACTAAATACGCAAATTATTCTTGGCTCAGACCAAGCTCTAACTCACTTTTTCTCACAATTTTAGAACTTTTCAGATTTCGCATAACTTCGGCTTAGGTTGATACTTACGACTAAAACTTAGGTTTAGGCCTTGAACTTCGGCTAGTCTCTCAAAATATAAAAGTACCGTCGTCAACATCAGAAGACTGACTGGCGCCGTGTTCATTATCTTCACTGCCTTCATTGTCGTTCGACCAAAAATCAAGAAACAAACACAACGACTGATGACTAACGCAAATATTCGCAGCGCCATTACACGCCAAATCAACAACCATGTCTGCCTGAAAGTGAAACAAACAAAAACTCAAATGGTTTCACAGCAGTGCGCAAAATGTATTTCTTTCATAAATGTAATACGTACGCATCTGTATAACGAATTTATATCTGTTATCAGGAACACATGACCTGTGTAATTTAAAATCCAGCCCTGACATTTCGGTCAGGGTGCAAAGCGGCACTGGATTATACCGAAATCGGGTTCGGAATCGGAATCGGACCATGTAAATTTATACCGGAATCGGAATCACAACTACAAAATTTGTGACTATACGGATAATTTGTATTAACAAGTATAATATCGATTTATGGTGTCTGTTGGTTGACAACAAATCTCAAAAACGTCGCATGAACAAATTTTGGAATTTTTGGCTCGGTAAAGCTAAACTACAATCAAATATTGCTACGTTAACTTGTCTAAAACAATATTTTTCCGATTCGGAAACACGTTTTTAAACGTGAATTTAACTTGAACATAATATAAATTACTACGTTAAATCCAAAACGATGCGTCTGTGTAGCAACAAAAAACCAAAGCATTAAATTTTCTTTTAAGACCCCATTCACACGTGCAAGCTTTTGCAGCGAGAACTCGCAGGTGCAACTTGCACGCTACATGCAGCTGCAAGTATTTTCAAAAGAACATTCCGAATGACCAATCAAACTGCAGGTACAAACAATGCAAGTGACTTGCAACTGCGTTCAAAGGTGCGAATTAAATAAAATAGCATGAATTCCAGTGAATAATTTGCAGCTGCAAGAACTTCAAAAACCTTCAAAATCGGGCGAAAAAAAAACTATTTTTAAAGGCAACACAATACAGCACAGAGTCATTCAATTGAAATATTTTTTCTACAATTGCACTGCAACTGAACGACGAAGCAAACATTGCAAGACAATTCTTGCGATGTCAGTGACGCGCGTGTGCCACAGACATAAACCGACAGCAAATTAAAAATCTTAGACTTTTGCTGCAATTTCGGCAATATAGCAGCGTATAAACAACGTCCAAGAACATAAACAGCCAAAAATCACGCACATGCCACAGCTGACGGTAAGGCACTGCCGGAGTCAAATGGGGCACCACCTAGGCCGAGTCCCCAACTAAGATTAAAGCCAACATTTTCTAATAAGATTTACAAGTAAAATTACGTTTGGCTTCTCGTTCGTCAGCTTTTTCCCAATTATATGTTGCACGGCTGCCCCTGTCAAAATTTGCCAACCACTGAAAATTGGTTTGTTTACCAGTGGCGAATCAAATTAAAAACAAACACACCAAATCGCATAACTGTATTTGTTCTCGACCTGACTTGATATCTGATATTTTTAATAACGCCTAAATCAGCGCTTACATCATCCGTTTATAGACCTCTGTTTTGTTGGTGGTTTTTTTCGACTGCACAACATATGCGTACAAGAATAAGTTGAAATTTGCTAACAATAATAACATTGATTTTCAAAATGCAACCCAAATCTAATGAAACAATATTTTCAATTTTTAATAGAACTTCGATCATGAATACGACTTCATATGCAAATCTCAAACAGAGATACGTAGTTTTGCTTATTTTGCGTTATTTAGTTACGAACACTGCATATATATTTCGTTCATTTCATCCATACTGTACAGGAACGTAGCCGGATTTTCAATTCGGAGGGTCTAGACAACCAAGAGTTACAGCAAAAGGTTGAGGTTTTGAAGAATTCGTGAGCGGAAAGCTTGATTCGATTTTAAATTTTTTGTCTCAGAGTAAAATATAAATTTTATGTGAATTCAACAGTTTTTCGTGTTAAACAAGAGTTTTACAATACGTAGTTTGACGGCTTGAAATTTCAGATATTGTTTCTTGACATGGATATATGGTATACGTTAAACACAAGTTCATGATAAAAAATTCACATTACAACAAAGGCTGTCGGGCATCTACCAATCAATCTTTTATCATTTGTCCAATGGCTCACCATCCAAAATAAAGTTCCACTCCAAAAACAGAACAGCGACAACAAATAGGCTGCTAAAGCTTCTCTGACGCTTTGCATTAATACTAAAACCAGACAAGCATTGAGTATAATTAACCAAAACTAAGAAATATATTTAGAAAATAATGTCACGCAGAGCAGCATGCGCGTCACGCTGATGAATATACTGCCTAATTCCTCGTCTGGTTCTTGAAAACAAATGACCATTCTTACTTTAAACCTGGAACAATTTTAGCCACATGTGACAGCATAATTTTTCAGATTTGAACGAGCGAACTTAATAATATACGATGGATGTAAACAAACATCCAAGTACGATAACATTTTAACTTTGCTGAAACACAAAAGGTTTAAATAACTTTTCCATTGCCAATGATTACACATGAAATACATAAGAACCAGAATAACTACTCGTTCAATCCGAAATCTGCATTTTACACACGAATTTAAGCTTTATTCAGCTTGGTGTAAAGTCATGAACCGACAACCACGACGAGTTTTAACAGTTGTGAAATACCAACACACACATATACATGGTAGTTGAATTTTTAAATTTGAATAATTCGAAGTCAATGCCCCTTTAAATCAATTAATTTTATTAATAAACTGTCAGAGTCAGATCAAAAAACATTTGACGCCTAATTTTGCAAGATTAATAAAAACTTGATGATCAAACTGCTAAAATAAGCTTAAGATACGTTCTTGCTAGATTTCTGAAAAGAATATCGTAAAACAGTAATTCGGCGTTGAAAATTATTGCAACTTTTCGTTCATTTCTGAGCCGACAACAAAAATTCAATTCATAATTCTACTTCCTGTGTAATTTAAGTTTTGTTCCTGCTGAAACTCCGAACTACAGTACCTAATACACTGCTTGCTTGCTTGCGCAAAGCACAAAGAACGGATATATAGGCAAAACATAATAGAATGTTTTTTGTCGTCGGCTTTCATTAAACTAATTTTAATTTTATAATTCATAATTATGAAGAAGCTTTGAATTCCTGTTTGAAACAATTTTATTCACTATTTTTAATACCAGCTCTATAATCTATATATCACTTTATCTGTTGACATTGTTCGATCTTCATCAACGCTTAATTTTTGCGAGTCATACACAATTGTAAACCTTCTATTTGAAAAAGCGTGCCGTTACTCAGAATGTAGCATGTTTTCATCTGCCAAGCAATCGTCAAGCCAGAGGTGTGATAGGAAATATATCCAATCCGAAACATCTCGACAGAAAAGAAAACGCACTCTCAACAGACTTTAAAAGAACCTTCTTGATCGTGGATAAGTCAAAAAATGTCTTATACACGATGTCCAACCCTCCCGAAAAATATATCCTGGCTACACCCATACCGCAAACTGTAATATTTAACCTAATGCCAGTTTCGTCGCCAAAGGAACAGTAAAAATTTTAATGATTATCCTCAAGCCAAATTAAGCGCACAAAACACAACAGGACCAGCAATAAACAGTCGGACGGAAGTTTGAACTTCGGCCGGGTTCAAATCAAACAAATTTTAGATGGATTCCGTTGCGTGACATTGTATCTGTTTGCGATCATTCTGCCAGATAACCAAATTATACCGAGAAACGAACGCTATTTTAGTATCGAGTTTCTGACAACTGACAAAATTTAAGCAAAAAATCAGCAGACAATAAAATGAACAGTATTCGAAAGTGTCATTAAAATATTTGCGAGTTTGTTTCATAGTAAAAGCAACGGTATTTTTCGTTAGCATACCATGAATGTGAGTAACATTAGACAAATATTTCAGTTTTTCTTTTCTATAACAAGTTGAAAAGTTCTTTGTAGGTCTCGTTCGTAAAACCTTAAATTACTAATTACCAATGTTTCTCAGCACTGATTCCTCAACTTCTCGATGCAGTTTTTATCGAAGCCGACACTCGTAACAAAGAAACGGTTAATTTCAAGCACTATAAACATATTGTAAAAATTAATCGCTATTTATTGCTTACAGAGAGACTGCGACCGGATATTAACTTATTAGATGTAGTCTATTAGCAGTAATTTGACCATGCAATCCATTTGCAATTCCTATTCCAATTCTTGTTCGTATTCCGCGACAAATAAAATCGTGGCCCGGCCCGTGCTTCCTGTGAAATGTAACCCTTTTGGAACCCTGCCGGTACGCGGATATGAATATCTGTTGTTGCCAGGTCTTAAACCGGAATAGGATATCCAATCGCTTCCTGCGCACAATAAAATACAAGAAGCCCTACAAAATTAAAACTTGCCCTATTGCTGTATACTCAAAAACAAAAATGACGAAACATAAGCACGAGAAAGTGCGGTCGTGTTCAGCTTTCATTTATTACGATTTCGAAGAAAATATGTATGTAGGTCTAGCAAGGTTCCGGCTTAATTTCTTGTCCTTCTACGGTAGTAGCTTCATTAGAGATTATTTTAATCTGAAAAGAGTCCTTTCCTTCACAATAAAATCAATCACGACATTATTGCATAGTGAACAATGATTATTGAGTTACGTTACGGGACAATTTAGTTACAAAAACTTTTCAGCTGTCAAATCGTTCATATCACATTTTTAGCTTCAAGAATTTTTCATTTGAAACTAAAAAAGAGGACTCGTTGAGCGTCAATTAAGTTAAAATTAATGTATTTTAAGCTAAAAATAAGTAAATTTTTAAACACAGTTTCAGTTTACTGAGCGACACAGAAATATAGGACGAGAGTTATATACCTATGGTAATTAAAACAATACCAATTCACTAGTGCTTATTGTTAAATTCGAAAGCGTTCAAGTAATTTAAATATTTGCAGGCATACAACCGCAACGTCTTATTCTACAAATATACGCAAACCACGTAAAAGTTAATTCTTAAGCTAGAAGCTCGGACTCCACACCAGATTTCATAGCATAACCTATTCGATATATAAACCATTTGGCTTACCTAACAGAGTAATAGAGTACTATTAACAAAATATTCAAATAAATTTTAAACTTCTAACAATAATGGCATCGCAAACCGAATATCGGGTCTCAGCAATCTTATTTGCTGCGACAGTACTAATTTGTATTCTCAGCGAAGTTATAAGCGCACCGATACAAAACGAACAAAATGCATACGACGTTCAAACTCGACAACGGCGCAACGCGAACGGACTCACACAGTATTTTCAGAATTTAAAAGATGAGACCGATCTGAACAGTCGAATGAGGTAAGTTTATTTTTACAAACAAGTCGTTAGTCACAGGAACAACTAGATATCCGGCTTCAGCTCGTTCAAAAAATTCGAAATCTGGCTTCGGCGACATCGCCATCATTCTACTTTATAAGATATTTTCCATCAAAGAGTATGACAATACCTCTATACTACAAGTTTTGTAGAAGCAAGAATAGGCTTTTTGTTCAAAAATCATAGTGGGCTTTTTCGTGGGTCACAAGACAGTGCGTAAACGTAGCAGAAATAACACTGTAAATATAATTATATATTTCAAGTTAGATTTCTGTAAGTTATTTTCCGAAAATCATTTGGAAGCAGGGGTATAGCAGCTAACACCAAAATAAGTCTACACGACAGCCATGCTTTTGTCAGTGTTGATCCGGAAATTTCTGATAGGGAGGAGCGCAACCGAAACATATCATAATAATATAATAATAATAATAATAATAATATAATAATAATAATGAACCTAAAATCATGAGTGAAGCGAGCGAGAAACCAAGCGCAACTTTATTTAACCAAAAAGCTCGTAAGCGAAGCGAAAAAGAAGGTAGACGCGCTTTGTAGTTAATCTTAAATCTTAATTTGATTCTACAGGAGTGGATAAATTTATAGTAGATCCGGGTAGATTTTCCGGCAAGTTTTTCAATTTCAGCGGGTTTATTAAAACGCGGGTGAACACCCCAAATCAGAATCATAAAACCATGAGCAAAAACATAACAAATCACAGCTAAAATACATATCCTGCTTCGGCTCTGGTATTTTTTGGTATCCGACTGCACCCAAGAAAATTAACTGATTACTACACAACCAGAAAACAATTACTAACCAAAAAATTGATGAACCCTTCTGCAGTTATTGCAGCGTTTCGTCACAGTGAAACGACATCACTGTTAGCTATTTTTCACAGCAAAAAACCATATAGTGCATCACTCAAAATTTCATCTCTGACGATGAATAACGTAGCACCAGCAAAAGCACGACGATAGCAGAATATAAACAACTGACAGAAACGCCTAACATTTTTGTTATAAGGTGATTATGGATAGTCTTAAGCTCTATTCACACGTGCAAGTTTTTGCTACGAGAGCTTGCAGCTGCAGATTGCACGCAGAACATGCATTTTTCATCGGCCATAGAGAAAGCGGCTGTAATAAATTCAGCGAATTTGCATGGTTGTTCACACATGTGATCAAAATTCCTAGCTATGATTATTAATGAACTATTTGCAGCTGCAAGTTTTTCGAACGGCATTTTGGACAAAACTTGCAAGCGCAAGTTGCAGCTGCAAGTTCTCGCAGCAAAAACTTGCACGTGTGAATAGGGCTTCATGAGTAACATGAAGTTAGCGCATTCCATTACTCCCAAGCCAATATAATTTGCTAAGTTTTTTAAAACTGAATTTTTCGCATGAAAGCAGACGTAACCTTGAAATCAAGAAACGCCACTACATACAGACTTTTTAAAAATTATTCTGTTCCTATTATATTAAACTATTCGTATGTGGCTCACGTTTAAAATCAAGTTAATGCTAATAAAACAGTATATTCTTATCATGTTTGCGCTGCTGAGCCTAAAATAGATGGTTAAGTAACTTTTGCACGCGCAAAACACATTTCATACGTCCCATATGATCGAAACACACTCCTTTCTGCTCAAAGTTCCAGGTTCTTTAAACTGAACGCGGTAAAATACGATTAAACTACACTATATAATATACTTTTTAATACACTTTCTACATATTTCAGATTTGGCAAACGAACATTCGGTCGCCCTGCAGGGTGGAATGAAGAATACTACTGAAACAACACTGAACAGTTGCAGAACACGAAACACAATTGCTTAATCGTTAATAATAACAATATGAACTTGGCTAAATTTGAATAGTTTCGTTTCTAATCATGAGCGGATCCTGAGGGGGGCGTATGTCTGCGTCAGAATTAAACCATTTTTCAACTCAAAATTTTTTGTAAAAAATATAAATTTTCACTTCAGAATTTTTTTGTGAAAAAATCTTACAAATTTTCTTCGCAGAAAATTTTGGAGACAAAATAATAAGGTTCCTACCTTACAATTTTTACGTTTCATAACATTTGCGAACACGCTCCCGTCAACACCTTTTGGATCCCCCTGTTACTAATAAATGAATGCGGATAGTATTCACATCATCCGGTTACTGTAACAGCATGAAAAAGTTCTACAAAATAAAAACAGGTAAAGTATAAAGCAAGGCGATACGCTATACAGAGAAATACATTGTTCAGTTTTAGATATAGCACAGGACAGCAAAAAAACACCTTTCGTCAGGATTTAAAGCATCAGGAGTATTGAATTTTTGCGGTAATAGATATCGCAACCGGAATTCACATCGCTATATTATGTTCTCAAATTTTTTAAATTTTTTAAATGTCATGCCATTTTAGCTGTTTAATTGTAAATTATTAATCGCCACAGTGCATTGAAAATCTCTGAAAAGGTTGGATGAAAATATTTTCGGTCTCCTTACACATACACATGATCAAATATATAACACAGAACATCTATCCAGATATGCCACCCTCAACAAATTTCCAGTGGTTCAACTTTCACCCTCGATATCTGCAGCAAAAAGAAAAGACAAGTTTATTTAATGCATAGAACAGTCTAATGAGATTAGTCTGCAATCTTGAACCCTCAGGACTCGCTAGTCGGCTTAAAACGAACAAAGATGCAATCCAAAAGTACAAAAAATAAAAGACAAAACAAAGGAGAAGAGCTCTATTTCACCCTTGCATGTGGCTGTGCCACTCTCAATTATATTTCAAACTAAAAACTAAAACCAGACGCAAAACCACACCTTAAGCGAGTGCCTGGCTTCACCTAGTCAGTCTTAGAACTTAAGTTAGGTTTAGGCGTTGCTTTAGGGCGTAAACATATAAAGTCGAGGTTATGGTGGCTCTGCCGCAATGTAGATGTTACTTGGGTACTGCGTGACCATTGATTAATGTTTTAAACTATCTTTGGCTATTTTTACACATAACGACATAGCTAGGATATGTCAGCACCCAATATGGTTGTCTAGCGATTGTTGCATAATATTGTTGTTGTCGTTTCTATGTGTCGAACCTAATATGGGATACTACACGGACCCAAATTAGGTCGAGATACCCAGAGGGGTAGCCGGAACCGGAACCAGTACTTTTAAGTTAATTCCGCGTTTAATCGCGTGTTCTTAGGTTGCGGATTCTAAGGATATTTTGGTTTGAACTTAGGATTATTTTGGTTAACGTTGCCACGGTGGCTTGAGATCTGAAGGAAATTACGGTCGTTGTTGCTGTATTTTGTGTTGCGCATTGCGCGGAGTTGAGTTTCACTATTCTTAAACCGGAGAAAGCCATTCTAACGGGGTTAGTTTGCGCAGGATTCAGTGTAATTCTAACAAATTATAATTGCACGGCTTCTGGAGAAATTTGGAGCAATTCTAACGGGGTAAGAATTACACGGTTTGTGGAAAACTTGGAGAACATTGGTATATTGTGGGCCAGCGACTGGATTACATCAGAATTTAGGCACAGTTAGACAAGACATTTCGGATCAGGCTACTTTAATTGTGACAACGTTTAACACTGTCTTTTTACAACGCTTACCATATCAAACTTTTGGCGCAACTGAGTAGCATCTTTATCAATGATCAAAACTTCGACAGCAACACATTTTTCATCACGGCTAGTAGCGGTTGAATGTCTAGATGACCTTCTGCTCACGTTATGTGATGTTGGTGACACATTCGCAACAGCGCTAATCTCTGCAATACTTGAGTAATTTTGTGCCGACCTCCAAATTTTGACAACAAATTATTTAAACGTTTAGATAGAAACCCTCACTTGAGATTTCCCAAACAATACTGTGCCAACAATAAACCTGATTGCTGTACTTTGCAACGATACTTACTAGTTAACGATGCGGTCAATAAAATTTACAATTCCCAATACTACAACAGGTATGTCAATTAGAATTAAGCCAGAACACTATTTGGCCTTAAAGGAAAAACACTGCATATCTACATAACTATGTAGTAAAAAGTACAAAAATTCTACAACTAGAACAGGGGTCTAACACATTGCGTGCTAGCGTCAAGTGTCTCCTGGTTCTAAACACAAAACATTAACAAATTTCGATAACCTCTCACACGTTTGCTCCCGAAAAATATTATAACGTTAATCATAGTGCTAAACGGAACTAAATTACATCGAAATCGAAACAGATAGCAGAATTTTATGTCAGAACTGGAAACAATACGAACCAGAAATTTTCAAACCCCGTTATGCGCAGTTAAATAGCAGAATCAATATTAAGATACATTAACATAAATAAGAAAGCAATCGATTGAAAAATTCCTAATCCGATCCCGGTCATACATGTCATAGGAATCAGATTTGCAACTGGTTTTGAATCAAAGTTTTAACCGGAATATGAATTTCGTTTGGCTCCAGGCATTTATTATAAAAACGGTCCGCACCTGGAGTGCTTTCGAGCGGAAGTGATGTTGAATACGAAGCATAGTTGTCATGCGCTCCAAGATACGATATATCAGGGCATGAGTTCGACACATACATTCGATCCTGCTGAAATTAACCATAAAATATTACCATACAGAGTTATCATTGAATATTATAATCTTCTAGCGATGCCGGCCTAAATCGATTTAGTTTGATAACAGTCTGTTTTCTGATCCATATTTTAGCTCATGAACAACCAAGCACTCACGCAAAATTCCAGCTATCAGACTGAGCTCTGAGCAAAGGGCAAGCATGTATTCTTTTCACCTTTCCTTACAGATTCTACAGTAAAACAAAAATGTTTGAAGCACAAATACGTAGTCTGATTCAGCGCTGCAGTAGTGAACAAATTTTATATCTCCGTGACATCATACACCTTCGCCTGTGCATCATAAAAATGAGTTACTCACCAATGATTCACTCCGTTTACACGTCAACAATGGTATCTTATGTCCAGCGGCATCCGGAGTCATAACACAGTCTTCAGCAAATATCATACCAGTAGCAATCTGTTAATACTAGCAGAATGTACATTTTTGGGGCCAACGCGATCACGTTTTAAAGAAGTTTCTATGCAAAGCGAACGACCTGTATTTTAAGTTTTTTTACAAATTGGTTGCGTTCACACAGCATTAATTTCACATTTTTACCGCACTAGGAATGGTGAACCCGAAGACCGGCATTAAGAATGAGACTAGGCATACTGAGGCCGACACCATTGTTTGCTAATTTTTTGGTAACCGAAACACATTTGCAATGTTTAATTGATCATTACTGGTTCCTGAAAATTCCTATCTAGGTTTCAAAACCAGCTAAAACAAATCTCCAAAAGCGAGACAGGGAACACGTCCTGAACACCAAAGCGAGCTGACCAAGACTTAACAGAACATTTCATAGTACCAACAAAGATAAATAGAAAAAACTTCAAGACCATATAAACATTGACTTTCACTATATTGCAACATAAAACGGATTACAACATGCAACGCCCTTTGTTGAATCGAGCCAATCATACACTAGGCCTCACCACAATTGATGCCGAGTCACGCGTAAACTTCTTGTAATCCACTGAGAGCGCTTCCAGAGATGTGGTAATAAACGGCGATTGTTTTTCACTCAAAAGACTACGAAACGATAAACGTAATTCATCAGTCTGAAAATATTGTAACAACAACTTTGCATACTATCTAAAAAGCGTCATAAACCTCAAATGAAGCAAGCGTACTTAGATTGTATGTATAATTGAAACATTTTCAAAAACGACTACCAAGTACAACCGTATGCCAGATACGCTTACACTGAAAACTGATTAAGTTACTTTTTGGACAGCCTATTAATAGCTTGCAGCTCCAAAATAGTAAATATTACTATCCTTCGGCAAATTTATATCTCACTTTAAAACAATACAATCGCGAGAGCAATAACTATGTTCAAGAGTAGTACATGCATATGCACGACAGCTGTTGCAATTGAATGCTCTAATTCGTACCAGGAGCACCAACGCGCGCACTTGCAAAAAACGAGGTGTAAAGACGTAGTGAAACATAATTTTTCTAACCATAAATTTTATAAAACAAATAGGAGAAACCATTACAAATTCATCTTTCACAAATTATCGGGCTGAAGATCAGCTAATAACACAACCACAGAAATTAACATCTTTCTTATTGGACTACGCTGTAGAAATTAATACAGTTTAAAGCACAGCATACACAACAAAGTCTTTGAAACATCACCTACTTTAAAATTGCATACTAAAGCTGTAGCCAGTTGTTGTGCAGTATTTTCCATTTCCGTCTCCATCTCGGCTCGATCACCCAAACTATCGACCAACGCCATAATCGAATCGTACTCCGACCGTAGCATCGACAAATGAATACCGGCTCTTGCCGTAACGTCAACCTGAATGTTATTCGATGGAATGTTGTTTTTCGGTTTGGATTGTTCTTCTGATCCTGGCAATTCATATTCTTCGCTACACTCAAGTACGTTTTTGTTCCGAACAAAGGGGATTTCGAAAACTGGGTACAAATCCAGTAAATCGATTTCCCCTTTTACCGTTGACCTGCGCGTTCCAAAACATAGAACGATATCTAACTCACAATCGGACAATAGCGTTTGACTGGACGGTTGACGTAGTACACCAGGCAATCCGCATCCACTTGTCGCTAGTTTAGCCGAGCAACTGCACGCACCAGCACCAGAAACAGATATCGTTAACGCCGTCGTTGTTTGATACACATTTGAAAGACCTACTTCTGAAGGTTTCGCGCTCTGAAATATAATTATTGATAAAAAATACACTGAAAAAACATAAAAACACAACAAAATCTCAAGCTAAGATGCATAACACTAGTAAGAAAGATAAAAAATCAAAACTCAGTCGGGTTACAGCGACAAAGCTCACCCCATCCCAGTTAAAATATTTCAGTCTAATGCAAGCTCTGCTTCACAAACTATTTGATCAATATGAACTCTAAAAAGAGTGAACCTAACGCTAAGCATAACTAATAATAAACCCTGTTTTACAAACACACAACTTGTATCGTCGTGTATTGTAAAACTAATACAATTACTTACACAAATCTTCACATTGCCCAACTGCAATACAATCACATCAAATTCAGTGCATCTTTGTTTTGATTGACACTCAAGTTGCTTCGCAGGCGGTACAAACACAACAACAGGCTGTAGAAGCAAAAGCTCATAGGTCAGCTGCAATTTATCAGTTAACTCAGCATAAGAGTCCTCATCGGTTGTAACAGCATTAACCCCGACACGCTCAACAATACTGAATTCGTGCCGAGATTTTTTTGACGAAATTTCCGTCATAGCAGCAATAATTTTATCGTAACAAGCAACGCAATCATCTAAAAATTCTGGCGAATAAATATACGATAACGATGCAGCGGTGAGCGTTAACTTTTTGAATCCACCGTAGTCTGACGCGCTACCATTCAGCAACGAGAGTTCGAAAACAATTGCTTGGGTGGCGTCTGCCCGAGACCCTTGAGTTTTCGGCATACTGTCATTGCCCCGTTGTATCCAGTTAGCTGTATCATTTAGCCCAAAGTCAACAACTTTCACACCACGCACCAAGTCAAGCATTTGTAAGCCGTTAAGACATCCCGATAGTTTCTGACCAGCATCACCTTAAAATAATGCAATCAATGAGCTTATGTATTCTTTCCCAACACATTTGAGGTTAAAGCAAAAGCCTTAGGCATGCGTAAACCATGTCCTGCGCTTAAGCCAAAACGTAAGTGTTGTGGAAGAGTACAAGAGTATGCTCAACAAACAACCGTAACGCTGTATTACTAATCAACTTTAAAACAAAGTTTTGAGCAAAACAAATAAATGAGTCACCGTAAAAATTTTACTGATTCCATTTCCTAGCTCTAGAATTACAGTTCTACACATATAACTTTTTGAAACGTCACCCACTTTGGTTTTTTTCGTATGCGACCATATAAAAACTAGCTAAACTATTGTTGAAATATATCTAGGTTCAAACCGTCTGCAAACAACAAAAATGTTAGGCCAGGTTCTTTACAGAGCCTGCCTACGCAGCCTAAACCTAAACAACCCCGGTCTAAGCCCAACTTTGTCAATGACAGGCCCCCATATATTAATTTAGGCGGATGTACTGAGTTGATATGTAAAAAATTTTATAACTTGGGTATATTATTGCAGGCTTTGTCGATCTACATGGTAAAACGTTGTGGAAAGATGCAGAAGAATAGGACAGATTCATTGTCGTCGAATAGTGAACTATCGAATATATTAGAAAAAACATTAACTGTTGGCGGTAAGAATGAGTTAATTCGTTAGTTTTATAGCTTAAAATTTATATAAATACGGAGAATTCCCTTAACTTAATCGTGCAAATTGTGCCAACTAACCTGTTTTGATTTCTAGACTGCACCCATGAATCGTAACAGACGAAATTTTCCTTGTCGGCGTTAACAGTGAGATACTTGGCGAGCCAGTTGTAATATCTTCCTGCATTTCCTGATAGAGTAGCATATTTAGACTACCGAACCAAGCTGTAATTTTCCAATCACCAATGACCTGAATCAGTAAAACCACTATGCAATACTGCAATGAATACAACCAAGGGTGGATGATCACTACTCTCAGACGATAGCACGCAACTGGCTACATTCTGTGTCCAATGCGCTGTGTTATTTTGCCTACGCCATCATTTATAAGGGTACATTTTGTGCGAGCCTTGATAAATAATGGCACTGTGCGCAGCAAAAACATAACGCTCCGCTTATATTCTAAAACGTGAAGCTGCCAAAACACAACAAGATGCTGGTACATATTGTACATACAATTTTTCGAAAATTTCCTTCTTTTGTCTTAGAGTCATCACCGACTCTTGACACAACCCGAATAAAACTAATAATACTGCTATTATTAAACTACATAGTGATAAAACAACCACGAGAAAAAATGAATATTAATAATAATTGTTGGGTTCCTGAAAACCTATTTAAGCGCGTATTCATACTTAAGTATTTACAAAGTAACCACTTAAACAACTTATAGTTTTTGAAACTATACTTTAAAGTAAATACGTAAGTCACTCACTAAATTTAATAAATTACAGGGTAACGGTTGTGGCATACTGTCTTTGGTTTAATTGAGATTGTAAACCCATAGAACCACTTTAGTATAAAGCAAATCTGTGGCTTCCTTGGTATGGCACTGTTCCATGACTTGCAATTCTTCCTTTTTATCCATATTTACTTACGTCAATGACTTAAGTAAGTATTTAAGCAAAACTTAGTAAACTTAAATAAGGTTGCAGAAACCCAGCCAATAAATAGTAACCTCAGTTTCCACTTCTGTATACGAACTTGAAAAAGTAACCGGTTGGTGTATACTGTTGTCTTCGGTTGTATATGTTTGATTCGGAAAAAGAGCTTCGAAAAACGACATAAGAGCAATGATTGTGACTTGGTTTACTGCAAATATGCAAATCGAACATATCTGCTAGATATAATCGAGAAACTGTTCAATGTTGCTCGATATATTGTAATGTTAAGATAACACGTTTTATTGAAAGCATGTATCCGGTCGCATCCTGCTTACAATTTAAAACAATTCCAAATATTACATTAACAGTCAACACACCCGTCACACATGTTTAAGAATAAATTAAGAATAAATTTCTTGAAAATCAAAGGTTCAACCGTCAAATTAACAACAGTCAAACAACAGTCAAGTATGGTACCTACATGATATGTCCAAACTGTTGAACGTTAAATGAACTAATGATTCATCTTGAAACGGGCTTGTTTCCAAACGTACTGTAATCAAAGGGTCGCTTTCTTCGTTACAAATGCCTACAATATTAAAATCGCTCTAGACAACTAGGGCATTAATAACTTGTCTATAAATAAAAGCACAATTTTGCCAATTACATAGATACCTGAGTGAAAATCCTTCCACTAAACTAATCTACACAAAAATTTGCTAAATACGCATTAGACGGTACAGAACAAAATATTAAACATATTTTACCTGCAGCTTTCGACAGTCCAGCATCAATACTATAGCTTTTTAACACTCCTGATTCCATGTCAAGCCTATAATTCAGAATACTTGCACCAAAACCCAGATGTATCTATAGACACTGCGTATAAATTACGTATGTTTAAATTTTTTCAAACCTATACAGGAGCCGAAGAAAGGGTAATAATTGCACTGGTGTTTTGCAGTCTTTTGCAAAGCACCACATATCAGGCTACGCGATTACTTGCCAGTTTCCCGGATTCCCACGGATTTTTGATTCCGGCTAAAATTCCGACAAAATTTGGGTTCTGATTCTGATTCCGCTAGCTGCAATTCCAATGCCGGAATTCCGATTTTTCGGTTATGAGTTTTTAAGGTGATTGAACTCAGATTTTGCCTGCTGTTTCGTTTGTTTGTACATCTCTTTGTTTTTTCTTAGTAATTATGTATTCTCAGCTGTTACTTGAAGAGCATCTAGCGGAGCAGAAAATTATTCCGGTGATTATCAAAATGTGACTGCAATTTGAAAACTTTAAGTTTTACCTTTAAACGGACAAAATCTAAACTTAAAATTCCATTTCATTCATAGTGGCAAGCAGTGCTGTTGGCCCCACAAGTTGTCAAATATAGCTCGATATTTGATGCTACTGTATTCTTACTGCAGCGACAATGGCACTCCATAGAATTGGTTTGTTTTTAAAAATCTGCACCCAGTTATTAATAGTTTCATAAGACTTTATATTTAAAGTTTTAATAATATTTAACCAAGATTTCAAAAGCACGGTAATGCTTACCCTAAACCTTTATGCGACGCAAATATCAATTCATAATCCGGTCCACATGTTTGCATGGCGTCAACTAGCAACAAGCTATGCAACATAAATTTGATGCTCGATTTCGTGTTATACTGATGACATTCTACAGACAACCGTCCTATAAACAAAATCCAACTTGTCGCAACAAATTAACAGAAACTAGCTGCCCTCAATTTTTACACTTTACAGTCCAACAGCAATTACTACACAAAGTGGTATTACGAAAAAACCAAATATTGTCCGGTAGAGACCGCTTACTTCAAAATACCGTAACTCTAATTCAAATACTGCACAGTTTCAAAATTGAAAACTAACATCTGAGGAACAGAAATTGGCTTTCATATTTGACAGATTGTAAGTCTAAAACCTCGCTAAACTGAAATAAAATTGGGCGTTAACCTTGCATATATTTATGTCTTCCACTAGTATTTCAACTACGTACTATGAAGTGCAGTAAATTCCAATTATATACAAAATTCTAATAAAAGATTGCAATTATGCATAAACACCTAATACAAAATCTATACGACTGTATTCAAACAGAAATTTCATCGTTCTTCGGTTTGATAAAAATAAAAAAATCAATACCAAGCTGCAGTTCGCCAATGGATTTGTCTTTTGTTTGCATTTCAACGTTCACTTCGTCAACAGAAAACTGAATAATCGACTGTACAATATCTCTTTTCTTTCCTGTGTCAATTGATTTTGACCCTAAAAGTACACAGTCATAATAATTCAGTGTTAATTAAACTGCTCTAACATAGAAAACATCACCGACTACATAGAATTACAGTCCTTTGACCATTTTTATGGTAGTGTAACACCTACGTAGCTGCGAAGTACAACACACTTTTCGAACAGAATTTGATTTGCTTCTGTGCCGATTTTTAGATTTGGAATTGCAGCAGTTCTTATATTTGAAAACCCATTGGTGATAGATATAACACGTTTGCATCAGTGTCAAAACATACGGCAAATGCAAAACCCAACTTACCACTTATTGTTCTAGACCAAGGATATCGCTTTCGAGTACTTGCGCGATTACGACGGTTTAATACATCACTATCGAATTGTGACTCCGCTGTTATGTCAGGGATTGTCTTATTATGACGTCGTGTAACTACCTAAACTGTAAAGAACATGCCACTATGATTTTCCACAAATTGGTTACAATATTTGTAAACACTATAATTTAAAAAGCCAACAATTTTGCAAAAGCTAACTTAAAATTTAAGAAACAAAAAATTGCGCAGCAATTTCAATTCAATCATTATTCAAAACTCATACTTCTAAACAAGTTTTAAAAGCAGCCAGCTTTGTGTCATTGAGCTGAAGTCTCAACGATGGCATTTTTCCAGCAAGCTTCAAATTTGGAAAATCTTCATTTTCGATGCCCAGCTTTTGAATTAAACACAGAAAACTGATCGTAAATTTCTGAATTATTGGGTCTGCGCAGCAATTTCAATTCAATCATTATTCAAAACTCATACTTCTAAACAAGTTTTAAAAGCAGCCAGCTTTGTGTCATTGAGCTGAAGTCTCAACGATGGCATTTTTCCAGCAAGCTTCAAATTTGGAAAATCTTCATTTTCGATGCCCAGCTTTTGAATTAAACACAGAAAACTGATCGTAAATTTCTGAATTATTGGGTCAGTTACTGGAGTTTCGCTGTTATTACGAGTTTCGCTAAGCAGCACTTGCAAATCCTAAAAAAACAAAAAGTACATTACAGCAGTAAACTACTATTTAGGCCATTATGATGCATAAAATCGCAAAGTGAACATTACAAAGCTTGTTTTAATAAAATTTTGGTTAATAAAACAGTTTTTTCAATACAAAAATAGACATATCTAAATACTTGCTTTCAGATCAAGGTAATATCGATGATACAGACACGATTCAACTGTTAAAAGATTGGGATCAGACGTCAGAGTCGGCGTTGACGGTGGTGTGACATATTTTTCATCCTAGAAACACAGCAAACACATTACTTATACAGTTTGGCCCCGGTGTTAGTGATCAAAACTAATTATAATTCAAAACTTGCAAAGTAAAAAGTTATGCTCATATTAATGCCAACATTACTTAAACATAATTCAACACATTTAAACAACAACATTTTGTGTCCGCATAGATTTCATCTACACAGAGTGCATCGGTAAACACACCCTGAACTTAATATCCCGATTGACATATGGCAATAGGCTCGCGGGTGGCTAACTTCAGTGAATATCCCGATTGACATATGGCAACAGGCTCGCGGGTGGCTAACTTCAGTGAATTTCACAACAATTACTTACTAAGCTTAAACGCCAACTACGACTTATTAGATTATTTATTCCAATAAGCAACTAACCTCTGAAAACGCGGATAAATCGCTCATTTGTGACGGGCTGGTAAAGCGGAAAGCATTTCCAACAAACGATGCTTTACCTTTTTCCAGCTGGTCCGAACTACCACGGACAGATTCAGAATTTAATTCAAAACTCGGTTGTACTTCAGTTGTTCCAGAATAATAAGCCTGACTTCCAGATTCCGCATGACTAATCATTGATACAGGAACCGACTGTGGCATATCTGGGACATTGTGTCTGTTCGACGCAGTACGAAACAGTAGGCGACCGAAATCAAACAATACTGTGCAATTTGGGCACGAAAGTGAATCGGGCACGTGAATAGTTGGAGCCGCAAGGTCTGAAACCAATCCAAAACATGAACATTTGCTTTGACCAAGTATAACCAGACGTTGTTAAATTCGACTATAAAGCAAACGCTGCTGATAAATGTAACAAGTCATTCTATTACAAAGAACATTGCCTGCCTCAACTCATGTACACCAGCCCCACATCTAAGATTAAGGCTTCGGCATAGGCTTAGCTAAACGCTTATGCACATAAGACACTTTCACAACATAAGCAAAAGCTGGAGCCTACGCCCGTGTGGGAGCGAAACGTACAACAGCCCAAAAACACATGCTTACCTAAAGTAACATCCAAACAACTGAGATTTTCCTTTAGTTCCTGCTGTCGCCTAAATAGCTCTGTCAAACGCTCTGTTACGTCCAACTTTGAATTCTCCTCATCAGACACATCTCCTTTAGGTGACCAGCGTTTTCGAATTAAATCGGAGACGCTTTCTGTCATTGGATTCATATGTTTATCTTTGATTACATCCTTGATAAAAAAATTGCAAAATAAAGTGTCCCACGCATGTAAACATACTATTACGAATTCGATTAAAACAGCCGACGCAAGGCATTCGGCTTTTTGTTCGGTGCCGTCACTGTTATAATACAAATGCGTCGATTATATGTAGCAACAATGAACAGCTATTATATATCCCGCAAATGCAGTAAATGCAATCGCAAATTATGCTCATTGTTCAGTTCAACTAAAAAACCAAAACGCATCTTACCACGAGTACTTCGCAAACTAATCGTATTTCCTGCTACAACTAACTTGGTATTTATTGCAAAAAGCTAAAACTAACAAATCCTAGACACGTAAAAATATTTACCTCAAAAAAGTGTGTCGCCGCATCTACAACGCTATAATGATACAGGATATTGACCGGCGTCAGCTCCACTAACAATCGATGATAGCTTGCCAATTTTGGAGCTCGACGCTCATAGGCGCAATGCAGTAAAAACGAGACTGAAGACAATGAAGAGCATGCAGTGTTGTCTGTTTCGTGGAGATCTTTCTGCATCCAACTACTGCTAGCCGCCGATGATTGACTTTCAAATTTCGCACCCTTCCACAACATATTGTGATACTGAGTTGATTTCAACCAATCCGATCTGAAACCGTTTAATTATACATTAAAATATTTAATGAAGATATGCAAAATGAATAGCAGTTTAGCCTACCGCATTAATGTACTTTAGCTGCAATAAATTTCAAACATACCATCATTATTAAATATAGTCATCGAGCTACCACCTGATATCTCTGTTAGATAAAAAATCAGTCGGTCTACGTTTCCGTTAAGTGACTAAGCAGAAACTAAAGCAAAACCATAAAAACAGTGTCAAAATTACCATTTCTAAACCCGTAAGATTGTAATGCACTAGCTGTGCGTCGTATAACATTCATTGCTACACATAAATATATTTTGACTTCAAGCATAGCATCACAACATAATATCACCTCAATTCGATACCACCCAACGTCATATCAAACTTCATTGTGTTGTGACGTGGACTTATATCCAAACTCATGGCAACCGACAAACAGCCGCATTCCAACGGAACTAAAATATCGCTGTCAGATTGTAAATCTTGTTTATTGGAAATCTGAGATTCGACTTTGGTTCCTGAAAACAAGATAGGTTATTAAAGCTAGCCATGTGTGCAGCTAGTGATACGAGCAAGCATTCCAAGACACGCAAGTATTCTCGAAAAATTCAAATATTATTTCTCACTATAAACAACAAACCGTTAACGGAGATTACTTGTCTAAAAACGATATAATGACCGCTATGCTAGCTACCATAAAAAATCTGGCTGCAGGTAGAATTGAAACAATCGATCTGAAACCATGTCATGACTAAGGATTAATGTTAGACCTTTCCGTGAATTAGCTCCGCTAATCAAACACAATGCTGCATACGGATTTTTACTTCGTCTGGCATTAAACAACAAACTTATAACTGGCACCACCAAAGAAAACACGACCATCTATCTATCTGTTAAAACTGCTCAAAAATCAGCAAGTTAACCTTTAAATAACCACAGTAACACTAACCGCAAAAATCCTTTACGGTACACTTTTCGACTAATTTAACTCGCACTTCATCCATGGAAAAATGGAAAGTTGCGAATAAGTTATCCCGTCGAAGAAAAGTTTCGTCATCCACACTGTCCGATATAACATCAAGTATTTCAGTCTCAAACGGCGCCAAGTCTTGCTTTAACTCTTTTTCGTTTAATAACGGAGGAAGTGCTTCGCTACCAGTAAAAGGTTTCTGCAATGAGATCCAATCATTACTACTGGTATCAAGTAATATTTGCAGCAATACTGTGGGTTTGCTACTAAGGGGTGGGGGTGCCCACCCACTTACCAAAAGCCGCCCTCTACATACGATTTCCCCCGGTTACCCCCCCCACTCAATATTGCTCCCCGCGATTAATTTCACGTTCCTTGCAATATTGGAAAAAAACATCCTCAGTGTGAACTGGACATACACTTTCCTCTTGATCATATGTCCTATATGTTTAATGTGTTTATTATTTATATGGTTGTTTTTGACTATGTGATTATTTGTAGGCGTAACTAAACACTGGCTAGTGCAACTGACGCTTTATTAAAAACTCTACAACCCTCCCACACACAGAAATTTCCCACCGGTTGCGAACCAGGGCCATCCGGTTAATTCCCCCCTCCGCCGTGACCCAGCGAATGCCCAGCAATATGCAGTAAAAATTCTTTGTGATAACACAGTGTATTATTAAACCCCAAGCGTATATTGTGTTTACATCATCTAACAAATTGCTTTGTTAAATATGGATAATAAAGACCGAAATGGTATGTCTCCGTTAGACATTTCATAAATAAAAAATGTGGTCAAGCACAGACCAAAAACACTGCCAAGATTTTAAAATCAAACCAATAGTATAATCACATTGGGTTTACTGTTCGGTAGCGCTTTATTTTTCATTTTCTGATTACGTCTGAGGCATTGTTCGTCTTCAACGCCGTTATTTCAAAACCCTGTTAGGCCTTCGTCTTAACATTCAGCAGAAAGGCTCCATGTATTGATTTTTTCATCGACTACCAAGATTCTTGTACACTTTCTCAAGAACGTTAGGTTTATGCTTATTCTTACACAATAGCTTAGGCATAGGCAAGCATTTCCCTACACTAAGCCAACACATGCGGCAGGGGAAGTGTCCACAGACACCAACTTACATCGTGTTGGCCATCGGTATCAACCACAACAACATCAAGGTCATTATCATCATCATCAACACATGTACCCAATGATTCGCGAACTTTGCTCGCTGTAGGGTCGACGAAAAACGACTGACTTCGTGAAGGCGAAGACTGTGTCGAACTAGACGCCGCCGCACTGCCACTGTAGTACCACGAATAAAGCCACGACGATAAAAAACCTGGTTCAGGAATTGTCGTCTGCTGTGTCTCTTGGTTTGTGCTCTCGCTATCAGCAGATTGTTGAGGCTTACTTTTTGCAGGTGAAGATGTCAAAGCCGAAACTACTAGACCATCTCGTTTGATTTTCGCAACAGCAACCTTTAAACATTCATGTTTTTGTAATAAATGATGCACTAGAAGTCGCAAAACTTCGCTTGACAGCCTGTTGTATACACTGTCTGTAAACCAAAACAATAGTAAATGAACCTAAAGTCGGCTGTTTCTAATATATACAAGCTTGCTATTCAAACGCATTCAATTTAGTGTTTTCTGCGAATAAAAAATAGAATTCTGAATAATTAACATAAATGGCAATAAACCATCCCAGACGCACGTACTCCATTATTTCTACCAAGTCCTCCAACGCAAAATCTGTATGCGTTCCTTCCATAGAAACCACCGAAAACACCGGTACTTGTTTACTGCCCCACCAATAATAGTGTTAATTTGATTGAAGAAAAATGTTTCCCACTCCCATATCGCTTATTATTTTCCTAAGCCTTAGCCTAAATCAAATACTAATCTTAGGGATCTTGCGGATGTTTGTATCTGCAAAAAATAATATCAAATACTAATGTTAGAATGTTGCCTATGTTTTCACTAAATCTCAAATTAAAAATAGAAACAATTAACCCTTTCTTAGACTAGCACCAAATCTGTTTCAAGGGGCGGGATGTGAACCCAGTCATCATGTATCTCACCACTGCTCTCTCCTAATCCACAACGCAACCGGCTGCTTAGTAGTTGAACTTGTTTGCATTACTAATTTTACAAATTTTGCACAAGAAAGCATTAAGCAGCGTTGAACCTTGCTGAGCGGATTGCGATGACTAGTAATATTAAAAGTTCAAACTCATTTTCGTCTTGTACAATCAAACCTGTGAATTCATGAAGGAACAAATTTGAAATCTTGGAAACAATTTGAAGAAATTACCATCCACATTCGCGGAGGTGAAAACCAGAAACCCGCATACGCATCTGCAAAATTTTGAAACATCCGAACCGCAACCGTAACATCAAACCCAAAAATACTTCCTAACCCTAACCTAAGCCAATTTTGTGTGGAGAAATTAAACAAGTACGAAAATACCATACCTCTCTGAGCGACCGCAAAATTGTGTAGGAATATTCGCGTTCTAGTTGCGACAGCAAAGCAATGTTTGCTCGATTCATCCCGCCGCCACTAGTTGTTCCTCCGTCGGTTAATTTAAGCACATACGTAGTCACATACGCATTTGCATTACGTGCGTGTCGAACAGCATACGACCATGTATGCTCTTCATTACGTTGTCTTATTGCTTCAATATGACATGTAATTGCAAATTTCCACCATTTGCGAGGACTGAAAAATAAAAAACATGGTATAGTTTACAACAGAAACACATGAATGACAAAACATTACAAGTCGCACTATAAAATAATATAACGTCACTTTGAACCTTCACAATGAAAAGACTGCCAAGATAAACGCTTTTACGACAAACAACTTGCGTGTATTTGCGTTCTTAATAAAATTTTGGGTGTTCGCAAAGCGTAGCAGTCCAAACAGTGACAAATTCTAAGTAAATATGCCTAGCTAAAAATTGATTTTTCAATCTCAAATCTAACAGCATACTATAAAACAAAAATTACACAGTCATTCATCCAGATTTCAAACCTTTACTTGTTTAACTTTAAACCTGCAAAACAAACCTGCAAAACATCACACAGAAATTGTCAAGCTAGAGCTACTAAACTCTCACCTTACACGAGGAGACGACCTGGGCCGCCATTTTCGAAATTCGCGTGCCCGGTCAAATCGCGCCCATTCACGACAAATCGCTTGCCCAGCGACCAATTGATGTTTTTCTATATTTACGTGCACACATTCGAACTCTATGTTAATCTAAAACAAAAAAATTCACCATAACGGTCACCTAAACCGCACGTAATTGTATAGTTTTGGCTAATCAAAACTTTTGGCAATACGTATAACATGGCAACATATTCTAACTTACCAAATAAACCAGCGCTTTTGAAGTTTCTGCCCACAGTTATACAGTGTGCTAACAGATTAAAAGCAAAACACAAAAATTTTCACAATTAAAAAATTGTATAAACTACCTTGAAGCGTGGTATTGGTGGGGTCACTGCCTTCAGCGGCAGTTTCGATGAATTCCGTTCCAATCGTACTTTAGCATTAACAGGCTCCAGAATAAGCGTTTCTGATTTGGCATTCTAAAGCAAACGATGGACAGCCTTAATCTGCATAAGCAATGGATTATAACTACCAACAAAACAGATTATATCTTTCTATTCCACACCAATTATAACAGAATCACGTCAATCTCACACCCAGTATGAATCGAATTATTCAAGGAATGAACGAATTTCAAATGCTTCATAAAACATATCACCAATCATACCAAAACGGTTACTTGGCTACAAAGGGTTTATACAAGGGAGGGATAAGAGGAATATATCCCCGTTTCCAATTTTATGAAGACGAATAAAGTAACCCTTGAAGGTTCTACTAACCTCCGGGATTTGAAAGGTCCACACCAAATTTTCTCGCACTCTATGCTCGCTCGCTGGCTTACAAAGAAACTTTTGCAATGAGGTTCGTTATCCTGCTCCAAAACGAAATCCTGTCTACGCTCCTGTTGATCAATGATTCAAACATTCAATAAATAAACCTCAACACGCTTTAACGGATGTATAAATGTAAATATATTAGTTTTCACGGAGTAACGAAATGGAAGTTATAGAAAACAATGCACTCACGTGACTTTGCCGAACATCAGATGTTGTCAAGCTACTAGTCGTGGTAACTGAAAAATCGGAAGAATACTCATCCCAATACAAAGAGACACCATCAATTTGCATCAGTTTGTACAAATTGCTATCGGGATCCCGATGCACAAAACCCGGACTCTGAAAACAATAAAAAGGAAACTAGAATACATGTAAACAATTGAGTATGTGTTTCCACGTGAGAGTTCAGTAAAGTATAAAAAGTTTGTAAACGAACACAGATCTGTATAGCTACATTAATAGCAAAAATATGAAACGCGTGTAACATGTAACGCATTACTCACCCATTTCTCGTTTGTGCTCTGTACCGACAAATGTTCAATTCTCAAACCATACGACATATATTTCCCTAAACCCAGTGTATAGTCATCTTCAATTCGAATGTGTACGTTATTAATTATGAGCTGAAAATACATAACTACAAAACACAACTTAAGTGTATGAATACTTCGTAAAAAGACTCCTGAAAATTGTACGGCACAATACATAGTATTAACTTGATTAAGACACCTAAAAACAGCCTGGGTTTCACATTTCACATTTTAAATAGAAGTAAGGTATGTTAAGCATACCGCCCAATAGAGCAATATGTGCTATTGCAAAGAAAGTAGGTTATATAAATAATACAAAATTCCAACTCAAACTAGAAATTTACTGCCATCACCGATTCCATTTCAATCATTTCATTAGCAAATATAAAAAAGAAAATAAAAGTCTACTTTTCAATATGGCGCTGTCTCCGTTAAGTTATACTTAAAATTACCTGAATATTTTCAACAATAGTTGTCACTAGAGATGCTCCATATGACAACCACGAATTAGATCTGCCAGTTGAATCGTAATCCGAACTATTTAATCGGCCTTCGCACAGTTGACGCTAAAGCACATACATATACATGAGCACAACCATAACCGGTCATGCAATTCAAACACTTTAAATTGAATATACGAACTGGAATAAACGTAACAAATTAATTCATAATATTAAGAAAATCGCTAACGACCAAGAATAATCAGTAATCAATATTAATGATCAAAACAACCCTCACTCTTCTCAATTCCCCAGTACAGCTGACGGTTGTTTTGAATTAGTACATGCAGTCACGTCGTTTACCAAGAAAAATTACTCAAAGAAGAAAAAGCAAAGTCCGTCCGCCACAATCAAGTACAAATAGTTTTAGTTTTACAACTAAAGTGCAAAACAAACATGGCAACCAACCATATGAATGGCTTCCAACGTTTCCAACTGTTGTTGTTTTCTAGATTGCTTGTACTGTTCGTCAAAACCAAAATCATACTAGAAGCGTTCAAACGTACATAAAACGTAAACATTGCAATCAAAGATATAATTACAACAACTAGTTTCAAAGATATAATAATATAATTACAAACTATAAAAACTTCTACAGAAATATTCATGTTTACTTCAGAGATTCTAAGTTATATTTATAATTATTATTCTACATATATACATATATTAAAAACTTAAAAATGATAAACTTAACAATAATATTTATACCTGGTGCGGACAAGGCTCCAAAATAACAAACAAATCGCTAATTACGACTGTCCATGGTTCACTCCTCAGCCGTGTGATTGGTATACTTAGCGTAAGGCTGCCAAGCACACCTGAAGAAAAGAAACCGTTTTAAGGATAGAACAAATATTGTAGATCAATACGATTTATTGTTCCTGCGTCCACATAGTTAGGATGCAAAGAACAGTAATGTAAAAAGACAACATAAATTTTTACATAAATTGAACGCAACTAAAGATCCAGTAAACTTAATATCGACCTGTATATGCCCACATACATTATACGCTGAACAAGTTTGTACTCAGGCCAAACCAACATAAAAGCAATGAACAAGACTGCGTTATGCTTGTTTCTACGTTATTCAGGTTTTTACATATGGTTTTCCCCCGGCAATGGGGCAGGCACTGGATCCTGGGATTAAAACAATGAACAGGACTACGTTATGTTTAAAGTGGTCAGAAAATGCCTTTACATACCGCTGTCGTAAAACCAACAAACTGTCGATATATCATTCTCTCGTCGATCTTACATTACCTGATTTTATTTTGATCGGTATATCAAACTTCCTGAGCGCAGATTTCTTCAGAGGAACGTTTTCAAGTTGGATTTGACCTAAAAATCTAACAAATGCTGTTTGCAATCACCTAAAAATAAAAACGATAAGTGGGCTTGCTACCAGGGTACCAGAGTGCAACCGGAAATAGTTTACCGGATCCGGAATTTGAAAACGGGACCGGAACCGGACAATGAAACAGTCATGCCACCGAAAATTTAGTTTTAATTTTCTTTTTTGCAATATCATTGGTGAAGAAATAACCCTAGTTGAAGATAGGTATTTACTCCATCTGCTGAATTTTAATTTTCATAATCCACGCAAGCGCAATATACCTTCGATGGTTTATTTTCGGCGATTACAAGAGAGTAGCATTGGTCTATTACTGTCCGGTATACACGTAAACCTAACCTTGAGATCCTACCTAGACGAAACTATGCAATAATTAAGGCTTGTAAAATGAACAAATCTAAATGCATATGCATACCTTGCAGCAATCCTATCGAGAGCTGCTCCGTATTGAGGTCTTCCAAATACTCCCCAATATACGTATTGAGCACCCATGCAGCCAAACTTTCCAACATACGTAATCACGATGCAAGCTGTATTTTATTATGTATTATATGTAATACTGTATATACGCAGTATCCTTTTAATGTCAGCTTAAAGGAAGCAAAGCATACGTACTACTACAACTTCGACGCAGCAAAAACATGGTTGCCTCCAAAATAAATCATACAAATACATTGCGTGGCGTGCAACGATAAAATAAACAGAAGCTTTTAACAATCTAGGTGAACCACACATTGGTATATAGGATGTTAAGGAGCGAAGACAACCGTGCGACTTCATAAATCCTTGTCTCAGCCGTGATTCGAATCTACTTTTGCAAACTAAGAAACTTGTTACAAGTTTTAGCAGTAGACAATTGGAAACGTTATAATGAAGAATGTTAGACAAACACAAACATAAAATAAACCAAGGAAACAATTCATGGCACCACAGAAAGTGCCTATAGTTCACAAGTGCGTAGTTACGGTAAGCATATCAGAATGTTTGACCGGGCGCACCAGAGTGGTACCGGATTTGTGCACATGTAGTACGTAAAGCACGTGTATGTAAAGCAAAAATTATCATACATGTGTGCATGTATATACCGGTATAGGAAGTTGTTCAAAGACCATATGGTGTAGTGGCAGCATGCTTGACTCAAATACAAGAGGACTGAGGATGGTCCTTAATTTTGGGCAAAACTTCTAACAGGAGAAAAAGATCGTGTAGTTCCAACATGGATTTCCCACAGAAACGGGCAGCGCAAAAAGGAAGCCCATGGCTTCAGGGATCTTGGATTCGCACTCCGCGACGACCGCCTATGTACATATCAAGTTGTTGCAATGATTGCATGCAGGGTGCAACCGGAATTACAATTTACCGGAACCGGAACCGGAATTTGAAAATTTTACCGGAACCGGAACCGGAACCGGAAAATGAAAAATGCATTTCACCAAAAATTTCATTTTAATCTTATTTTTTGCTCTATTATTTGTGAAATAACCTTAGTCGAACATAGGTATTTATTTTATTTGTTGTATTTTAGATTTTCATCATCGACTGAAGTGAAATCCACCATCAATGGCTTATATTCGGAGTACAAGTGGCTTTCAAAAGAGATTCTTAAAAATTAGCAATGTTAAGAAAACGGCCAAATTATAATACCGGAATTTTTAAATCCGGTAAAAATTTACCGGAACCGGAAGGTGAAAAAATGCCGGAACCGGAACCGGAATTCCGGTTGCACCCTGATTGCATGGTGTAGCAGTGACATGCTTCACTCGAATGCAAAATGGCCTGGATTGAATTCCCGGTGTGGCCATAAACTTTGGGCAAAATTTCAAACAGGAGTTGCGCAGACCGTTAGCTTTAACAGTGCATTGCACTCTATAATATGCATGCTAGCCGGCAACACACAAATGTGTCGACATGCATAGTCGATGTTGGAAGAAGTTGAAGAGGCGGGTCGCATGGCGCAGTGGCAGATCGTACTCTAAATGATACTTAGATTTAAGAGTTCGGGTCACCCCATAATTAAACTGCTTCTCCAGCTGCTTACTATAAAAGTCTCAAGTCCCGATCGATCCTACCTTGACTGACAGTTTGTGAACATTCATTCCTAAAATGTTTTGCCAGCATCGGCTGTACTTTTTGCCCCTAAAACCGCGGCAACAAAAGTTTGGATTCGATTTCAGGAATCTAGCAAGGATCGAAAACAGCTGTGTGTTTTATGAAAATTGCGTTTAAACATACTGAAACATTTTTCAGAATCTTTCAATACGTACAAGCAGTTGGTGATTTTTGTGGATTTGAATATATAGTTCAATGAATTCGAGTTTCGTTATTTCAAAATCCATATGAGCACAAGTTCGCTTACCTGCCTATAATTATAATTTCTAAAATCGTGTTGTAAAATGGTCGTTTTAACTTTGATTCGTATTCGATATTTCAAAATCCATATGAGCACAAGTTCGCTTACCTGCCTATAATTATAATTTCTAAAATCGTGATGTCAAATGGTCGTTTTAACTTTGATTCGTAATCAGCAAATTCACAATGGGTTCAGAATGGGATTCGGAATCGGTCATATTGTAGCTTCGATGCCACCCTGTTTGAACCAATAAACGTGTTGCATTGTCTGGTATTGCACGAACGATGGAATACCCGAATATAAAATACCCCATAAAACAGCCAACACGTACGTAGTACACAAACGTAGTAACAACGGATATATATAATAGCTAGCAAAAGTAGTTGAAACAGTGCCACAGGTCGCTGGTTCGAATCCAGCCGTGGTCCATTGTTTCAACTACTTCGCACTAACATAAACTACCTTACGTGGTGACCACGATGGGACCGCAAGGACATACAGCCGCGATGTGAGGCCATAAAAAGGTGTGACGGTCAGGGGACGACTTCCTCGGAAATAGAGGGTGTCGGGTATTGCACGACGGAATACCCGAATACATAGCACACATAAAAAAGTCAACACGTGATACACATCGCATAGTAGCTACGCAGTACATCACATAGTAGCTACGCAGTACACAGCGTACAGTTAATAAGAGCGTTGGCATGGTTAGCCAAAGATCGCTGGTTCGAATATAGCCGTGCTCAATTGGTACACCTACTTGACACTAATATAACACTTGTATAAATTACCCATAAGACCGCACGACCTTACATGTCTTGAATTTGCTGAAAGTTTTAAACTCTAGTTCAATGAACAATCTTTGGCGAGAAAGCGCGACCTAAAACTAAACGTATTCCATTTCGAGCAATCAGTCTAGGTTTGGCCGAATTTGTTTCGGATCCGCACGGCAATTCCGAATACGACTTCAGCTACGCGAGAAATATGTGGAAATTTCGCTTATTGAACATATTAAATTGTTACGCCAGTCCACTAGCTATGGTTTTTCGAAATAATTTCTCTACATATAAAATGAACTTTGTTAAAATATAAATGTGCCAAAATTTGTATGCATTATAGTATATATCGTTGAATAACAATCAAAAAATAAGATTCGTTAAATGCATTTTGTGTGCGCCATACACCAGGTAAAGTTCTACTACGACAATGACGCGGACCGGAAACGTTTTCTAATGGTGTGAAGCATATTGCAGCAGCGAAATCAAAAATGGAGGAGTCATCACAGTTTTGGAGTTTGGCCGGAGTAGATTAAAAAAATTATCCCGCTAAATGAGTGCCGGAGCAGACATGGGTAGTTGCTCCCCCAGAATTCCAGGTGGGGACCCCCAAACTCAAAAGTGAACGAGAGGCCAGACGCATTTTAAAACTTCGGCGGTTTTTGTTTCAACCGGTTAAGGTGAACTTTACCTTGAAATGCACAGCAGTCAATATTTAAAGGTACCCTAAGTTTTTGTGAAATTAAACGGAAACACTTGGCCTTAAAGTCTGCAAAACTATTCCTCAAACTTTATAATCTTAGAAAAGTTAATGATCTATTAGAACTAGTGCTAGGTTTACAACTTTTCGTATATTTTGCACTTACCTGATGGTAACCGCGGTCAATGCTTCACTTCGCCTTCAGTTTCAGGTTTGCCGTCAGATTTTTAGATTACTAGACAGATTTGCTATTCTTGTTTGCTATGTTTTCAGTCATATATCGATTTAAAAGTTTGCGTAATGGATATTTTTGTAAGGTCGGCTTCGGTAGAAGATCTGGTAGCGGTTTTTCTTTACGGTTCGCCCACTGTTCCAAACATTCAACGTTTACAGTGTTTAAGACTAGCAATGGGCATTGCACGCCTCTAAGTAACTGTAAAACGTATATAAATGAACCTTTTCATAAGTGTTTACCATAGTTATATATCTATATATTAAAGCTGGAATATTCTTTATATACAATAAAGCAATGACGGACTCATGAGGGGGCCACCCCGGCCGGGGCTTCCCCCCAACAGCATCTCGACAAAAATTATATAGTGTCAATTGCTGTTCTACGCTGTTTATTTTTCTGTTTTATACACAATAGTATAAGCACGATTTAAAGTTTCGAACTCACCTTTATTTGGCCCTGGAGTCATTTATGCGCTAGAATTAGGGATAATAGACATTTATGGACTCCAATAAGGGTTTAAGGACTCTATCTGCATACGGACTTTTGTTAGGGATACGGACACCTATTAATTGGGACTCAAAATGGGGACCCCCTCTTATTTGGTTCACTACAGTATGGGTCAAAAAATAAAGTTTATTACCTGTGAAATTTTGCACCCCCCATTTCGAGATCCTGGATCCGCCACTGCAATAAAGAAGTAAAAAGACGATAAGTGTTATTGACAGCAGTGCTCAATATGCGAATTACATTGTCTTTCTATATATTCAATCATTAAAATGAATACAACAATTTTTAAAGGTGTCTTTCATATCCTTGTATGTTGGTGTGCTTGGTGCAGCTATTATCTGAGTAATATAGAACTGCAAAAGTGTATCTCTAAATTTCATTACGAAAGTTGCACAAGTGTGCAATAATTAGCTGAAATTTCCCATATACGTATTTTGGGCAGCTTTCCAACTTTTCATGTCTATGTTTGAAACAAGATACAAAGAACAGTATATGCATAATGCAAATTAATTACGTAACGGCGACGCTAGACTAAATATGGGAACAAGTAGGGTTTTGAAAGGTTGCAACCACGTCACTAGTTAAATTTATTTTGAAACATCATATCTGAGTTTTGAACGCATAGTGCTGTGATGGCATAAAAGTAACATTAATTTAGTTCATCCTGCCTCACAACTGCAAGATACAATTGAGCACTCTCCTGTCTCATGAGCACGAGTTCTGTTCAGCGAATTTTGTGTATCACAGCAACAGCAAGCGCCTATGAAGCATTATCCTCCGCTTTGAAAGTTTGAACGCGTTACTGACTTGGAACGAAAGTGGCGGTGTGAGCTTCTATCGTGTAGTTATCGACAATTTTGACGCTCTCTATGGTGCTAGTTTTTCGTCAGCAAAATGTTCGGTGTCACAAATCTACTATCAAGGTTCTTTGGAGCATAATATTGTTGTGACCCGAATAAGGGGTATTGATATTTTTTGGCTTCTCCTGAAGGTAACCCCTGTTATTCGGTTATGGACTGTTATTTATGTTTAAACCACCCTCCACTTCCACCGCGCTTCGTTAGTAATATATATTCGGTATTGCAACTATCCCTTGAATTAAACATTTATTTTACTTGTGTCAAAATCTCGAGCGATAATGCAAGGTTATATTTAAGAATCTACTTTCAAAAATAATTATGCTTTAAAGGTTCGAACTCAATTGTATTTGGTACTTGAGTCATTTATGCACTACAATTTGTGATAATTGACATTTATGGACTTTAATTCGGGTTTTGGGACTCTATCCGCTTACGGACTCTAATTAGGGATACGGACTCCCACTATCTGGGACTTCAAATCAGGACCCCCCTCTTATTACCCCCCCTGTATTCGGGTCACTGCAGTAATCGAGTTTGAAATCGTATAACAAGCATAAAACTGGTGCTGGTCAGCAAAATATCTGGTTCACAAGTGCCAAGGATCGGCATCCGAGCATGATTATTGCATATTTTGAATGCTTTGTTGGTTTAAACAAAGCTGGTACTTGTCATTTAAATTCCTGGTTCACACCAACATCCGTTGGAGCAAAATCGTCGAGTTTGAAAGACTTACTAGCAAGGAAAAAAGTAGCGCTGGTCAGCTAATTTTCTGGTTCGCTTTTGAATACTATGTTGGGATGGACAAAGCTGGTACTGACTAAACAGTAAATTTCCTGAACTAAAAAGGTCCTTTCGCGCCAGATCGCCGGCTATGGATGCTGCTTTGACGGCGGGACATACGGCCACCGGTCAACGTAGACGATGTAAGCGATGCTTCTTCTTCTTCGTTGATCGGATCTAAAGGATCACCCCTATACATCCTTAAAATAGGATCCGTTTCGTACTGAATAATACCGCGATCGAGTAACATTAACGAGCGTTCTTCTGGATCTAAACAATTCAAATCGTCCTGTTGTCGTTTGCCAGTTTCAAATTCAACGCTTTTCGATTCAGACCTGCTGCTTGAGGTTAATTCTTCCACCTCAGAGCTAGTGCTTGTTGTGTCGTCACCAGAGGTGGGATGATATTCCACGTTATTTTCTTTAAAGTGTGTTGATTTTGTTCGCACGGGCGTGCTTCTGGTTTCGGACTGCCTCGATGATGGTGCAGATTTTGGAGTATTAGCAGATGTTTCCTCTTCACCTTTAAGTAATATTTTTCGAGCTTCTGCTGCTAAATTGATCAATCCTTGTTTTGTAGCATTCTGCGATTTGGGGTTTTGGCTTCGATCATATGACGCTTGCGAGTTTCCAGATTTCTGCCAATCATCATTTTCTTGAGTTAGATGTACATCTTTTGAGATTGTGTTGCTAGTTTTAGACGAAAGCTTGTCGGTACCATTTATTGTTTGTTCATCAAAACTTGATGAACTTTCTAAGCTGTCGGACGTAGCGATGCTTTCACTAATGGTTTCAGATTGATCGTTTGCGTTTCCAGAGTGGCTATAATTGTCCTTTGATTTAAGCGATGTCTCTCCTATGCCTCTAGTGCTGTTGTATGGCGAACTGTTGTTTGTATGGCTAGTTGCATTCGTATTGAAATCTGAACCATTTCGTGTTGAACTGCGTTCCTTATCGGGTGTTTTTAAATCTAGAAATTTCTCAGAATCTCTGTTGCATGGATTTGTTTTGTGTGTTGTCGATGCAGTCAACGTTGTTTTCGCTTCCGCAGCTGCAGTTGTTTTGCTGAAATCACCATTGGTCGGCTTAACAGTATTGCTGCTTTTCCATGTCTCTTTTGTTGATTTTGAAGTCGTGTCGCAAGCTTTTCCATTGAAGTCGTTTGTGTTTGTTGTATACGTAAATCCGTCGGGCTCTGAAGAAAAACAAGTTGTGGTTCTTGAATTTTTCCGGCTGATAGTTGGTGATTCTCCAAGCGTTTCAGCGGAATAGTTCGATTCCACATGTTCAGCAATTGGAACTGACTGATTATCTAAAGACGAACTGTTTGTTTTGATGGATTTTTTCACTGAACTACGCCTACTACTCTGTTTCGGTGATATGTCACCAGATTTGCTACTGCCAGTTTTGTCAGTTTTTGTTGAATGCGTTTTGGAGACTTCCGTTGCCGCAGCGGTGGCCACTGATTCAGTAGTATCACTTGTTTGCCTGCGTGGAGCAGCCTCGCTGACTGAAATCTTTGAATTTGAGGACTGTTTAGTTCTACCTTGGCTTCCACTTGATTGATTACTTTTTGAACTTGCAGCATTAGTTGTGTCAAAGTTTCCAGCGATTGTACTTAATGATTTCGATGTTGAAGGTTTTCCATCTCTGTGAACTTCGTTTCTCCTTGATTCTCCGGATTGTCGGGTCGTACTTTGCGTTATATCTATGTCCGGTTGTTGCCGGTTGATGCTGAAAAGAGCTAAAGTTTCCGGTTATTCTTTGTTCGTAATGGCTCCGCAGCTGGATAATGCTTCATAGCGTTTCATTTTTTATCAAAGCGTTGAACTCTTAACGTTCGTTTTACTAAATTATTGCCTGATATTGCACTATCATCTTCGATGCATAAATAATGAAGTTGAAAAAACTCACAAATTTTAGCACAACACAATCTTGGTTCACGCAAAAGATCAAAGCGTTGAACTCTTAACGTTCGTTTTACTAAATTATTGCCTGAAATTGCACTATCATCTTCGATGCATAAATAATGAAGTTGAAAAAACTCACAAATTTTAGCACAACACAATGTTGGTTCACGCAAAAGCATCCGCGAATGGTTGCAATGAATAAATCTAACCTTCAAAAAGCTAATTTTGCCACGGTCGATGCGAAATGAAGGTAACTTGTTACTGTAAACCACGTCCGGAATTGTAAATTTTTTTACATATTTGTAGTCGCGCAAACAACGGTGAATGAACAATTTTCTCGTAGTTGGTTGAAATTTTACAATTTTTAAATAGGGTGTAATAGGTGAATAGTTGAATGCTCTTTTTTAAGATGGAAATTTGTCAACTAAACCGCAAAATGTATGGAAATTTGCGTCGAAGCCGTGTACATTGAACTTTCAGCTTTTTAGGGAGACAAAACGCTTAAGCTCGCAATTTGCATAGCAAAATATTGACCACGATAGGGCTAACAGACTAACACAGAATGCTTCCCCTCATTATTAAACAAAATCCGTCACTGTGTCAGCTATTGTTGATCAACTGTTCATATTGCAGAAATAATAAACCACTTGGAAGTTGGAAAAACGTATAGTACAAAACAAATGTGCTAAACGTTAATAATGTCGAACCAAAAGTCGCAGATTTCGAATTACAATACTTCTTACCAACTGGTGATAAATGCTACACACATTATAGAATACAGCATTACTTTGAAGTATAATGCTGTTGCAGACTGTCAACTATTGAATCAACGGACGATTCACTCGTTTTCAACAGTGATTCGATCACAGCAGTGTTAACGGATTGTTCTCCATTGAGTGTAGCAGCGACCTTTGAACTGGTGTTTGATGACGTTATGGTTGATGTTTTGAAACTAGGAATTGATTCAGAAAATTCTATGACATCTTTTGCTAACACCCAGCTATCACTATAGTTATCTTTTTCGACAAAATCACCAGTTTTAGTTTGACTTGCCAAAGCAAACGAAGCTGGCTTTAATCGAAACTCGTCTATTCCTGCTTGTTCAAGAACATCGTTTAATGTTGTTTCCATTTCATTCTGAAATATATAAACCTAAACAATTATATCCCCATCATTTTCATACAGCACCATTTAGAGCCTATGTGCCCTTTCTACAGTTCATCTGATCCAACTTAGTGACACTTCACTTTTTTGAGTTCAATTATTTGGCAATATCACTGGGAACACAAAAAATGTTTCTGCCACTTGTGTATACTTTTCACCGCAAGCTTATGCCGAAGCCTAACTTGATGTCCAAGGTTAAACACCGCCTCCACCAAAACCCTCAATCTACGCGTAAGTTATGCCAAAATTGGCAATTTTTGAAAACTGTAGTGGAAACGGTACAAAGAACCACACGTTTGAATGCCAAATAAATTGCGTAAAATTTGCCATCGCGTGCTACATTATGTATGTTATATGAGCATTGATTTATTAAATCTCCGCTGTTGACATGAAATTCGTTTATACCTGTGCCAAAATATGCGACCATCGTTTCATTTGAGAGGCGAGCACCTTTTTCATGCGACTGAAATTATAATAAGAAATATTAGTAAGTCGTTGTTCGACACAGCTGCGTTGTCAAGATTTTTTATTGTCGGTCAATTGTAAGCCGGAAGAGTATAAAGACGCAGCATTGCGAAGAATTCACGAAATATGCAATAGAAAACGTCGAAGCAAATTAAGCATTAAGAGGACCGCTTGAAAAATATTTAAGATTTGTACGTGTTTTGTGGTAGTGATTCGCTCTGTTCTATCCAACATACTGCATTTTAAATGTGTCAGCTGAAAGTTCCAAGGAATACGCAAGATAAAGTAGAATTCTGCTCAGCAAAGGACACAATAAATTGATGAAAATGTGACTTCGAAGACATTGCATTGCTTTTGCCATATTTTACAAACGTAACCACTCTGTAGACTTTTTTGATTCTCGGATTGTGATTGTAGAATCCACAAACAAGCCTTTTGCCACGCGGTTGTCTGGAGCAACAACGAAAATTACTCAACTATTGCTTTCACCATTATTTATTAAAAGAAAAAAATTATCCACGTTTTGAGTCTAAAAACGCAACAAGCACCCGTATGCGTATCCCGGAAACGCCATCTACAGAATAACGGTGCTCAAGGATAGCGCAATCCTTCCACGACAGCACCGGTCGAAAACGTTTTGGCAACATCAAAATAGATTCGTTTCAGGAAAATTTACTTTTTCCTCACTGGAATTTAATTTGTTTGCCGCGTCCACTGGCGATTCTTGGTTTCATGACTGTCTCATTAAATTTCAAATGAATTTTCAATTATATTTCACTTTATTACTTACTCCGAGGAATATGCGTAATTGACAATGACTGCGGATGTTGCTTCAGCAGCGAACGTAACAAGAAGTCGCTCTTTGCTGAAATCAGTTAAATTGAAAAATGTTGGTATAAAAGTTTAAAAAACGTTACAAAATTTACATGCACATTTCACAACAAGTAGCTAGAACATTAACGATTGCTAATACTTTCGTTAAATTTCAAAATATATTTTTACAGTACAAATATTAAAACTTGGGTACACCCTGACACGCTACGAGTTGAATAGGTTGTTAACTAAAAGGAAAGTCACGCTTAATACCAATAATAAACAGAAAATTTTATTTCGTATATCCGACATAGTTAATTTAATCTCGGACACTCCAAAACGTGGATATTTCGATATCCGTTAAAATTTCCAGATTTGAAAAAATAATTTTTGATCTCTACGCTTAACAAAATATTATTTGCGTTTTCAGAAAGTTTCAAATATACTTTTTATCCACGGTATTTCTCTTTCGGTGACTGCCCCTGAGATCGCCATTAAATATAATGATGCTCAAAAGCTTACTCGTCTTCATCAAGAGATTCAGATTTCTCAGTCAAATATTTAATTTTGTTGTTTGAAGTTACGCCCGAAGTCACTTTAGGAACAACCGAAACAGTTGGTTTGACCGACGTTTGAAGCGAATCTGTCTTTACATAAATATCTGATGATATATCCGTTAACGTTTGAGCTATTTTGCGTTGCGGTTGTACTAGTTGTATTGCTGAGGTTGTTTTGCCGGATACCTTGCTTGGAGATGACTGAATGGTCGTCTTCAATGTCGTTGATTTAGAAGGTTTGGAAGGCACTGGCTGCGGAGCCACTTTGGGTTTTGAATGGTTGTAATCGCGACTACCATGTTGTTGAAAATCGAGTTTGGCTTTGTCCGAAAATATAACTTTGGCAAACTAACCGTATTTTTGACAGTTTCTTCATAAGAAGTTATATTTTTGTATAATTTTCCGTTTTAATAGCATGCTTGACATATTCTATAACTACAGGTTTTCATACAATTAATTAAAGTTCAAAAATGTTCATATTTAAACCAATGCAAGCAACTCAAGATTTACCTGCTACAATTTATAAAGCTAAGAGATTTAGCATTCAACTGTGCTCCTTTACATGTAATTTCTACCCAGACATTGTGTGTTTTGCGTATATAATCTGTACATTTTGACAGATATATACTTTGAAAAAATATACATTTTCTTGAGCGTCATTACTTGTAATCTATTTGTAGACTGCCACAGCTCCGGTTCCGCCGGATGATAGTCACGAGTCATAAGGCGAAGTTTAGATACAGCATTGCTTGCTCGTAATCGCCGCGGTGTAAATGAACGACGCCGAGAAAAGCATTTTTGATGCCTATCAAACATATCATAACTTCGATTCGGGCCGCCATAAACTTGATCACAATGCAGCGTGCGTAATTGGTAGGTTCTTGTCGAATGCGCAGGCACGTAAACTTCGTTTGAATCCAAATATTGACAAAAATAAGCTTTGATACTTTGTACTTCTCGCGCTGACAGCGGCGATGGAAATAGTCTTAACTATAACAGTCAAAAAGAATTCATCAAGTCTTAAAATTTTAGGTTGGGCATGCGAGGATTTCATACAGCATTCACGAGCACGGCGAAACTTTTAGGCAAGGATCCGAAATTTCGCCAATTCGATTGAACGCATTTGGCCCTTACCTGGCTACGGGTTTGTATAAGATTATTGTCAAGTCTTACTTTGTGACTCACAGCAACCATTGCGCCACTGCCAGAGCCTGAGAGTGTCAAACAGTTCAATGGGTCGCTGGTGGGTCTTGGGTCAATTTTTTAGAAGTTTATGGGACGCGTTCAACCTATTTAATCAATGTATTCAAAGCATAATTACATTTTAAAATACACGAAACATTAAGCAAGATTAATTGAATGATATTTACAATTTGGCGATCACCTGTCTAAAAACTACATCGAGAACACGAGGTCGCAAAAATAAATTGCTAAATTTACACCACAATCGTATATTTTACCTGCTCAATTCTTGATCCATCATTGGTAATTGGAAGCTGCAGGCCTACAATCAATAGACGAAAATTATTTGGCAAAGATGTTATGGACAGAGGCGAAATTTGAACCGAGAAGAGGTAGGGAAAAGTTCGGTTTGTTTTTAAATTAAACGATGAAATACAAGTACAACAATCTTGCTTGTAATTTATTTAACGAACGAATATTTTACTTGTTGTTTACCAACCCTGAACGAAGCAGAAACAGTCATACAGCGTTTGGGCCAATGTATAGAACCGTGCGATAACAGTAGCATAAAGCATATTCCTAAGCCTAAACCTAGGTCTAAGCGTAAGAACGAGTTTATACGTAAGCCTAAGTAAGCCAAGGCAAAAAAATTATTCTAAAGCTAAGCCTACTCTATTGAAGGCCCGCAGAAAACTGTTCCGCCCCTGATCTTTTACCAGCTTTTATCACCAACATTCAGTATTAACAGCTGTATTCTGTTACCTGGAAAATTGGCACCTTTGCCGTTGATATCGCTAATGGAAATAAAAGTTAACGGTAAGTATTCCGGTGCAGTATGCATTAATTAAAAAATTTCCTTTCAACAACTTACCTTTAGAACCTTCCGGGTACCAAAGTTTGTTCTTTGTATTGACGATCGCTGAAAAAAATAGTATTTTTGATTCAACTGTCAATTACCAGAGCGTGTAAATTGATAATAAAGAAATTGCTGAAAATGCAAGATGATAAGACATTGTTATAAAATTCGAAAAACTTTATAATGGTTGAGCTCACTAACGGGTCATCCGATCTAATGCAATATTTGAAACCTATTCTAGTTCGTAGCCAGCTCAACATGATAAATGGTCCCAAAAACATTTAGAAAAAGCTGACAGGGATTTCACATACGTTTTTCAAGACAGACTGTTTAAACTAATTTAGAACTTTGAAGGCGTAAAATTATTCTAATTAAGACTGAGCCTCCACTGAACTCCGTCTGCAATAGGTCCCCAGAGCTCTTCTATGACACAGACCTTTTGTATTCCACAATCGTTTCAAATGTTTTCCAAATCGTTGCTGCGCTTCGACTTGTTGCCAAACTGAACCGCTATGATATCTCATCGATAATTGTTAAATACAAGTTAATTTTCTGTTCTTGAAGGCTGCTTTAAATATATAACTAAACCTAGAAAATCCGAACTAACTTTATTTTACCGCAATATATTAAGGTTTGGAAAGATATGTGTGATCGTGTATAACATGCAAACAATATCATCTGGCAAAACTTCTAGGCGATTAATGAAACAAAATGCAGTTACTGTTTATTAATATGAAATTAATTTCAATTAACCAAAGAAAACAGTACAGTTTTAATGAATACGAACCAAACCGGCTTCGGCAAATATCTTTCCAAATTTTTTCTTAAACCAGCTGCATAGGAAGCCATTCTTATTCATTAAAGAAAGGCGAAAACAGTCAGCAGTCACAAACTCCGCTAGTTTAGCATATAGCGGCCAAAAAAGATGCTTGTTTCGTATTGGTTTTTATCCAATTTTAGCCAATTGTTTAATATATGCCTAATAATGTGCAGTAGTTTTCAATGCCGAGGCAAATACAGATAGTTAGTAGTTGTGCAAAATGTAAATGTTTACTAGTTCACCGGTGGTTGCTAGGCTACTAAATAACAAATCTTTAGCCAAGGGTAAAATACGATACAAGAGTAGAAGTTAGGGTTGCGCTATAGTCGACGTCCGGCGCCGTCCGTTCCCGTGCGTCATCCATACGGCACTGTCTGTCACCGTTCGTACCATACGTTATTGTACGTGAGTTATTTGCGTACGATACCGAATGGTGACGGACGGCACTGTATGGGTGACGGACGGGTCCATACGGGTGACGGACGGCGCCGGACGTCAACAAAAGTATAACGCAGCCCTTAGTATAACTCTTGGAAATGTCTGCGAAAATGAAAAATGCACTATTTCAGGCTTTAGAATAACACACTGAAGTCATGAGTCCCAAAAAATGATGTTACACGTTTCCATAATGGATTCCTGGCAACGCCTTCCTATGTTTGACCAGTTTTGAATGTTGCCACAAAGATTTATTACAAGTGTTTATTAACGCTGACTTATTGGTTTTGAGATGAGTGTTCTATCCATCTGCTTATTCGAACTTTTGACCCATGTTACATTAAAAGTAACAACACTTGCTTTCAACCTCCAAGTTTGTTTTTGAATGAGTAATTTTAAGCTAAAATATAGTTTGCTATTTTAAACCTACTTTATGTAGACGGACTCATAAGCTTGAGGTGTACAAAAACTACACTTACACATATAGATATTCGGCTGATATCATCAAAAATTTGCCTTTTTCCATTATGTATCAGATACTATAGAGACCGAAATAAAGCTTGATCGATAATGCAAGGAAGTTTTAAACTCAACTTTATTTGATTCTGGAGTCATTTATGCACTACAATTTAGGAATAATCGACAAAGGTTTAGGGGCTCTATCCGTTTACGGACTCTTATTAGGGATACGGACTCCTGTTGGATGGGACTCAATTTGGGGACCCTCCTATTATAACCCTTTTTATTCGGATCACTACAGTACAACTAAAGTTTTCGTGATGTCTTGTGTATTTCACTGCCGTCTGGCGAAGTACATGAAATACATTTAAGTGAAAAATTAATGGAATCCTGTGTTTGTTTATAATAATTGCCGTATGTCGGTACTTACAATGAAATAAGTTATATTTGATGAACCAGCAAAAATTAGTCGTGAAAATTCAAAATTTTTAAACATCAGTTAAGATTTGCTTAAGTAATTAAAACGTTCCTGCATTGTAACCTTGCTCAAATTAAAATTGTAGATTGAACGTACAATCTTTATATACAGCAAACCTATGAGCTCAGCAATACGACACATTGGCTGGGTTTTTCAAATCGTACTTGAGAGTATCTACTTATGTCTTTTACGCTTTAAGAATCACCGAATTGGTTAAATAATTGCGTAGCAAATACTTAATTATAAAGTAATACTTATGTAACGTTTCAGAGACCCAGCCATTTGCTTATTATTATTATTATTATTATCATTTTTTGTTAAAAAAAGTTAACAACTCGATGGTTTGAGTGACTAAATTAAGCGTGAGTTGAATGAATAGTCAAGTATGATTTTGCGAATCCATGGTGAATGTTTCGATGTTGACCAGTTTCATTACTTTAAAAAATGTTCTTAGAGTTATCAGGCTTCCTTGCTGCCAGTTGAAGATTAGCCTGAAACTGCTACCAAAAAGTTAGGTTGAATGTTTATTTCTATTGTTAAACACCTGTTGTCTAAAGCCAGTACGAACGAAACCATTACAGGCGCGCATCCACCTAATCTGGTAGTGCGGGTTAAAACAGTTATAGAAGGGTCATGTGGTTTAAATTACATGCTTATATGAGGGCTAAAACTTTTCTAAAGGGCCCAAAATTTTTTAGCAGGAGCTGTGTACCCCTGGCCATTCTCTAGTAGCGGCTCCCAATTATTATTTATTTAAGATATTACCCGCACGTTTGAAAACGTAATGCTTACTGGGATTTGCTGCTGACGATTGTTTATTTTACTCGAAATGCACGGTGGTTCTAGTACGGCTGTTAACCATAAGACCTTGTTTTACACGTCAAAATTATGTCGCTTTCTCTTTGTCGTTTGTTTCAAAATAATGTTCCCAAATTCATATATACTTCTTTTCATCGTAGCTGGAAACGCGTCCTGGGAAGATTACACCAAAAATTCTGTCCGAATATTTTAACCCATTCCAAGGCAGCGTTTATGAGTAGCCAGTGTGAAACCATCAGTCATTGATGATGCAATAGTTTGTTTGACAAATCATCACTGTAATTAGCATCAATTGTTGACAGTTGTTATGGTAGTTTTGTTCGAGAATAACAGCAATGAAACATGTATCGCTTCCGTTGATTCATTAGCACCTGATCAAAGCGTCACAAATTGCGTACCATTTACAGAAGGTACCGAAGGCTTAGCAGATTTCAACCAACTTCTTGAGTGACCAAATTGTCAAAAATAACGTAACGCGGACCCAAATGCGTCTAACCAAAATCCAATAACAACACAGATTGCCCGCTCTGGTAAGCTCGTAGTAACCAACTAATCGTGAGCATAAGATTAGCGAATAGTGTACAATTTGGCAACAAATACCGTAAAGTTAAGGTGTCCCAGCTCAACTTAGGGACACGTCGAGCGCTGTAGCCTAAATTTGTTGGATAAATGCCGTTGCATCGATGCTTGTTGCATACACACGCAGTGAAATTTGAATAATTTTCGTTTAAATGCGGGATGTGCCCTTGGAAAAATGACCGCAGCCGGATGCGACCACAGTGTGACCCTTTAACAACACTGCCGTAACGAACCGATTGTAGTCCGGACGAATTGAACGCAACTGATGGTGCAAGGATTGAGTCGACGCATCCGCGGACAATAACACGGTTGATTTCGATACCTATAGAAACAAATGGTTGTATTTGTTTTATTTTAAACACAAGTAATCTAAAGTTCACCCTTTGAGCTTGAGAAAAACAACTCCACGTCAATAAAATTGTGTACAAAACAAGTAATGGTTACGCAGTACAAAATCCGCACAAGACGTGAGATCTCCCTTGGACTCGAGTACTGAATACTCATTTTTATGCCAATAAGTGCATTTCATGGTAAAGAGTTGAAATGTCTCCATGAGATGAAATTAAAAATATTCATACGAGAAATGGTTAGCTGAAAAGTTTACTCGTTTAATAAGAGGAAATATTGTTCAAATGGCTTCATCAGATTATGGTAAGGCATAAACATAAGGATAGGATGTCGACCACGTATCGCTAATCCGCGATGATTGTACTTATAAGCAGTGTTGAACTGATATATCGGTATCGGTCAAATCGGGTATCGGTATTTTGCAGTGTATGCCGAAAGCGATACTGTTTCACTATGTTTCTCAGACAAATTTAGTAGAATATATATAATTACGTAGCATCTAATAAATCTATAATCATCATGGGGCGGTTCCGAATATACCGCGAAGCCCAAATACAAGCTAATAAATACGGGCCTACAAAATCATCACTGGCTTTTGGATTGTCAGGGCAAATTTTAATGGCTACAACAAATATTCTAAGAATGATTCTGAACGGGAATTGGTATCTCGATACAAAATGGCTGGAGACATTAGTTCATTCACGTGTTCGCCGAATTTTGTTTCTACGAGACATTTTCACGCGAGTTTGTTTTGTTAGGCATCAAGTCTTAACCGAAAATAGGGCAGGCAGACTTTATAAACACTTCAGAAAATTCCAATTTGTTAGGATGGGTTCATGCAAGCGATGAGTTTAAAAGTTAAACAAAACAAAATCACAGCCGGTGGAATGATAGAATAAAGCCGTCCAATAAAGGCCACATTTCAGAGCACGAGATAAGGCAATATTTGCGTTATTGTCGTGACATATTTTCATTTCTAATCGCCCAGTTTTGCGGTGTGGTGTACATTTGTATCGGCATCGGTATCCAAATATCGGCTACCGGTATCAGTCTTAAAGTAACATTGGTCCTTTTGTCTATCCCTGAATCCGGCTGTTCAGCTTACCATGAGCAAACGATCGTTCCATTATTGTTAAGCATTCCGAAGTGCAAGATACAAAGCCTATTGTTGTTAGGGCTAAATCTTCGCGTGACGTACAATCAGGTGTAATGTTACGTGGCGGCGAATAAAATTGTCTCAATAACTGCCAAGTATAATGGCCATAAATGTCGGTGGCACAACTGTAGCAGTAAAACGATCGAATACGAGTGATTCCAGTTCCGCCAAGGTCCTCCATGCCGTTCACAAGGCCGTTGCTGCCGCCTTTGCCGCCGCCACTGTGTCTGTGTCTCGATATCCGGTAATCGATGTTCCTGTAGCGATTTGAGCCGCGCCCAAGATGTGATGTGCTGCTGCCTTCGGGTAGGCGATGAGTGTATTCTCGAAGCTGCCTCGCTGAAAATATATATAACACTACCTAGTGGCGCGGTAGTGGGGGCAGGAGGGCTGTTGCGCCTCGACTCGTTTGCGCGCGCATGGGGCGCAATGGGGCTATAATTAAGCACCAAAAATCACCCGCGTTATCTACATTTTTGCTAACATTTCAACAATAGCGGTACTGTATAGGTATACTGCTTTGTATTGACGTTGTCACTGTGTCGTCGCTGTTTTGCAACCGGGATTCTTTCTTTTGCTTACATAATCCAAATTGTGACATGCAAACAAGAAAACCGAAATTTTGTGCCAGGTTAAACTTACAGCAAAAAAATGCGTATACTTTTCACTTGCTTCGCATGCAAGATTCACTTCTGCTCTCCTATCAAATATCCGTTTCGATCCTTTATTGTCCGGTTATTTATCAGATATAGGGAAACCAGAAACGGGTCTTTCAGTTGACTGATATGAAACCGAAATTTTGCAGTAAAATTTAGTACTACAATTGTGTTGGGTTATCCCGCTCCAGAGTTAGAGTTTAGTTCGCTGCTGTTAAATTTCAACCGCTAAATCTCAAAAGTTTTCCTAATTTAAGCTTAAAAATGTATTGCAATAATTCAAATATGAAGTATAAAAATGGTAACATATTTACATAGCTAAGTTTACATTTTTTTATATTGAACAACAGTGTATTTGATTTACTTGAAATTGCAGTTTTATAACTTGCATTAAAATTTTCTCACAGTATCACTGAACTCGACGTCTTGCTGACGTCAGCCAACAAAACATTAAGAACAGTGCCATTGCAACGATATTGCACTGATCCAACTTACTTGTTGGTAAAATACATTCAGCTAATTGCAGAAGCGACAAGCAATGTAATATAAGCTCATAAGGCTTATTTTGTTCACCGCCAATTGAAACGTATCGCATAATTATTAATCGAAAACATAATGCAGTATTGTCATTAATATTATATTTCAATATTGGTTCAGTAATTTTCAATTATATTTAATGATACTGAAATCAAAATGTGACAGTTTTTATGATACATGAAAAAATTTCATTCACAGAAGACATCTTGATGATTAATCATTTTCAATGATTAAACCAGGAAGCTTTTTAGTGGCGGAGGTTACTTTTTGTGTGCTGAAATTCGCTTTAGCAAACATTTTGAAATTTTAGTATTGCCAAGATGCGCCGAACACCATTTGGTGATGTCATATTTTACGGACCTCCTACTTTGAATCCACCGCTGTCCATTTTCCAGTCAGAATTAAACTCTGCTTATCAAGCGAGTTCATAAGCATTTCCCGTTTTCAACTTCAGCATGTAAATTTTGACTTAGCAACTATTATCTATACTGATAGCTAAATTTTACCAATTTCATATTTCTTTATTAGTAAAGTTTCAGGCGTGAAGAAACAAACTTATTTATATAAATATTTGGAGTGGCAGATAAACAGTCGACAAAAAACTGCTGCATATTTTATAAAATTGGACTAAATGATTGTACGACGAGTCGGAAAACAAATTTCATCTTCCGTGCAGCACGGAGCATAACCTACTGTTATGCTTTGTCCAAGCTGGATCGAGTTCCAGAGGCCACGTTGGAAAACGTTCCCTGCAAGCTGAGGGGCGTAAAGTATTTGAGCCTTGGCCGACCCAACATATTACAAGAAGCGAAAAAACTCTGGTGATGCCAATGCACAATTAGTTAAGCGTTGTATTAGTAATTTTTTACAGAATCATTAATACTTTTATTATACTAATCGTAAAAGTTGATATAGTATATAATATATATTATATTTGCCTGGTGATCTTTCATTGACCCTTGATTACCGGGTTATTTGCTCATTAATATGCAATGTAACATAACTCAGTTGCTGTACGATATATTTATGGGTGACCGCTGACAGCTTCATCATTTTTTATGACAAACTAAATGCTTATCAATAGCTTTCGTGGTTAAACCTGGTGAAAAAATGCAAAAGCATGAGGTCGGCGAGTTTTATCGATAGCAGAATCGGAGATAAAACCTGCACGACGTCAAAAGTTTTTTCAGAAATATCGGTAACTAACACTTTGGTTTCTGTACACTTGTACCACATTTATACTTAGGCATAGGTTTTGGAAAGCATTACATATGCCGAATACTTTGCCTTTTTACCTTTAATCCCAATCCTGAACCTAATCCATTAGTGTAGAGAAAACGTATGATCTGGCAAAAACAGACCTCCTGTGAAACTCAATTTCAATACTCGGGTATTACAGACCGTTAACGTTTCGTACACATTGCAGCAACGCGAAAAACCATACTAATTACAATTTTTAATTAATTCTAACGAGTTTGTCGTGTTGTTGGTTTTTAGAGCAAACGTTATTTCGTAAGATGAACTAATATAACTTTAAGCTTTTCAAATTCTATTTAATATGTTTTTAAGCACGTGTCTTATTTACAACAGTTTCCACTGGAGTGTTAAATCAGTGAAAGTGGAAGCGGAATCTCCAGAAAACGCTTGTGCCATATAAATAATCACAGTTGAAAGACGTGGCACTAGGGCCGAGAGTATCAAATCATTATACTTAACAGAATCAGGGTGCAAAACGAATAGTAAAATGCTGAAAACAAAAACAAACGTAATAGTAGCGCTCAAAATAGCGGAAACGAAAAACGGAAACTCAAGTACAAATGTTAATATTACTTTCAGTTAAACAGATTCTTCATACCTACCTAGAAAAACAGAATGAAATTTAAAAAAATTATAACTATGTTCAAAATAGAATTTCTGCTGGTATTTCAATAAGATAAACAGGCACGTATCATTACTGAGCGGCTGAGAATTCTCACAAGTCCCCACTTTTCCTATACGTACAGTCTCCGGCGTGAACAACCAGCCATCTTTCGTTCATTGGCAAATTTAAATACAAATTCTCTTTCGTACAGAAATATGATACTTGCCTCATTGGCGCATGTGCGCCTATAAGTTCGGTTCTTTACTCAAGTAAAAGTCGAAACGTTATACTGGCGTCGTGGCACGACGTATAAGACTTAAAGACCAAACGAATTGGTAATTACGCGGTGCCACCTTACATACAAATACCATAACCAGCGTTGAAAACGCTTCTTGACATTCCGGATAGTGTCAACCATTCTGGAGATGAATGTTTGTTTGGTTTTACCGGCGTTAATATATGCAGGAAATTCCTAATTTTACAGTTTCAGTTTACTTTTCAAACGTTAGATTGAGATTAAGATCACTCCAGTCACTGTCATTTCAAAGCAACGGCGTCCCCACGAGGGGGGAATTTGGTGGACCGTGCCCCCCCCAAATTCGGATGGTGCTCCCCAAATAGACTCGGACCAAAAGTAAACGATCTTGAATTGCAATTGTACGGCTGCTTAAAAATATTCGGTGCCTCCAAATATAATTGTCTGCACACACCCGTGTGTCAAAGTATATTGCTTTGAAAGACTCCGACCAAAAAGAACCTTAATCAAGTTCTTTTCGGGTTTAGAGCCAAACTTTTCCTATTCATTGCGTAAACGAGAACTTAAACTATGCAACGAAAATCACCTTAAGTGAGCGCGTTTGAAATACTTGCCAGATTAATAAATGACAACAACAGATGGCGAGCTATGAATCAATAAAGAATTTATGCAAATTTTATAAAATTCAAACTTTCTTTCAGTTCAAAAAGTAAATAGTTTTCTGTAAGGAGCTTGGCTTGTGAAAGCGAAGCTGCGCAGCGAGAAAATTGCACGACTCAAATACGTTTGTCAAGGTTTAAGTATTAAATTTAAGCAAAGTATTTCTTTGTGAAAAAATTATCTGCAGAATTATTTAAAAGATGCTCATGTTACAGTGAAGTTTTTCGGATCCGTTTGAGTTTCTGGCTGTGAACCTGCGTTTATTACTGTTTCAGTAAGTAATTTTAGTAGTTAATTAGCAAATAATGCATATCTTTTAGAGCTTGCAGCACCTTAAATTGTTTACTATAAATAAATCGGGCGTTTCATCATAATTTCAATATCTGCCTTCTCTATTAGAAATTCTCTAATATAACCCACTGTAGTGTCCCGAATCAGAGGGAAGCAATAAGAGGGGGTCCCATTTTGAGTCCCAATCAATAGGAGTTCGTATCCCTAATAAGAGTCTGCAAGCGGATAGAGACCATAAACCCTAATTAGAGCCAATAAATGTCAATTACCCCTAATTGTAGCGTATAAATCACTCCGGGACCAAAAAAGTTGAGTTCGAAACTTTAAAACGTACTTAAGGATTGAAAGTACTTTCCTAGATATAACTTTGCATTATGGCTCAAACTGTTGACACAAGGCAGATAAACGTTTAATTCGAACCGAATAAGATGGAAAGGCCAAATAAATATTAGTCCCCCTCTTATTCGGGTCACTATAGTAAGTGCAGCGAACAGCTGAATGCTTTGCTGTTTTGTTCACAAAGACACAAGATCTTTTATGACGTGTGCTAAGACACCTGATATCGAAATTTAATGAATGTAGAAGTTGCTATCAGGCAACGTGCCGTCAATATATTAATACTACGATATGTATCGCGTGTCTGCTTTACATTAAAATTTAATTTGATCTCAAGCAGAAACTTGAAGTTCGCCATCGTCTGGGGGGTATCGTAAGCTTTAATCATCCTGTTGGTCGAACAAGTTTTTTCGTTAACCGAGTTATTCCGGACGGAAATCTGCTGCCACTACCTTACAGAGTGTCTTTTTAAAAATTTTCAGGGTTCTCGTCGTTTATGTTTGTGTGAAACATTCAATAGTGAACGTACGAAGAATACATAAATATGTTGGTTGAAAAGGATTTAGCTGAAAAAATTTTCAGTGATATAGAAATATTAATATTTAATAATATATAGTTAGTAAATTTATGTGCTTACGAGGGGCGAACCCAGAAAACAACCAGGACAGCCCCACATGTCCAGGATTCATTATTGTAATGTAAACGTACTGCCTTGTTGAACCACGGTTCAAAAGTTGCCAATTCTAACTTAAGACGCATCATTTTGGTCCGTTTTAGACTACGGCATTCACTATTTCAAAATGTCTTCGCCACCAGTACATATTAAACAGCTATGCTTTTTTAATAAGCAAATTTGTCTATTCGTCGAAACCTAATGAATTGTGAACGTATAATTACAGAATACTCGACGGGGCGACAAAGTGTATTTTATGCTGTCTGAAGCAGTTAATTACCAAACGTAAAAAAATCAAATAACAATAGACAGGTCTCGGTCAAATTTTTTTGATCACGAATTGCTCACGACTTCACTACTGCGAGTGCGTTTTAAGCGCTGCCGGATACTGAGAGGCTGCCCAGGCAGAGGCTGTCCGACAGGGATTAATGCCAAAATTTTGTGTCAAGATTTCCAGTAATAAAACTGTAGTTGGCTACTCGCTCGCGAGCTTAATACATGTTTAGTAAACGCGTCTCGGTCATTTTTTTTGAGGCAGCTTTTGCGACCCTACTACAAAGAGCACATTTTGAGTATAACTGCCAGTTGCAAAGGGGAACGCCGAAACCTTGGTTAAAACATGCATTAAAAGCAAAATTTTCAAAACTACAATTCCTCTTTAGCTTATAGCTCACGAGTCATTTTTCAAACTTCCATATGGCACGGTCTTGATACCCTATTTCGTGATTTCTAGATAATCCATTAGGTTTTAAGATATGCTTACTTAAACCTAAGCTAATTTAAATACACATATGTCGTATATACTGGAAACTGTTGCGTAAATAGCAAGCAACAAAAAAATTAAGTTCTAAAAACTTTTTATTGTTTATATTTTTATTCAAACTTTCTTAATTTTCCAAAAAATACAAAATTTATAGTCGCGAAATCACAGAGGTACTTTAGAATTAATCTGAATTGCTTTGCGTAAACCAAATGTTGACATTAGCAGAGTGCAGCGGGTGCTTAGCGCATCAAACCCTTGAAGGTAAAACGTTACTCGGCTAAGACGGAATTACAACCCCTTTCACATCTTTTGCGTTAATCAAACCTCAAACAACGGTTATTCTGAAATCTTGTCCAATTTAAGCAAATCGTTATCAGTACAACTTCAGTGTATAACTCTTATTCGGCATCGCTATGATGTTTAGGATAAATACTATTTTTACATAATAATTACTTTAAAAGCTATCAAATTTTAGCACCCGATCATGCTTTAACTTTCGGGTTGCCAAAACTACCCTTCTTAGTAAAAAACAGACGGTAGCATAAACTATCTCAAAAAGTTGATTAAACGAAACAAGTTTCCTAGTTGGAACATTAAGTTTCGATAATACATCATACCTTTGATATTAAACTTCCAACTGAGCGCTGGCAGCGCCAATCGGTGCCATCCAGGGTATGGTCCGTTTAACCGGAATTGTATGCCTCTCCGGACGCGAAAACCTAAATTTTAACGGAAGATTTTACTGCTCAAATGACGTCACGGCTCCTTACTCGGTTCATTCGCCGTGACTTTTTTCACTTTCCCACCCGCCGTCAAACACTTCTGGATCGTCTACTGCTTTCAAGCTACTCAATAAATCTTCAACCGCAACAAATGAAACGCTGTAAAAACCGTTTATTTAACTTTAAAATCGCCAATAGTTGCAATTAAAATGTTTGATAGCGTTCACCTTCGATGAGACTTCAATGCCGTAGAGTATTTTCGTTTAACTGGCAAGAAAAATATTTTGTTTGCCACATAAAAGCCATTTCTGTCGGAGACAGTTTTCAACTAAGCGTTTATTAATAACAAAAGTTTAATTACAAACTTGACAGGTGACAAAATCGAATTGTGAAGAGCGCCGCGTCCTTGAGAGGTGAAATATGAAAAGCTTAACGGTCGCCACTTTAACGGTGCGCCACTATTTAATTACATATTTCAAGCAAAAGCGATGTTCTTTTGGTTGAACTCAAAAACAATTTCAAACAGTTTCACACGCAGCGGCATATACTACGGGAAGATAGAAAGCATATACCCTGTTATGACATATATGGAGAGAATAGAAAAAAAAACGCGATAAACCGGCTTAAAAGTAACCTTTGATCTAAGAGGTCAAAACGATTTTTTACATGACGGTATACAGTGTAATTTCTTGATCATGAGTTTCGGCTACGCACAGGTTCACACGTATCACATAATATTCGATAGTAGCGAGAAAAGTTTTGTTGTTTTCCTAACTTGTAGCGTACAGAATTTTTACTATGAATCTTCAATTTCCGCTAAATTATAAAAACTATAGAGATAGACATCGCCTAGGAAACATACCTTCCTATAACCGAGCTCTATAACGATTGGTTTAATTCGTAATATTAATGAGTCTATAAAGCTATTTAATAAATTGGTTTATTTAATACGCAAACATTTCATGCTAATAAAGCCGGATAAAAGGCAACATGATTACGCCCTACCGCAAGACCGCACTCGACATTAATTTTTCAAACCAATAAGAGGCATTTTTGCTAAAAAAATTAACATGCTAGCAATACAACCCTTACAAGAGCGTATAGTAACAAAAATGGTACGATGTAAATCTGATCGCAAAATCTGTGAAAGAAGATCACAGCTTCACCGGCTTTCTAATAAAATCTGCAATTAATCTGTTGAGCCTTTTAAATTCCAAAAAATTTAAAAAAGTTTTAAATGAATAATTATACCATTTCGAAGTACAAATCTGGTTGAGTCGTTGAACAGTTGCAAACAAAAGTTGGCTACAAAAGTACGTATGGTTTTTACAACATATTGCATGAAAACCCACACGCTAACTCTGACAGTAAAAGTAGGTAGGTACGCAGTATATTAAGCAAAGCATTGTTTATTGCCGTTTCATTATCTCCAGATAATAGTTCATTATAAACATGGAACGTTTAAAACCAGAGCCGCAACTACGGCAAATGGGCCACTCCATTTACCATAGGGTCAGCTTCGCCGCATCCCAGTCGAAAATTTCCTGAATTGCATTTAAGTGAATTCTTTCTTACAAAAATTTTCCCTACCCCATCTATTAACAATTTCTGGTTGCGGGGTTGCTCAAAGGCCACATTTTCTGTACAATTCGCCCAAACTCAATATAATCAGGTGACAAATGACGGTTGTTTATAACCAAACTCTATAGGTTAAAAAACCCGCCCTGATCATATATTGTTTTCAGGCAATCAATTCCATTGCATCTATGGTGACATATTATAGTACCCCACAACCTTTTTTGGAACGGGGGGCACCAAACCACGACGCTATGAATGAAAAAAACATTTCCACATTTCCTCTTATAAACCTAACTTACACGGTCAGCCTACTGCAAAAGTTTAGCGGGTTCGAAAGGTGGAAACACAGCAGTGACAAATCTACAAATTTCTCAGACGGATGCTGCTTGACATCTAATAGTGAAGAAAAGCTTGTGGATGGAGCTGGCCAGCAGTGAAACTTTATTTTACTACTGAAAATTTGTACACAAATTTTGGTTTTGACCCCTGCAGGATGGCTATTGCTCAAGGAAATCCCCCGCTTGGAACCACCAGTGGACACACATTCGCATGCGCTGTGTGAGTGCTCCAGCAAGCATGTAACTAATGATGTCGGCTAAAAATCAGGAATAAAGTCCACTAATCACCGCTTCGATGATGCAGTCTAGTAGTGAACTGCGCGTGTATGCGTGTTTGTATTATAACAACTTAAGAACCGTCGCTGTCATAGCTTCGAGTTCGTGGCCAGAGGTGGAACGGACGGGATCAGCGCAACCCCCATAGACAATTCTCTCCTAGAAAGGTTTTAAGTTTGCATGTAGGTCATGGGAATCCCTTGTATCGGCCCCTGAAAATTTTTAACCCCTAATCCTGCAACCTGAGCATGCTAATGGCCTGCATGCCATGCTTTTGTAGACTTGTCACATGCATATGCAACGTTGTAGGTTTTAGCTGCGAAACTTTGTACTGATCTATACTCGTTTCCGTACTTGTTTACTTTGCCCTATAAAAAATTTGTCAAAAATTACCATCATAACTAAAACAATGAAAATAAGCTTAACTTAAGCTGAGCTTAAGCCTTACTTCGGCTTGGCCTTAGATAAACAATAAACCGTAATGTTGGGGACAGACTTCGATTAGTTGCTTGATAGTCCTGCGCGCACCTAATCCTGCTTGATTCGGCGTTGCTCAGAAAAACAAACTATTAGGTAGCCAATAGGTGGCGGTTATTTAGCCAATCAAGAAAAAGTATTCACATCAGCAAATCGTATTTCAGTATGGCAAAGGTAGTAACCAATCACAAGGCGCATATGCTTTTTCACATCTAATGAAAGTGTAAACGTTAAAATAGGTATCTATTTTCATTTTCACTAATGAATTGAGCAGCCCAATGTTACCTACAACCTAGGCGTAGGCCTAAGCATAAGCCTAAGCATAAACTCTGAGCTTGAATATAAGTTTAAACCTCTCAGTCCGGTCTTAAAGCAATTGAAAACAATCAACAGACCGCTGAAATCGCGACCCGGATCACAAATTTTCGCTAAAAAGTCAGTCGAAACCGTATATAAAATCTATGAAACTTTGAAAATTTTCGTTTCGCAGCTTAATGTAAACTTGAGTAAAATTTAAAATATAAAATATTGACAAACACTTGAGTAGCAAAATAAATCATCGTTTGCAATTACAGTGTTCCATCCAATTATCCATCAAAACAGCCCCAATTTAAAAACATATTCATTGGTTTTTACATAGCGTGGCTTGTACATATATATAGTCTGCAAACTCGACAATCCTTTTTAGCAGACTATGTAGCTGCAAAGACCGATTATATAAAATGGTTTATCGTGAACGCGAGACAATTTTCTCACGGCCTAAAATTGGTCAAACTTTGATTTAACATTTTTGCTGCAGCCAGAAGATGTGGAACTAAATATATAGGACGTTTATAGATCACAGAGTTAGCAATAAAGGTAGAAGTATTTAAAACAACATGTGAATGATTTGTAAGATGTGTACAAATTTAGTGCTCCTCAAAATTGGCATAAATGTGCCAAAAAATTTATTTTGAGTTTTAAGGAAGTTACTGTAGTGACACGAATAACAGGAGGTAATAAGAGGGGGTCGCAATTTTGAGTGTCAATTAATACGTGTTCGTATCCCTAATAAGAATCCGTAAGCAGATAGAGTTCATAAATCCTAAATAGAGTCCATAAATGTCAATTATCCCGAATTGTCATGCATAAATAACTGCAGGCCCAATTAAAGTTGAGTTCGAAACTTTAAAGTATATGTCAGTCAAGGTAGGAACCGGGACATCAGACCTTTCAACTAAGCAGCTGGAAAAGCGAGCTAGAGCGGGGATCGAACTCTTAGCCTATGGATCCTTAAGCGAGCACTCTACCACTGCGCCACGTAGCCCGCCTCACCAACTGCATTTTTCATCGACTATATGTGTCGACCGTACACCACAATGTGCATTGCATTTATTGCATATGCACCAGGACAAGCATGTCTCACATGCTTACATGCCCTTATTTTCAACAAGGTCGTCCCTTAACCGTCCATCCTATTTTCGACTGAATACCGTGTTCATAGCGCGGCAGTTTACCATTGCTGCGCCACGTAGCCCGCCTGTCCAACTGCATTTTTCGTCGACTATATTTGTCGACCGTATGCTGCCAGCTAGCATACATACAGTGCACAGCACTATATCGCATGTGCACATAAACGGACAAGCATGTCTCACATGCTTACAGTATATATACTTAAGTTTTGAAAGTACATCCCTAGTTACAACCTTGAATTATTTTTCATACAAGACAAACAATACATTTAATTCAATGGATAATTGCAGTACCTACCTGATATAACAGTAACGAAAGGTGGCGGAGCGTGGGTTAAAAATAAATAACAATCCGCACCGAATAACAGGCGGTACCCTCTGGAGAGGTTAAAGAAATATCAGTCACACCTCTTATTTGGGACACTACAGTGAACGTGTTTTGAGGCATGCTGGTATTCGTTTTTCAGCCATATACAGCGATTTTGGGGGTTTGGTAATTCGTATTAAGACGTTCAACAAACAATTGTATTACTTCAAAATTCTACAAAATATTTACAATGTATTAGTTGTAAGATAACGAATGGCCGCTGTTCTTGTGCTCCATCAACGACGAAATATGTAATGATGTTTATAACAGTATGTTCAATTGTGGGCAGGCTACAGCGAAAAAGGCTCAGATCACCTCAAATCAAAAGTAAAATGTTAGTTTCCTTGAAAAGGTTTCAACATGCCGCCTATATTGTTCAAAAGTCCTGCATTTATCCTCCGAAAATATATTTGGCCTTGCATAAAACACGTTGAGAAAAAAATAACAACTAAACCGGCAATTTAATTCCTGCAAATTCAAACTGAAACGGTCTTTTTGTTTCCCGTTAAAATTATATACAGATTTGATGACATTGGCACCCTATGAAAACTACCAATCATCTATTTTAGACATTATAATTATCGATCCTTTAATTTATAATCGTAAAAACGCTTGAGCCACGACATCAAAACCCGACACGACGGCAGATAAAATTAAATATTTGACAAAACACATACACCATGCCCATTATGGTAATGGCAATATGTGTATATATCTTGAAATCCGTGGCATCCGCGCTAGGAACCGTCCTAACCTTCTTTGAACTGACCGCGAACATTTTGCGATAGGTACAGGCTAGGAGGAGCATAGCATTCGGTAATGTCATTGAAATAAAAGTGATATGTATATTTTTTAATTGCGTCAAGCGCAAGAAAAATAATTGAAAAAGTTTATAAATCAACGTGAAAATAGATAACGCTGTGAATGACGTCTTTGGCTAAAATTGAAACAAAGGTTTAGCAGGTCGTACAGCTTACCTATGACTAAACCTAATTCGTAGGTGAGAGCTAACCTAAACCTTAGCCTTAAGTCTTGGAGAAGATAACAAACGCCCGGAAACACTTGATCACAAACAAAGAACTTACATCTATTAGTAAGGCCATAAAAATCAAGGTATATTTTTAATTTATAAATGAGGTAAATATACATACACCGTTGCTTGCTAGCAACCTTTAATTCATTTTTGAATCTTTGACTTATATATGAATTGATCAATGAAAAAATATGCGAATGAATCAAGTGTGCCTCATATTTTGCTATCAAATAACTGTAATTACATTGAGTGTTCAAACGATCTCATTACATTTTGAAAACAAGTAATGATTTTGTTATTTCAATTTTATACATCACCATTCTATTGTATAATGGAAACCGACAGTTCTAAAGCTTCCAAAATTTTCAATTCTAAGGACAGCGATATATTTCATGACTATTTAATACTGTCCGGTGTGGTCATATGCTGTCCGGCACCGTACAGTAATGCGCGTCAATTTTAGCATTGCAGCGCGTAACATTTTGCGAACCAAACTTTTTTGACTTGTTGACTACCACCCGAATATACTTAATGATACTTGAAAAAGTTTCTTATTCAGTGCTAGCAATGGTACACATACGCTGAAACTATCGCAGTTTCATTAAACTGTACAAGAAGTTCAATTCTACTACCACTCGTTTATCCGATATCACACACAATCATATGTCATTTGACAAATTGGACACTAAACGTCAAGTCATGTATTCTGGGTCATTTGTGTCAAAAACAATAAATTATCATCTCCTAAACCTACGATGCTTCTGTACGCTCTCTTCACGCGTCAACGCTGTTGTTTCGATCCGTTTGCATTGCAAAACTACATAGCTAGTCGCAACAATTTTAAAACTGTCATTTCATGACGACTACACACGGTGTCACACGCACCCAAAACCAATAATCGGAAAACAGAAGAACGGTGTGGGCATCACATATCCAACCGGACAATGAGAAAAGTTTAGAGCAATAAAAACTTCAGTTTACCGCTTGACGAAACACTCTTCGTTTGCTCTGAAAAGCGTATTGCGCGTAGAAATGTGCTATTTTCTAAGTCAAGTCCTCATAATTGCAAGATGCAAAACAAACATGGACAACAAAATATTCTCCCGCTCTGCTTACCGTTGTACCGAATAGCAATTAGTTATTTCCAGGCTGTTTCTGAACTTTGTCTCACTGTGCAAAATAGTAGAAAGTACATTGATTGTCGTTCGCATGCTAACAGTAGTATGATGAGTTTCGATTAAACTTTAACACGTTTATCTATTAAACGCCATACTTTTTTCTAATGATTAACATGAAATTGTACGAAATATTCATTTCTACCGGCTGTTCTGCCGTTTAATTCGACGCCTAATGAGGTGTCGAATATTAAAAATGTAATCGTTACAAAATTGTTAAATTAAATAGTACTACCGGATGCACCTATCTAGAATACGCTAAGCTTAGTAGTGAAAATAGAAATAAAGCTGTTTTTTTCAATTGTTCAAACAATATTCGCTATGAACAACAACAACAACAACAACAACAACAACAACAACAACAATGCTACTTGCTGTGGTGTGTCATTTGAAATTGTTTTGTAGACAGATAAATTGCTTCTCTCGCGGAACCCGGGTAACTTTTTTTGTCGCTGTATTCCGTCTCTCTCATTTGTCGTTTGGTGTGATTGTTGTTTCTATCCATATAGAGTAGTTCATAAGGTCATACACCCCGGACTCTAGGGCAGCACCAGCAACAACAACAACAACAACCCAGCTAGGGCGTGGCGAAAATTTCCGTTTGAAAGGTTATAACCTCATGTAATAACGTTTTGACGACTAAAATCCAAGAGGTTATTCTAAAACCTGTTCAAAGCGTTTTTTCATATCTTCAAAAATTTCAGTAATGAATATATCCCCTCTATCTCTCGCTTTGTATACATCACTGCAACCGGGAAAGTAATCAGATAAAACAAAATGCAAAGCCACATCAAGGCTGACAGGAAAAAGTGCTTCTCATGATGGAGTGTCGTTTGTGTTGTATGCTTAAACCATACGCTTGTGACACTTGGATAGCAAACTGTAAACGCCACTGTGAACCCGTTTTCGTTCATCAGCAAAGTGATGGGCTGTACGCCAATGATCCGTGTATTCTGGCGAAACGCATACTAACGGGTCTGCTGAATTCAGACACATTTCAACATCAACGACAAATGTTTATGAAACAAAAAAACACTGCCACTTTAGTTACTATGAAGTATCAGCACTTAATATACACTGTAGTGACCCGAATAAGAGGGTGGGACTGATATTTATTTGGCCTCTGTAGAGGGCATTCTCTGTTATTCGGTTACGAACTGTTATTTATTTTTAACCCACGCTCCGCTACCCTTCGTTATTGATATATATCCGATACTGCAACTATCCTTTGAATTAAACGTTTATTTGTCTTGTGAAAACAGCGTGAGTGATAATGCATGGTTATACTTCGGAATGTACTTTCAAAATTTAAGTACGCTTTAAAGTTTCGAACTCAAAATATTTGGTCCTGGCTCAATGAAGATGGGAAAGAAAGAAAAAGCGACTAAATATTAGGGAGCAAAAACCAACTACTATTTAACATTCTAATTGGTGCATAGCGATTTAAAACGTGTAAACACAATCCATGCATTAATTACAATCAGCGTAACATAATCAACGAAGCCCATATATATGCCAACATTTAATTTCAAGTCAACTTGCTGAAGATTTTCAAACTGAAGATAACCACAAGTTCCTGCGGGTAAACGCTGGCCCGAGTAAGAAATCTCTGACGCGGGTATACCCGTGGGTAAAGAAGTTTAAAGCGTGGGTGAAATTTCAGATTCTTTACCTATCCTGCCAAAGGTTGTAGTAGTAATGACTAACTGCTGTTTACTAAATAAATATGCTATATACGCCTTTTGTAGATAACGTCATCGAGATGTCATTCAATACACTTGAAGATGCCTAATGTGCATACTATGAAATTGAGCGAAATTAAATATCAATTCCCATAGTTGTTTATGTTTATTAGGTTTTAAGTATGCGTTTATTACTATGTAACTTAGTAATATTATCTTTCTTTAAGTATGATTGTGATAAAATTAGTATCGGTATCGGCATAAAACGTGTCTCCGGAGGTCCTTTTCTAGGGTCATATTTTCATGCGGCAACGGCTTCGGCAAAACTTGCTGACAATCGGCAATGGTATATTCCTCCGGTTGCACCATTCCATTTATTTACTAATAAAAATTATGATACCCGGGAAATTGGGATTTTGAGAATTGGATATTATCCCGGAAATTAGGATTTTGGGAAATTCGAATACTACCCGGGAAATTGGAATTTTGTGAAACTGTGATTCTGCCAGGGAATTGCAATTTTTGGCTCAACGTTTTTCGCTCGGGATTTTGGGAAAATAGAACAATGGGAAATTGGGATATTACCAAGGAAATCGAATTTTCGAAAATTTGGATTCTGCCGGGTAATTGTGATTTTCGGAGCAACACTGTTCGTCGCTCGGGATTTTGGAAACTGGCGATTTTAGGAAATTGGGATTCTAACAAGATATTGCAATTTTCGGCGCAACCAAGTTTTGCGCGGGATTTTAGGAAATTAGGATTTCGAAAAATTCGGATGTTATCGGTAATTCTCGATCTTCAAAAATTCAGATTCTAACGGGAAAATGTGATTTTCGGCGCAACCTTTTTCGCTCAAAGTTTTCAGAAATTCTGATTTTGTGAAATTGGGATTCTGCCGGGAAATTGCGATTTTCGGCGTAACCTGTTTCGCTCAGGATTTTATTAAACTGGGATTTTGGGAAATTCGAATTCTGCCATGAAATTAACCTTTTTCTATCAGAATTTTGGGAAATTGGGATACGCGAAAAAATGGAATGTTGAGAAATTGGGATCCTGCCGGGAAATTGCAATTTTCGGTGCAACTTTTTCCGCTCGAGATTTTGAGAAATGGAAATATAAATTGCTACTTTGGGTGCAACCTTTTTCGCTCGAGATTTTAGGAAAATGGGATATATGTTACCTGAAAATTGGTATTGTGGGAAATTCGGATATTACGCATGAAATGGGTGTTTCATCCTAAACTACGATTTTGGGTGCAACCATTTTCTTTCTGGATATTGGAAAATTGGAATATTACCCTGGAAATTCGGGTATTATCCGCAAAAATATGACTTTGGGAAACTAACATTTTGGAACCCAACACTTTGCGGTCGAGGTAAATTTGGCGGTTTGTACTAATTTTATCACACGTTAACCGTAGTTTTATTTTACGTTGCTCACATGTTTTGAATAATATATTGATGTTTCCGTTAACAAATTAGGCTATGCTCCGGAAACTAAATCCTGACAACGCTCCTCGTCGGAATGCACTCTTTGTGATATCATTTTTAGAGCTTAGCTGTTTGAAAATGTATCTGATGGACAACAATATAAGTCTAATTGAATTTCAACGTATACGCAAATTGCCTAGTGTGGGTTTGGGGGGCGCAACCCCTTTTTTGAGAACATAATAAAAGACAACTTACCGAGATAACACCTGCCATCCTCCACATCGCAACTTTATAAATTATGTTCTATTTGGGGGCTGCCGCCACCTGAACCCTCTGCAATTTTAAGGGACCCTATGCAGAATGGGGGTTGCCGCCCCCCAAGCTAAACGCACTAAGGGGTACTGACAATTATGCTGAAAAGACACTGTCAAAAATTTTGCTCAAACAATGCATAACTTTATGTGCATGCTTGAGGATCGACAGCCCCCCGAAAACGCAATTAAATGCAATTAACGAGCGATCAAGTTCCTCAAGTGTGTGGGAATATAATGCGCCAATGTGGCTACAGAAGGGCTGAGCACGCCTGCGTCCGTCTGCATACGGACACGTCAAGCCTATGCGCGAACCTAAGCCTACACCTATACTTTAGCGTATAAGTTAGGCTCAAGATTAAGCCTAAACCAGAGTCTAAACCTAAACTGTTGAACAGCCTAAGCTTAAGACTGAAAGTAAAGTTTGATCCGGACTCTGATCTTAAGAGTCAGCCCAAACCGATTTTGATTTCCTCTGATATTTGGCTTTCACATGGAAAATTCAGATATTACCCGTGATATCGCTATTTTGGAAACTTGGAATATGTTACCCGGGAGATTGCAATTTAGGGAAATTGAGATATTACCCGGGACATTGGTAGGGACCTGTTCGTTCTATACACGAGCCAAGATTATTGTGGCGTATAGCAAAGTCAAACTGTTATAAATTATTAATATCAATGCCCCTAAAAAATTAACAAATATTCACTGACTGCAAAAATAAGGATGTGTAAAACGTGGGTCCGGAGTTGCGGTTAAAGCAATTTTGCCCGAGTGGACCCGCGGGTAAACATGAGACACATCTGTCGGTTTCGCGCAGGGTTAGTAAAGAAAACTTAACCCACTTATACCTTTGCATACGCACACGAGCCTGATTCGCGATTAGACCTAAACCATAAGCATCGTTTTAGATTTAGGCTTAGGCTCAGGTTTAGGCTCAGGCTTAGGCTCGGTGGGCAGCATTTCATAGGTAACTTTGCTCATGTTACATGGACCATTTATTTCGAACCATCGGTTTAGATGTTGTAGAAATTAGTATTTATAATAGGACATTGTGAGAGAATTCTCTTGTTCACTATTAGTGCTTAATGTATCCATCGTTATGTCTAAATAATTTCACAGGACAAAACTGCGAGAAAAACTTATAATCTAGAATCAGGGTGGAACCGGGATTACAATTTACCGGAACCGGAATTTGAAAAAATTATCGAAACCGGAACGTGAAAAATGCATGACTCCAAAAATTCATTTTAATTTTCTTTTTTGCTGTATATTGGTAAAATAAATAGTCCACAACAAAAGAGACACCAAATCGTTAGTTTAAGTTCTATAACTTAAACCAGTCCCAGTAATATGTTTTGCGTACATACAATTGCCAGTAAACCTATAAAGGATATATGACTTTTTAAGACGGCTACTGAAAAATTTACAATTACAAATTGGTGACTAACTTTTTAAATCTTGTCCCATAATCATTAGCGACTGAAACCAGTTGCTCAAAACTTTTAAGTACTTTTTTGCCCAAAATACATTTTTATTGCAACCTAAAACATCTTAAACTTAACAAAATAATATGACGACTGCTACAGTGAACTTAAGTAAACCACAGAGTGTTCTAAACCTATGTAACCTAAAGAAAACGCTATTTTGTCTAAATTTGCTAAAATCTCATTTTAACGAATACCACTTGACTTTAGTCTCACGCGACCAATAAATCAGTGAGATATTACTAGAACTGCGTCTTTGTTTGAATCTGTGCTCGACTTTGGACATAGAAATTATTCCATTGACCCAATACTGTTGCTGGTATGCAAAACTGTGCTTTTGTACGCTTCCTGACACTGTTTTCGGAATTTGGCTTAAAGGCTTCGAATGACAACAAAGCCTGCCTATTCTTCAATCTAATCTTTGATTTTAGCGTTATCCGGTTTGGAAAATGTATGTATAAAAATACCCAAAATTGTAAAACCCGATATTAATATTGCCATGTAAACAATACGTCAGCAACGATGATAGCAATGTTTTACAATATGCAAATACTTACAGTTAATAAGCTATCACAGGTCATAAATTTGAACAGGTTTACTACTCTGCTCGGCAGGTGAAATATTAACTTAGTCATCAGGTTCGCTTTATAATTACGTCTGCTTGGAATATAAACCTTTCAGTTCTGAGGTGAGACGGGTTGTATTCGTCGCAAATAAATTACTTCATCCTTAGAAATTGCTTACTAAAATTTGGCAGAGACCGCAAGAGCAACTAAACAAATTGTGTTGTAAGAAGGAAATATTTCGAGGTTCAGTGTCAATGAGCCGGTTTGGTCTGTACTGAAAATTAACAGTATTTGCCGCATAGTCATATCATTAATTAAACTGGACAGGCAAGCAAACGAGGTTAGGGGAACTTTTTTGTTTTCCGAAATATCAGGAAATCCAGAAAAATGACACAATAGCACATTAACGGCTTTAGAAAAGTTTAGTGGATTCTAAACGGTGCCAAATTTCTTTCGCTCGCGATCGAACAAAACTTAAACATGAGGTATTCTCTGACTGAATCCAACTCACGCGCCTTCCACAACTAAACGAAAAGGTCGTTGAAACTAAAAGTTGAATTTAAATGTTTGTCTGTATTGCCAAACCTCAAACGAGTGCTATGCTGATTAAAACATTTTGAAACGCACAGGAAGACATTTTCCCCACATAACAGGGGCGTATGCAAGGAGAGGCACGATGTATATATGTTACTCCTTAAAATTTCTGTAAAAAATAAAGGTTACGTTCTCTAAGAATGAAATCATGTAAGTTAGGCACCTGCCGAACAGCAGCTAGAGCAAGCCTCAAAATCACAAGCGATAATATAAGTACAAACAATTAGGTACAAAACAAATCTTCATTGAGCGGAACTGCTGGCCAATGCTTGCGTAACTAACCTGTTTTAACTTTTTGTTCAGAGCTTAACCAGCTTAACAGATTTTGCTAGTTTCACAGTTTTTTCCTGCTTTCAGCAAGACAGTACAACGAAGTTAGCTCTTATTTTATTTCGGTGAGTTTTATATTGAGTAAAACCATGCGTGGCACCTGATTAAACATTAACAGACTCGATAAAACAGCCACGATCAAAAAAGGAAATTCGATTGTAACAAAGTTCATTCTGATGACCTTGATAATGAAGTACGTCCGGCCTCACGATTTGCAACTTTTACAATGCCAGTTACCGAAAATAAATGGTCTGGCACAGACAAAAAAACGACTAAAGACTAGCAACTTTTTAGACAACTGATAGGGTTCAGGCATAAAATCCAACCTCCAATATTCGCCACAGGGTTCGAACCATATTGTCGGACAGTTTATAATTTTTACGTCTTTTTATCAAAAAAATTTCATGTGGTTCATTGGACTATAAATTACTACAAGAGGTTCTTGATTTACTTTGACCTAAATTTTAAGTGTACACCTAAATAGGAACCTTAACGTAACCAACCTTAACCCTGAGCCTAAACCTGATCATAAGCGTACACTGCAAGAAATAGGGAGTCAAATTGACTCTCTGGGAAACAGGCTTTTCCTGACTACACAAACTGAGTCAAAACTCGACTCCGCCAGAGTCAAAATCGATTCACTGAATCGCTCAGTGAGTCAAATTTGACTCTGGCGGAGTCGAATTTCACTCAGTTTGTGTAGTCAGGAAAAGCCTATTTCCAAGAGAGTCAATTTGACTCCCCATTTTTTACTGTGTAATGCTAAACAAGTGAAAAACTCAATATTTTGAAAACAGCAGAATCAAAGTGTACATGCAACTAATATGTAGCTTCTAACCAACCTCAGTATTTTCAATCAACAGGTTTCGTAGCAGATAATCCGTGGTTCTGCAGATATCGTAATGCTAACCTATTGTAATTTGGGTACAAAAAGGGTCTACATATTTTTACCCGGCGTTGACGTTTATAATTCAAGCATTACAAAAAGTACAACATACTTAAACTGAAATTGTTTGCTAAAACTTTGGTTAAACGAGTTATTTAACGATAAATTAACGAGAAAGAAATTGAATTTGATTTCAGATTCATTTCCTGACAACATCGCTATTTCTGTAAGATAGTCTTTGAAACTTTGGCCATAGTTGTCAACATAAAAACATAGTGAAATGACATTTTCAGGCGAGCACGAGACGTTTTCTTAAAAAGGTCAAACAATCTTATTGATTTGTTTATTTGACAGCTCGTAATAACAATGATTGATCAGTTTGATACCTATACATACACTTGTATATCAACGGTAACTAGAACACCATCAGTCAGGTGTACGGTGCAGGCCTTTAAAATTAGTTAATTCCTGAAATATGCTCCAATGTCTAACTGTCTGCTATCTTGGATACGAATAAAGTCCGAGACAGAAAAACGGCAATCCTTAACGTGGTTAAGTAAAAGTTAAATTTTAAACAGCCACTGTTTAGGGTCGACTTCTATAAATATTAAGGAACGAAATTCTAGTGTCATTTTTACTTCAAGACAATCAAGCGATCATGCAAAACGTCGCGCACCCGAGAGTCCGCGTTAAAAAAAGTTTTTAGTCCTGAAAATTTTAATATATATGAATTTTCAATCATAACCGAAAACACAGTTTCACTACGAGCGCAATAAACAGTACGCATAACATGTTGAGAATAAACCGTGCCACAGTACGAGCAGGATCTACTCCGTCAGAGTTTTCATTTCCACCCCTGTTCCCACAACCGTGAATGTGCAAATCTCCCGTACGCATTCGAGGCTCAGAAACCTCTTTTGAGTTTAGTAGACATGTTTGTTGGCGACTAAAATTTTTTCGAAAACCAGCACGATTTACTTTACCATTTTGGTTTGAAACGTTTGAAAAACTATTCATTCGGTGTCCTGCTATTTGTGATGTAGGGTTTTCGCTTAAACTTATTGAAAAACTACTCGTTTGGCGTCGTTTTTTGAAACTTGTATTCGACCAGAGTGCCATACGACCGATACCCAAGCCGATTTTAGACGTTTTGCTTTTGAAACTCTGTTGAATTGGTGCTGTTATTGATTGAGTTCGATCTGTTTCTGTTGCTGATGCGCCATGATTCGTTGAAAGTTGTTTGTAACATTCGGCACGTCGTTCAATTGGGTGTTGAATTTTGCTACGCGACGATTTACAGAACGAAACTGGACGGTGAAATTGTTTTGTTCTGGAATGTTGCGATGATATATTGCGATGGCAACTTGAAATGAGTACTAAGGTGTTATTTTAGTTGTGACATTGCTATCGGTTCGCATTAAGTTTCATATGCATCGTTTTTGAGATTTTCGTCAATTTTTATCAATATGCTGAACGGGAGTCGGCTCTTCATTAACCTTTTAGATTATAAACACAAAACAAACAACGAAAATTGTGAATTATGGTTGGCAAACTTGAACCGCAATGCAGATCTAAAAAATCAACAGAACCTGCACCACTTCACAATTTGAACATTCGAACAGTGTCTGTAGGTGTTTTCGGCATAACACAAATAATGTTATCTTTAAGAACGTTAGCTTTACCATGTTGGACAATAAACACTCTAAAACTTACGATTTTGTTTGTTTGTTACGCTGTTTCGACCTGTTTAACATTGGCTTACGTCGACGAGACGTCTCCGCTGACGCTGGTTTTACTAGATGTGATGTTTTGTTACCCATTCTGTAGCCGAATATTTAATTTTTTTCAAATTTAAGAAGCAAGTAAACAAAATCATGAAACAATAGTTTCCCATGCGTAAGCTTTCGCTTGTAAAAATTGTTTTGAAATGTCTTAACGTTTAACTATCTGTGTATACGTATAACCCAAAATAATGCAAGTACACATGAAAATGTACTGGAATCTGTTTTACGTGAAATAAGTGATGCACCCAGTAGCGCGCTTTTTTTATAGCTAAAGAAGAAATCCTAGGTTCAACTGTATGCGTAGTGTTAAATTTTGGCAAACTTTTTTAAAAAAATCACCCATTATAATGCGTGCGCTTCGCACATGCAACGTCCCCAGTATAGTTAACTGCGCGGATTATACAACTTACGCGTAGACGGTATAGCAGACAGTTTTATATAATGGCCATTTTTACCTTAAGTGTCCCACTTAACTACATAATAGGGGTGGGTTGTATGATATATGGATAGTTTGCTTGAAAATTATTGAACTTTTTGCAAGATTTCAAATTCCTTCAAAATCTGAATTTTTTTCGTTATAGCGTGAATTTCTCGAACGTTTGAATTTCCAGTCAAAATTTGAATTTTCTCACCAAAATTTTGTATGCTTATTAAAACCGGCAGGGTCGTTGCATGTGCGGATTGTACGCATTATAACGTGTGAGTGGACTAACGATCTTGTGTACTTCACCTCCACTAATGGCTATAGATTAGCCTTAGCCAAAGGAAGTGACTTTGGCATAAATGCACATTTTTTCAACCTCAGCCAAAACATAAATATGGAGAAAAATGCACAAGTACCAAGTCTAAAACAACCGCAACAGTTGTGACAAAGCATTCCTCCTCGAAGCGGTATTTTGTGCGTTTTGTGTTGTACCAGGAGCGTAATGAGGATTTCATTTCGGTATGGAATAACTTCATTTAAACTTTTTCACCTCATGATCAATAATTGGTTATTCTACAACTTGTTCAGGGGTGCGATTTTTTGGCTCTCCAGAGATTTCAGGTGTGATAGATCGCCCCCAATCTCTCATCTTGTATACATCCCTGGCTGGAAATAAAATGAATATAAAATGCGTAATGATTTGATTTACAATTGCGTAAACAATTACTGCTAAAATTCGAAAACTATACAGACAGACGGCAGTAAAGACGCAACAGAATAAAATCCCAAACATTTCTATACGAAAAGTTTCAGCTTAAAATTTCACGGTTATTGATTTTGCACAGCTGTTTGAATTTATACAATAAAATCGTAAAAGTGATACGGTCATGCTGCATTTTATGTACTGCTGCTGCTGCAAATTAAGTATTCAAGTTATTGCACGAATTGGATTTTAAGCAAATTATATTGCAATTTAAGCAAATTGTACTCTGTCGTGTAGGAGCATTATGCTACAACATATATATTTGAGTTTTTAAATTTTCGCACTGCCATGCACAGTTGTAAAATTTTCAGTTAAAGCTGTTACTTATTATTTAATTAGAATTTCGAACGTAGAACGGTTAGATGCAATTAACCTTAAGGGAATTTGTTCTACCTGCTATGTAGGCACAGTTCACATGCATGCTTTATAAGTTTTAGGGCGACCACAATAGGCGCGTAGCCAGCTCATGTTGCTAGGGGAGCTTAAATTTTTTATTAGGTGCATACAAATGTGTTCGATGGCTTAATACAAGCAAGGTTGAAAATTTGCTTGGGGAACAAAAGTTTTCAAAGGGGCTTGAGTCCCCTAACCCCTCTAGGTACGGGCTCGCCCCAACAGCGCTTGTCTGACAGGCTTGGCCGGAAGCTTAATATTTAAGCTTGATATCTGCAGGAAGCATATACGAGATGCTCGGAGCGGCTGCTGCAAGATTATCTGAACGAGTTTTGTCGTTAAGATTGCTTTCAAGGAAACGCTTGGATCGTTATCGTTTGACATTATGCCCAAGTAGCGCAATCATCCCCTTGCAGTTTGCATTGAACAAAGTTTTCCTGTACAACCAAATCCACCTAAACAAAAATTAGTGCTTTAATGGCCATTTTTGGGTAACTTCGGCTGAAGGATACACGAAAACAGCCACAATTTTGAAGGTTACTATTCGCTCTGAACACAATACAGAATTCATTAAATATGTTGCTTCTGTTTCTAATTCAGCAACGATTCTTCATTGCTTTGTGAGTCACTTTATTCAAGTGTAGATTTCTTTCATTAGTTATTCGTATTCATAATTTTTTAGACATATTTCACTATAAATTGCAAAGGTGTATTTTCGCCAAAGCTAAAGAAACGATGCGTTACGAAGTGAACCAATCTAAGTATATATTGTAGGAATTTTTACGCTGTAAATAGAATTTTTTAGAAATATATTTCGTTGAGATATATAGTTTATCAAACGCACGCGCGCTTGTACTCTCAGCTCAACGCAACAATAGTGACTGCAGACGGCACAGCGCTGTGTATATTTAGTTTTGCTAGAAAGTAAAGAATTCAGAGGTTGTATATTAAGGCAACAAGCGCCACGTCTTTGTCCTGGCAGTTTTTTTCGCTAAACTAGTTTTCAAGCAAACGAGAAAAAATAGCTTAACTCGTTATATTAAATTTTGTGCCATTGTCATTCATAGTGGTTGCGTTTTACCTGTAGATGCATTCGTGAAGATACAGACACTACATTGAGTGAGTGGGCTGTTGGAATTTTGTATAAAACAATTGATATAATCTTTAGCTTTCCGAAAATGCTTTGAAATTGGTTGGTTTTTCGTTGTATTGCAACGCTGTTACCAATTTGGGCCAAAGTTTAAAACAGGGCTGTAACAGTATTATAAGTGTATTCCTTTAGCCTAAGCCTAAGCCTAGCGTAAGAAAGAGCTTATTCGTAGGCCTTTTCAAACAAACTGGCATACGGTGGATTCATGCTGTGAAATTCCATCAAAGAAGTAGGCATATCTTCACGAGAAGAACCATGTTCGGCTAATTTTAGATTCTCAACGCTCATTTATTTTTATTACTCATTTGCTTTATTTTTTTATCTTGTCGTGTTTAATATTAGCGCGTTCAAATAATATGAGCTGAACAATTAATTTCTTCCCTAAAGTTGCACACTTTAGCCTCGTGTACACAAATTTGCTTTGATTTTAATTGTAATAAAAACCCCGAGTAGACTCATTTCTAGCTTAAGTTTAAAACGCTACGTAAACACATATCCGATCGGTAGTTAATAATATGACATACAAGATTTTGTTCGCAGAAAATAAATTAGTTTGCGTCTGTAGTCACTAAAGCAACACTAGTTTTGCATCTGGAAATTTCAAATCAGGAGGCCGAGCGATAAATGTACGTTAATAGTTAAAAAATACTCGCGAACAAAACAAACAGGAAGCCAAGAGCAATTTTTGTACTAAGATATTTATGCATAATTTTGGATCTGGTGCCAGTTAGAGGTTCAAGTCTGGTGGTTTCCCCTTAAATTTGTCCGTGTCCAACAGTAAGTAAACCACAAGGTCAGCATAAATTTGAAAATTTATTACGAGGTTGTGTATCTTGAGAGCTTTGTAAACGTTTGTAGTGATTTGTGTCGATTCGTATCAGAAATATTACGAAATTGTTTTACTGACGTTGACTAACTAAGAAAACATTCATTTTAAAAACGCAGTTAAATAATTATATATTCGAAACTGAAACCGCAGGCACACAGCGTCAGTTTTTACGAAATTAATATAATCAGTGCATTTTGAGAACGTTTAGTATTTGCTCATCCCAAAGAAAACTTAACTCACTTTAAACTGTGATTTGAAACCTCAAACTTTAAAATGTCGTTTACTCCGCCAGTTACAGGAGCGCATTTATAGGGGGGGGGGCTAGGAACACCGCTGCCTACCAAGCAGAACCGGATCCTGTTTGTGACACTTAACCTTAGTAAATAATCACTTGAGCATTTAGAGCTTTTATTTCAACAGCCTACACGTTAGATATATCTTAGTATCAGCTGCGATTAATACAAGTTTCTGAATACACCACCGCCGACACCGTCCAGTTTATTTGCCATTTTAGGTTTAGGCATATACGCTCTGTACCACTACGCCTCTGGTTAAATTGGACAATTTTTATTGAAGTACATATATACTATTAATATTTATCATACCATCTGATCAAATGCCGGCTAAAATTGAAGAAGTGTCCGACTCTGAAGAGCCTGGAATTGTTGATTCTCGTGCTCCTCGAAAACGCACTGCATGCTCGGATTGCATGGTAAGAATGAAACCATTTTGTAAATGCATCTTAATGATATAATGGTTGGGTTTCTGAAACAATACTTAAGTACAACTTCACAGTTAAGTACGTGCTATGCAGCTACTCAACCAACTTATCGTTTCAAAAAGTATACTTAAGTCAAATGAATACTTCAGTTGCCGATTAAATTTTATGTACTCTGGATTAGCGGTTCCGGCAAACTAATCCTTGCCCGACTGTAATTGTAGTCTTATATACAGTACATCTTTAATATAAAAATCTAAAGACTTCTTCCTATGGTACTGTTTCAAATCTACATTTGTTTTTGTTCCAAACAGTTAAGCATTTACTTATGTCGCTGACTTAAGCAAGTAACTTAATCATTACTTAACTTAAGTAAGATTTCAGAAACGCAGTTATTGAAAATTATAAAGACTTGTGTTTGCCTGTCACAAATTATTAGTCAATTAACTGATTAAAGATCCTTTGCCGTCTTGCATAAACTTAGATTAACGTACGTCATTACTTGTTTCTTTTCTATACATATATGCTGATATAAATCACGATTCGGTTTCATGTATATTAACAGACATATTTCTAGACCGGTACAAAATTTCCTATTCACCGGGCTGCATCCCTGGGCCATATATCATGTCTGAAGCACATTCTCGTCAAACTTGTTGAGCCAGATCGCTTGCTTGATCCCGAACGGAACACTCCGATACACGCAGCAGCTGCTAATGGACAAACTGACGCACTAAAGTAAGTTATGGAAACATACGATGCCCAAATCTGGCAAATCTGTTTAAAATTAAACATATGGGATAAAGAAATGTTCAAATTAAACTGTATGTTTGCAACAAAGTTTAATAAGAGGTTACTGATGCTTTAATAACGTGCACAATATACAGAGCCTTCGGTAAACGTTTACTGCGGGTGAGGACTTCTTCAATCACAAGATGTGCTGTATTCCGTTGACTACGGTACTTGTTTACTTTCTACCTCCCATCAATTTTGTGTTGATAGCAAGCAAATACTTGTATACTCTCTGCCCGACGCAAATGTTAATTTGTTAGAAAGCGAATACTTGTTTTCTTTCTTCCCTACACTAAAGTTAACTTGATAGAAAGCAAATACTATTTTACTGCTTCCTACAACAATGTTAATTTGATAGAAAGCAGATGCTTGTTTATTTTCTTTCCCACACTAATGTTAATTTGATAGAAAGCAAAAGCAAATCTCTGCTTACTTCTGAGAGCCGATACTTACTTACTTTCTTTCCCACACTGTTGATTTGATAGAAAGCAAATATTTGTTTTCTTTCTCTCCTACGCTAATGTTAATTTAGTTTACTGAGAGCCGATACTTGTTTACTTTCTTTTCCATTCTAGTGTTAATTTGATAGAAAGCAAATACTTGTTTATTTGCTACCTTACAACAATGTTAATTTGACAGAAAGCAGATGGTTGTTTACTTTCTTTCCCACACTAATGTCAGTTTAATGCAAAGCAACTACTTGTTTACTTTTTTCCCGTTCTAATGTTAATTTGATTGAACGCAAATACTTGTTTACGTTCTTTCCGATACTAATGTTAATTTGATAGAAAGCAAATACCTGTTTACTTCTGAGAGCCGATACTTGTTTGCTTTTCTTCCCACACTAGTGTTAAGTTTAGAGAAAGCAGGTACTTGTTTACTTTCCTTCCCACATTAGTGTTAATTTTAGAGAAAGCAGATACTTGTTTACTTTTTTCCACACTAACGTTAATGTGATAGAAAGCAAATACATGTTTGCTTTCTTTCCGACACTAATGATAGTTGGATAGAAATCAGGTACAGGTACTTGTTTACTTTGTTCCTGAAACTAATGTTAGTTTGATAGAAATCAGGTACGGGTACTTGTTTACTTTGTTCCTGACACTAATGTTAATTTGATAAAAAGCAAATACCTGTTTACTTTCTTCCCCACGTTAATGTTAATATGACTGAGAGCCGATGCTTGTTTACTTTCTTTCCTACACTAGTGTTAATTTGATAGAACGCAAATACTATTTAACTGCTTCCTTACAACAATGTTAATTTGATAGAAAGCAGATGCTTGTTTACTTTCTTTCCCACACTAATGTTAGTTTGATGGAAAGCAACTACTTGTTTACTTTTTTCCCATACTAACGTTAATTTAATAGAAAGCAAATACATGTTTACTTCTGAGAACCGATACTTGTTTACTTTCTTTCGCACACCAGTGTTAATTTTAGAGAAACCAAATACTTGTTTACTTTCTTCCCCACGTTAATGTTAATATGACTGAGAGCCGATGCTTGTTTACTTTCTTTCCTACACTAGTGTTAATTTGATAGAACGCAAATACTATTTAACTGCTTCCTTACAACAATGTTAATTTGATAGAAAGCAGATGCTTGTTTACTTTCTTTCCCACACTAATGTTAGTTTGATGGAAAGCAACTACTTGTTTACTTTTTTCCCATACTAACGTTAATTTAATAGAAAGCAAATACATGTTTACTTCTGAGAACCGATACTTGTTTACTTTCTTTCGCACACCAGTGTTAATTTTAGAGAAACCAAATACTTGTTTACTTTCTTCCCGACACTAATATTAATTTGATAGAAAGCAAAAGCAAATCCCTGTTTACTTCTTAGAGCCGATACTTGCTTACTTTCTTTCCCACACTGTTAGATTGATAGAAAGCAAATATTTGTTTTCTTTCTTCCCTACGCTAATGTTAATTTACTGAGAGCCGATACTTGTTTACTTTCTCTTCCACTCTAGTGTTAATTTGATAGAAAGCAAATACTTGTTTACTTTCTTTCCGACACTAATGTTAATTTGAAAGAAAGCAAAAGCAAATACCTGTTTACTTCTGAGAGCCGATACTTGTTTACTTTCTTTCCCACACTAGTGTTAATTTTAGAGAAAGCAGATACTTGTTTACTTTCCTTCCCACACTAGTGTTAATTTTAGAGAAAGCAGATACTTGTTTACTTTTTTCCACACAAACGTTAATCTGATAGAAAGCAAATACATGTTTGCTTTCTTCCCGACACCAATGATAATTTGATAGAAACTGGGCACTTGTTTACTTTCTTCTTCACACTGTTAATTTGGTAGAAAGTGAATAGTTGTTTGTTTTCTTTCCCACACTAATGTTAATTTGATAGAAAGTAAATACCTGCTTACCTTGTTTTCCACACTAATATTAATTTGATAGAAAGCAAATAATTGTTTACTTTCTTCCCGACGCTAATGTTAATTTGATGGAACACAGATATTGCTTTACTTTCTTTTCACAACAAAGGTTAATTTGATAAAAAGCAGGCACTTCTTTACCTTCTTCCCCACACTAATGCTAATCTGATACAAAGCAGGTTCGGTTTACTTTCTTCCACAGACGTATGATAATATGTACTTAGGGTGCTGTTATAGTTGTCGATTTCAAAGCCGTCCAGCAGCGTACGACAACGCACTTGAATTAATCCATAGAACCGCATTATTCATAAATATATTTTTACTGCCGGATTCACGTGACAAGTAGGTATAGTGTCACCTAAAGTTTAGTGAACCGCATAAGACACTTCAGTTTCAGAATATTTTTCTATTTTGCAGGTTTTTACTTGAAAATACACGCATTCCAGTGCGTTTACATAATGCGCATGGATATACTTGCGCACATCTGGCTGCGGAACGATGTCGGCTGGATGCTTTGAAGTTGCTGCTGGGAGGACCATTGGGAAGAGCTCAAACACTAGCATTTGAGCGAGATAAAAGGTGAAAAATATGACAATTGTGTTTAAAGGTTTAACTGGTTTGGCACAGAGTATATATCCCAAATTTTCTGCCTGAGACGTGCCTCATAAGTTTCGTAACATTAGTAAACGTGTAGATATGGTGTTAAAACGAATTGTATGCCTGGAAATTTGGGCATGGATGTCAACTGTACGTTGTTGTCACTAGTGAATCCGGACGGATCGGTCAAATTTTTTGGCAATAAAATGGTAAGGTTCCTTCCTAACTTACAATTTTCCCTTCATAAAGTCATGATTCATGAACGAAGATTAAACTTGTAATGCTTCGCGCATGTACAATGGCGAAACCAGTAATTCCTGATGGGGAAGGGCACTCTATACATAATATCGAAAAAAGCAAACGAGAAGCCCAATACAATTTTTGTACTGTATAAATCTTGGGAGCAAATTTTGGTTTTAATCCCTTTTGCGTGACTTAGACCTGTATGTTCCCTTTGCATCCGACAGTGAGTACGGTTTAGTAACGTCTATCTTGTTGCTGTCTTTGCAGGAGTTGCACAGTTTTACATTCCGCCGTATTGCATAACGAAAACGATATCGCTGTTTGGTTGCTGCAAAGATTTGGGAAATCTATCGCAAACATTGCTGATCGAGACAATGTTTTGCCTTTGCATATCGCTGCTGCTCAAGGTAACTGTGTCAAGTTTTGTGCTGTTAAACGTTGAGATTCAAGTTTTATTAATACAAATATGCTTGCAACTGACATATACTGTCCAATGTGACTTTGTAAGCGCTCTGGTTAAAAACATGTCATAAGTATCGCTTGTCTGATTCGCAATTAGATGGTTCGTGATTTTTGTTATAATACAACATGGTCAAAGAATAAAACAACCATATTAAGTCTTTGATCTTTGCTTTGATTCTTGCTGATGACAGATTGAATATTTTTCATTTTGACACTATCATTGCGATTAATATTTTTTTCAGGCAACACAGAATTCGTCCAAGTTGCGACAAAATTTGACATACTAATGGCTGGAAAAAAAGACAACAACGGTAAGTCATTTGTATTAGCATTGACATTTGTGATTTCACAAAAATTACCCATTCTGACAGAATTTTCATAAATTAATTCTGAAAATGCCAATCGGTTGTAGCACTTTTCAGTTTAGCAAAGACAGATGCTGTGTTTTTATTTTCAATCAAAAACTTCGATTGAACAACAACACCAGTTAACGCCCATAACTGATTCCAGTGGATTACGATTCAAATTTCAGGTCTTGTGAAGAAATGTGGTCCTGAACCAGTACAATATTTCTTTACTGTCTTAAGATTTGTGGTCAATTCTGCTTGAATTCGACTAGTTTTTTATGAATTCACCACGAACATCTTTTACTGCTAAATTTGAGCCTTTCAGCGCAAGGGATTTGCTAGGCGGTGAGTTTAGGAGTCAACCATTCTGTTTTTGTGATTTTTGTCTTTGAATTTTTTCGACCTTTTTCTGTTAACAACACAAGAAACCTCGTAACCCGGTGGATCCAAAATCTTTGCTATTCTTCCGTTGCTCTGCCTCACTATGAACCGATGCTTGTTTTTTCAGGTGCCACACCTGCGTTTTACGCTGCTCAGGGAGGTCACCTTCACTGCCTTCGATATTTAGTTGACAAATGCAGGGCTGATATTGGAAGCATTACTGAACGCGGTCACACATTGCTTCATGCGGCCTGTTTGAACGGTCATTCGATCGTTGTTCAATGGCTGCTTAGCCGGATTGATAAATCAATGCTAATGCAACGGACCACTGAAGGCGCCACTTCGTTTCATTATGCAGCGTGTAAGCAGGAATGGCAATGGGTCCCGATGATAACCGATAACCCAAAATTTACGATCAATATTTTCAAAATTTTAACAAATTACTCACATTTATTATCAAAATTGTCATGATAATTTCTTCAGCAAATTATTCATATCTCGCTAATGCTTCTACTATTTTATTAATATTCATTTTAGCTGTTTCAAATCTAATGGACATAAATATGTTTCAGATCTAATGGACACAAATTAGCTGAAAAAATTATTGCTTATCAGTTGTCAGCTTCATAGGAGTTTCCGCAAAAATTATATTTGGGGAGACATCGAATAGTATTGGGTGACCTTACAAATGCAATTCAAGTTTGTTTACTTTTAGACCAAGTCTATTTGTGCCGGCACCAGTTTTAGTTGCCAGCGCAAACTTGAAAATTTATGCACATAGTATCATACACTATAAATTCCGATGAGTTGATCAATCAACTCACAGAGACAGTTAGTTATTTCTGGTTATTTTTGAGTTCGTAACAGTAAATATTAAACGCACTCTGAGCTCATTTACGTCGGGGTTTTAGTTGATTAATTACTCAGGGTGGAATCAATCAATTCAGAATTCTGACTTTTAAAAGACATAACTTAGAGCTCAGACCACTGAGTAGATTCCAATTCAAACCATTCTGAGTTAAAATCAACTCACTGGAATTTAAGCATTCCAACGCCGTTGTGTTTTACAGAACTTTGAATTACTTCGCTTCGAAATTTCTATTCAGTTTGTACATTTGTTTATAAACTTAAAATGACAATGTAGTGGTTGCTGTATGACAGCTAATTCAACCTATAATTTCCTATTTAAATTGAATTTCGGTGTTTTATTTCAGACAATGGTCATCTGGGCGTGCTACGATTACTACTCAAGGCAAGTAGTAGTAATAACAAGAAAAATATGCTTTTCGGATCGGATCGGGCAGGTATGTATCTAGTTTATACTGGGCTTGTTCAATATTTGCAGTACCGTCGTGACCACAGTAACAATTGCAGTTTTACATGATTACAATTTACACTCTTTAATGATTATTTCGGAAACTTATTAAAAACAGTCCATCATCAGACACGCGAGAACAGAAGTGTATGGAATGTCAGTAGACACCCTTAGAAAAATAACGGGATGTTGCTGAAATCTCTACTGTCTACCTATTAACTAAAAGATTCGTGTTGGAATTTAAAATATTTAGTGCAAAAAATGCGCTGGCTTTTCATAATTTACTCTGTTTCTTCTTTGACGTTGGTTGACTGCCAAGGATAGCATTGTTTAAGAACGCCTAAACCAAATAACACGCCGATATAAATAACCCTGCCACGTCCCAGACCAAGAGCGCTAACTGCGAGCAAAGCTATTTCATGCCAACTAAACCGCTGTTCTCAACATCGTTACAGTACTCTTTTTTCACAATTTGTGTTTGCTTTTTAAAAATTCAATTTGAATTTCTATAATTCTATATTTTATATTTAAGAACCATCTTAAGTTGAAAAAACAGCGCTTGTACAATTTCTTATATTTACGCTTAGGACAAGCTTACGCTTTTGGAAAGGTTACCTAGACCTGAGCGTTAGCTTTAACCTTAAAAATTTCAATCCTCCGCTATGAAACTAACGAATAGGTTTTGATAGTTATTGATAATAAGTACTGGCTGTGATATTCAAATTCCATTGCAAAATGTATACTTTGGTCCATATTCTGAAACGTGTATAGCACTTTTCACCACCGATGAGTGTTACATTTTGTTCCTTTAGAACCAGTGTATTGCGAGGTTCGAAATTAGGCACATTTTTCGCTATCGATTTGTCTTACATCTGCGCTAATTGTGAGATACGCAATTGCAAGAGTTTGTAATTTGAACTCCTATCGCTATGCTAACAGGTGCTACTAAACACATTTGAAAATAAGGGACCCTTTCAAGAACAGGGGCGTTGCCAGGATTTTATATGGCGTTGCGATCACCTCATACCAACTGTTGTATACTCCAAACCCTGAGAAGAGTACTCGATTCCTTGTCTCCAGAAATTTCGGTAGTAGATATATCTCGTTATCCCTTTGTTTATATGTCCCTGTGTCAGAGTCTGATGGGATGGCTCGATGGACTGGCAGATCCAAAAAGGGGTCACCCAGGTTTAGGCTGTAACCACAACATGGATGAAAACGTAAAGTTATGTTAAAATTTAGTGCTAAAATTGTGTTTGACCTATTGCTTGGTTAGGTCGCTAACATTTTCGCTATTATATTTCTCATGGTCTTCCCCACCAGAGATTTTCGAATCCCCTACTGTGTCGATACCTCCGCTTAATCCGTCCTTTATATATTTCAAGCTAAAATGGTCGTTTTGTAGGTAATGCACCGCTTCATTTGTCAACAAGCAACGACCATATCTATTCAGCAAAACTGCTGCTTGACCTTGGCGCGGATCCAAAATCAAAAAACAAAAGAGGTGACACCGCGTTTGACATCGCCCGTACGAAAGGATACACGCAAATGCTTGAATTGCTGAATATATACATTCACAATGGCGGCACAAAGAAATACAAAAGTGTTAAGTCACGTTCGATTAGTTTATTTCCATTTTTGAAGAGCTCAAATGCAGAAAAACCAACCACCAGACCAAAGACGGATCAAAATTCAAATTTCTTAAGCAATCCGGATACTGTAGTCTCCCAACGACTTATTGTCCCATATTCAAATGTAACAATTGCTGTTCTTGACGAGATGCATCGTAGAACAATACCAAGTGCTGGTCAATCAAAAACCCCCAGTTCCGGGTATGCTTCATCCAACGAAAACTGCCACGCTACATACCCCCAAGGTCATTTAACTGTTCGCTCTGACTCAAGTAGTTCTCCGGTAGCGCCTGTTGGATTCGAAACGCATTTCGCTGAAGACAACATGGTGATTGCGCATGAAAATTGGCTTATGAAGCGTAGATCCGACGCGTATGTTCCAAAGCCAAGGTATGTGTTTTATTTCAAGCCTTGCCGTTGGGGTTGAAACAAATTTGTGGTTATGTATCATCGGTTGGGTTTTTGAAATCTTACTTAAGTATTTGCTTAAGTTATACTTAAGTAATTACTTTAGTCGCCGACTTAAGTAAACACTTAAATTTTCAAGCAAAAACAAATAAACGCCAGATGTCAGCTATTGTCATAACAAGAAAGAAATAGCTTTGCTTCATATTGTAGAGGGGCCAATAGTATATAATTTCAATTTGACCAAGGTTAGTATGCCAGAATTGTAAATTTGTAATCTATGAAATTTAGTCAGCGGCTTACAACTTAACTTAAGCATGCTCTTAACAATGACAAAATGGTAAATTATTACTTAACACATACTTAATTTGGTACTTAAGTAGCGATTTGGAAACCCAGCAAATGACCGTTTAATATTTGTTTCAACTGCATCTTAACACCAAAGACCGTTGATTTTTCGAGGAAATCTAAATGCGTTGGTGGAACAGTCCACTTGATAAGTTTCTTTTAAATGCAACTGGTTTTTCTATGCTTCTCAACTGTTTACTAAATCAGCTCCTCTAAAATTGTAGGTAAAACATAATTTCCAATTGCTTACCTGGTTTTAAAATTCAATCAATGTACTGTAAATAATCACTTCGTCCCAATATTTAATTGTATTTACAAACCCCAAACTGTATACATAATCACTGCGAATCAGACTTTAAACTTTGATTCTTATATTCAGTGCCTCAACTACCTTCATGCCAACTCCATAGGAGGCCCCGGCACTTAGGGGGCGGTGTCCCCGTCAAAACCAATAGCCGGGCTGGTTAACCATTTGTGCGGCTTCGGCGGAGTAAAAGTCGAGCATTTTGAAATTCACACTTTTCTCACTCACGGGGTTTCATTCGCCAAGATATATTAGTCTGTTTCGCACCCGTGCAATACTTTGCAAAGGAGCATCCCGCGTGTTGAAAGCATCACATATCCTAACTTTCACTGAAAGTTTTCATCTGGTCGTAATTGGTACTGGTTCTGTACGAGTCGGACGGCGAACGGAATTAGTTACATTACAATCAGAATAAACCGCAATGTTTTAACTACACTGTATGTATAGTAACTACACATTTGGTATGGCCCATGTAGCTTTCAGGAGGTACCCGTTTGCTTAAACTAAAAATACAGAATATTTAAGCTTTGAACTAATCTGTTTACGCGTAGGCTTATGCCTAGTGTTAGTCTAATACGAATAAGCTCAAACGTAAACCTAAGAATAGACTTCGACTAAATATTACGCTTCTAAAAGTATAACATTATTCTTATTGATTTATTGGCACATGTTACTCTAATGGGAGTCCAGGTTTCTAGTGGGTCTATAAAAGAGTAGGTTTAGATTCTAGATTATATTTTTTTGCTTAGGCTTAGGCTCAGGCTTACGCTTAGGCTTAGAAACTCGTTTTTGCAACGATTAGGCTTAGGCTTAGGAATACGCTTAATCTACTGTTACGCCCCTTAAAGTAACATTGGCCGGTTTATTTATAGGATGGCGCATTCGATATCTCCAAGCAACAGCCGTTGCTTTTTGAATTTTGCGACTTCACCAAACGCTGACGATTTTCAATCACATCACAGATCGACGCTGACGTCCAGTTCAAGTCATATTGCACACAAATCACCACCAACGACAATTGAATCGAAACTGAAACAGTTTCCAAAAGAAACTCAAACAAGTCCATTGCCAGTGAAAGGCAAACCACCGAGAAGTCGATCAAAAGCCAGCGCAACGATTCGCGGGAATGACAACGTTATAAAGGTACAAGGCACGCGCTATCGTTTTTCATGACTTTCCATGTGGTCCGGCGTCGTTAAGCATCATCCAAGCGCGCTACGGCACATGAATTCACATACGGCGCTGGAAGATGCCGCATACTAAATTATAGCAAAAATTTGTGCCGTCTAGCGGTGGATGCTCTGGCAGAACAAGTGTAGCGGAATTATTTACAAACGTTCTACCTTGGTTTCAATTAAAACTAATCTTTGGCTTTAAAGTTGAATGTGCTTTGTGCTCGAAAAGTTAAAAAATAGTAAACTCCAAATAATGTAATGCGGTAATAATTCTCGGCCCTATCCAATGACGCCTCGCAGAAACTTGCCGTGAAAATCATTGCCGAACATCCGGACAGCCACATCGACTTTGTATCGATCACCCTAACTATCGTTGTTATAAAAATAATAAAAATAATCACTGATACAACATAAGTGCGTTAAAAATAATAAAAATAATCACTAATACAACATAAGTGCGTTAAAAATAATAAAAATAATCACTGATACAACATAAGTGCGTTAAAAATAATAAAAATAATCATTGATACAACATAAGTGCGTTAAAAATAATAAAAAATAATCACTGATACAACATAAGTGCGTTAAAAATAATATAAAATAATCACTGATACAACATAAGTGCGTTAAACAGTAGAAAAAGAAAACTATATATTTGCAGTTGCAACGTGTCATTTAGCGAAAAATATTCAATTTCAGAGAACGTTTGTGGACAGCGAAATGCAAACAGATCCAGATCCGTTACAGAACGATATCATCATTGTCGACGATCACGACAAAGTTGTTTTTGCATCGACCAATGATTTATCAGAAATATACGCACGAGTCAAATCGAAGTTGCATCCGCCAGCGCGTCGAAAAAAGAAACACCCTACTAACAGCGGCAGCGGCGATAGTTCAACTGATCCTAAAACACAATCGATTACAACTGGTTGCGGCGATGAACGAGAACTAGGATACGTTGCCAAAGAGATGGGTAAGTCATTTTCCAATTTTGAAAATGTGTTTTTATAAACAAATATATAAACTGAAATTCGATGACACCAACTGCTACCGTTTTTGTAAGAGTTAAGGGCATACTAAATCTAAGCCTGAACAAAAATTGCGTTGCTTTTCAAAACAGGCCCAAACAATCGTGCAGATAGAGCGAAAAAGTTCGAAGTTTCACCGAAACTTTGCACTGAGTCGAACTTTAAGGAAGCGTGTGGCTCTACTCAAACTGGTAATTGTATTGTGGAACATATGTGGCGGACATAAGCGGTCAACACAGTCATCTGATACTAAGTTTTCGCCTGAACGGTCGAAAATTTACTTGATATTTTGCAACAAATGTGGCTACGATATATTTTCTAGCTGCTGGTTAAAAAACGTTAAACGTAAGCAATGGATAAGGGCACACCTTGTTTATCTTCGCTCAGTGGCAGTAGTTGAATGAAACCACGTGAGCGAAGCAAGCGCAAAATCAGGTGAATTTTTTAAATTAATCCTGATACCTTAAATCAACGTGTCTGGGAAATAAGATCCACTACAGCTACATAACTGATAACATCGGTGGCCTAACACAATTGATTTGTCTGGGTATGCTAAAGACCGACTCTGACATATTACTGAAGTTTTGATAGTTTATATAAATTGACCCGCTTCATGATATTAGTCACTCAATTTACGTTACAAAAACTTCTTATTAGTAGGTATGAAAACAAACCATTCAGTAAAAAATGTAACACCGGATATTGCACATTTACACCTATCACCGGTAAACCTGGGTTCTTTGCGGTAAACCTGGGTTCTTTGCTGATGGATGATTATGATCTATGAATGAAAACGTTCTTGTTTGCACGAAATCATTGTAGTTAGGATCGTACAGTCACACATTTCTTTATGGTTTTGTCTCAATTGGTTTTAAAATTTCATTCAGAAATCTTGGGAACATATTGTTCCAAGCCAAAGAAAAATATAACCTCAATAGAAACAGCGAAGAATATCTCCAAATGCTGTAAGCTGTACTTCTAACATTTCTGTTGAAATGTATGTGAAAAGTATTCACACGTGCATGGGCATAAGTCAGCTAGAACAATAATCTTAACAACTTCCTTTATTTGTGAGGGTTTTTATGATAATTTTTGGTGGGTCAAAACTACAAATTGTTACCCTAGCTTCGGAATTCTTCACCCGCGTGTATACTCGCGTCAAAATTTTCCTACCCGTACCCGTGGGTAGCGTGCAGCGCTGCCTATACGGCTTTAACCATCACCAAAAATTTATAATTAGAGATATTCGGATACTAAACGGCCAAACAATTGAGGTACGCATGTATGCTTCAGCTTGGTCAATTTATGCATTCTTCTCCTTTATTATGTCTAGATTTCGCAATTTCCGAGCAGTCTGTTGTACTAAAACGTACAAGGCAACCAAGCGATAGCCGTCGAAATATGAATAAACTTGAACAAGAATATACTACCAATGAAATAATACCAATACCGTTGTCGAACAGTACTGCCAGCCAGTCAAAGCAATCACTGAACAACGAACCTGGAAGGCGAAGGTCAAGACATCGCGGTCATCGATTCCTAAGTTTCCCAGGCGACGGCAGCGCAATTTCAGCTGCGATATATTCATTTCAAGTAAGTATGCCAAACAAAATATGCTAGTTTTTTTTATTTCTTGGATAGTTTGTAAAAAGAAATATTTGTATATAAATGTCTATTAGTTATTGATGCTTGCAAACCCAAAATTTTTTTAACGAAGACAGATCAATAAGTGCGTTATTTCGTCACTCAATGCGCCCAATTGCATACTCTTGTTTAAATCATTGCATAATATGTTCTTTATATGGTATATCGTTCTTATAGTTGTTTTTACCTTGTTTGGTAGGGTTAAAAAGTTTAGGGGGGCATGGAAGGGTTTTTGATGACAAGAGCGAGGTTGAAACTGATCTGAAGAGCAAAATTATTCTCTCCAAACTGTCGGCCGGCTGTACGGATATATTTCTCAATTATAGTTATATCGAAATTCATTTTGAGTCTGCATCGAAAGCATCCCGGGCCTGCAGCCATGGATTGGCCAGCGGGAAGCGCAGATCTCCTGGAAGAATTTCAGCCCCCCCCCCCGCTTAGAAAACTTATAACCTTGCTTGTAAGTTATAGAAAACACTTGTATAACATTTCTGAAAAATCAAGGTGCCTGACTGGGCCATGGAGCTGAAGCATCTGCAGTGGCTGCAGGGTCGTCCGCAGAAAATATATTTGGGGCAATCACAATTGCAATTCAAGGTTGTTTACTTTAGGCTGAGTCTATTTGGAGGCACCAGTCAAACTTGGGGGGCATGGCCCCATTGTCCCTCAGTGAAGATCCTCTTGTGTGGCTGTAATTACCTTTGTCAACAAGGTACACGATTTACGAACTTTACTTTAAACGATGTGTTAATCTTTGTACTTGTATCTATTTTTATAGGGCGAGAAACAATTTGATTGGGCGAATAACGACTCAACCACACGACCAATGTCGTCGCTGGATACAGAAAGAGAAACAAAATATGCCGGAATACGCGCTGCAGGTTACATAAATGTTTAGTTAGAAATGCAATTAACTTTTAATTGTTACAGATGCGTACAAGGGGCAGGGTATTGTTCTCCAATAATAAGGTGAATTCACCATTTCAAATAGCCTCCGAACCAAGACCATATTTGTTAAATGCGTATAGTACCTGACCTGACATATCGCCACTTAGGAATAGGCTGTCAAACTGATAAATTCCTGCAATTGTGAATCTCAAAATTGGCACAGAATTAACGCAAATCAAATGCAAAAACATGTGATATACTTCGAGCCTCGCTATTCGCTGGTTCGAGAATTGCGAGGCTATATATATAAAACAAAAACGTTGTACCTAGGTGCTACACACATTTGAGAATGCGGATATTATGTGGGATTCACGTTATAACCGGGGCAGGCGGGACACGGTTTGTCCCATGTTGATTCGACGTCAGCGTTAAAATTCGGGCTCTTATATCGGGTCAACAGACAAAACTCGAATATCATATGATATTGAGGAACAAAAGTAACCTACAGATGATATTAGCAGACAAATACAACTTTTTGAATACGATATGGGGTATACAAGCAGACAATGTGTTACTCAATAGTCTAATAGGGACAAAACATGTCCCATGCTGCCCGGTTGTAACGTGAACACAGCATTAGAAGTGTCACAAGTCGCTATTGTAACACTTGTTATTAATAATCGTCGTTTGTAATTTCTGCGTTAAATGCGCCCGAAGACATTATATGTACAAAGTATACATACGTGCTCCAAGCCATTTGTCGAAGTCTCCTTCATGCATAGCGCATTTTTTAATCCAAAGAATCACCATCGCTAAAGTTTAGGCCGGGACTGTTCAGCCATATCGATGATACTTTTAAATTGGTGCTGTAGCAACGACACATGTCTATCATCTGTATTTTTGGTTTCAGAACAAATAGACAAAATTTTGGCTGCCGAGTGCGATATGGTTTCAAATGTTTTTGAAGACGCGGCAAGATCATGCAGATTTCAAAGTCATACCGCTGTCGCAGTTGTACATCAAGCTGAACAGAACGGTAAATGTATTCACAATTGCACCTTTGCCCTAGAAATTTGAAAAATCTAACATTTTTACGTTTGGTTATTATTTAACTATTGATATCTTATGGAACAGTTAACGTGGTTTACGGGTTTGCAACTGCATAACCAATTGCTCAAGCCGTCTGTCCTTTAGGGAACAGATGGTTGTTATTCAGTTCCCGTTTCGTTGCAATGTCAAAAAAGTTACGGTGTTTTTCTAAGAACACAACCGTTTTAGGTTGTTTAGTTTTTAAAACTGACGATTTATCTATTATCCAAGTTCGTGCCAAAAATAACTTATAAATGCCAGTTTAGCAAAACCTGACAGGTTACATTTGGCACGTGATGAATGGATTTCAAACCAAAATTAGGTTATAGTTGTTTTCAGCAACTTTTAACAGTTTTAAACAGTCAGCTACTGTTTCATGCATTGTTTGGTATATTTCGTGTACTGGACAAATAAGTTTGTATTTTGTTATTTCATATTCTGAACCAACGTCCAATTCGATCCGTACACCTCCATCAAAATCTTTCCAGTTCGAACTTCCGCATTTGTTGTCGCGTAGCTGCAAAGCGGTGAACTCTGCATCCACCATGTCCGGTCTTAACCTTTTACGAAATGGTTCGTACAAAGTGTCTTGCGAATTGCCACCCGGAAAACATGGCATTTTGGCACCAGATGATAACATGAACCATGACACTATTGTTAGAACCCGACAACAAGAGCCAGAAAAGCACTATCCTGAAACGAATTCTTCCGATAACAGCCGTAAAGAGACGGAAAATCAACGAGGAAATATCTTGTCAGAACGACGAAAAAAATCTGTGCTACAAAAAGACGGTTTGAGCAGTGCAAAGAAGATTGATATAAGACAGCCCGAGGATGCAATTCAAACGATTACCGATGTTAAACAAACAAACAAAGATGATGCCGAAATACCGACTGACAAGCAAAACGTTGACTTCAATGCAGAAGAACCAGAGAAACTTTATTACTTCCTGCGAACAGACTCATCAGAAGAATTTTCGGAGTTAAAATTGACCAAGCTGCAGCCACAATCGCTGAAACCGGCTGAAAAATGCAACAAAATTGACACCAACGATGATGCAAAGGTGCAGATCGGTTCCGCTAAAATAAAATACGTGGATGTTGAGCCAATGGTTTTCACATCTCCAGATGATACGCAAGCAACAAACTTACCGTACGCATGCGGTCGTTCGTCAAGTTTTGTTGAAGTTTCCAAATCTTTAACTGGCCCAACTGCTCAAATTGTAGAAGATCCGTCCGAATTTGATTCGCCAAAACGTCAACAAATGAAACGTGGAACCGGGACGCGTTCAACTGGTCGCTCGAATCCTTCGGAGCAAGTAAATCGAGTGAGCATTAGTAAAAACCCGTCAAAGGCTGGAGGCATTGTTATTCCGATCACTAAAGACTACCGAAGTTCAAAATCAAGCATGGAGAATGTGGAATTTTGTGAACAACCGGATGCTCCGTCAAGGTAGGCAATAGCTATGAATTTTGTCGAGTTGTTTTCACGTTTATTTCTGTCAGAATTGAATTTTTTTAAGAAATTGCTTATATTTTACAATTACTAATGTTAAGCTAAAACCCACATTGAACGGCGTTTTGCTATGTTACCTGTTTGGCGTTTTGAAAGTAGCTGCTTATTTAATGCGTCGTCCACAATATCTTGGATACGCGTTGTGGAATTTTGTATCGACCGTAGACGGTTGACGTCTGCAGTGAAACAAAATGGCAGTTGATGCTACAGTTTTCAAAAAATTTTGTAGATTTTAAAATTTTAAACTACAACTACTATTTTTCAACTAATTTCGATTGATGACTACTATCATTTTGAAAAGCAGCAAATGTTCTTGACCGACTTAACCAAATTGTAGAGATCGCATAGTCTTGCGTACCTATTACGTATAGTATTTATTGTAGACTGTATTGCTAGCTTAAGGTACGGATGGCAGCGAGTGTAAACTTTATTTATAAACTACAAACCGCCCCTTCTACCTTTTATTTTTAAACACTGAAAAAGCACAAAATATGCGGCCACCATAGTCGTAGGTACGCGCTATGAAATACGGTTGCTGTGCTTCGCAGATAGGGAGTCGTCTCAGCTGTACATTAGAAATTGATAGCAAGTGTGGTTTTTGAAATTTTGAGGGCAACCGTCTACGGTTTCAGATTGGAAAACGGTCATCGTAATCGGAGAGCATATTTGAAATACGGTAGTTGGCTGAAAGTAATAGTTTTAAAACAGTCTATAGACAATTGCTATTGAAAAATTAAACCAAAATTTTATTTCAAAAATTTACTTGCTAAAAATATAGAAGCAACTACGAGTGCTTTAAAAATTTTGCAACCACAGTTGTCGTTGCTAAACTAAGATCGTACCCGCAGACGGCAACCGTCTATGGTCGATGCCAAATTCCACAACGCGTGTTTCAGAAAATCACAATCAAATCTCCAGTTGAACAAGACATCATTGCCGGTGTTTACTTCTGACAATAAAGGGGGCTACTCGACGCCAAAGGGTTCTGAACTCTACGGCAACAGAGTGTCTCAAATTCGACATAGATACGAAATAACTACTCCGCCAAACATCAAACAATCTCGACTATTTTCCGTGAAGAAGCCCCCAGCAATTCCCAGCGGCGAAACCCGGATGCACCCCGACACCGCACGTTACCACATTCCGCAGTGTCGGAGACGCTCTCAGTTGAGTCATGAAATGGAAATTGAACAGCGTAGAACTCGACAAGCCATCAATATGGACCCAGTGACCAACAAGAACGGATCAAAACAATCACATATTACTATTAACAAATATTTAACACCAATACAGCAACTGCCAAACGAAAAATATTCTGCATTGGTAAGTTGGATGTGCTCAATCTTTTCAGACTACAACAGCAACTGAAAGTATAAAAAAGCAGACAAGCAGCCATCTAAACATGCTACAGGAAAAGTAAAAACAATTTTAGTAGGGATATATAGCGATTTCAAATGGATTACAAATTGTTTTATAGTTTCGTGGCGGAGAAACGAAGTTTTCCACAACCGAAATTTTCCCATCCCGCAATGTCTAGGCCCTCAGAAAATTAACTTTATGATTTTCAATAAAGGTATTTTGAATAGAAAACGTCCGTAAAACATTCCAGCTGCATCCAAACCAATGTTTACCACAACATAAAGCTTTAAAATATCGCTAGCAGACTTGTTCTAAAGAAGTAGTGTTTTTCAATTTAAATTGACTGTGGTTGCATATTGCATATACTAAACTTTAAATTTCATAGTTTTGGGCATATTTCTTTTCTTGCACGTCCTGAATGTACGGGCTCTGCGATGCTGTCAATACTGGTAGAACAGCCTTTTTACCTACATGTTTTTGCTGTGTGCCTTACAATTACGGACCCTACGCTGGAAATTTTCTGTGCGAAATACGATGAAGAGACGTTGCCAAAATTTTGTTTCGGGTGAATATATTAACCTCATGTAAAAGTTTTTTGCAATGTTAAACGAATATATCGGTATCGGTATCGGTGAAATTTAGGGTATCGGTATATGTATCGCTATTGTTATTTGTTATTTATGACCCCATATCCAGAGGCAGATCCAAACACTTCTGACTTAGAGAGGTGGTATGGCAAATGTTATGAAGCTTAAAAATTGAAAGGTTTGTCTTATCATTTTATCACCCATAATTGTCTAAGGGAAAAATTTTAAGGTTTTATCACAAAAAAATTTTTGAGGGAAAAATTGTGAGGTAGGGACCTTACCATTTTATAATATGAAAATTTAGAGTGGGGGGGTGTACGCCCCCTTCCGCCACTCTTTTCGAACCGCTAGTGCCCATATCGGTAATATTGCGTAACGTTTAAGCAGTGTAAGCTCTTATCATGAGGCGGTTGAGAATATCGAGTTAGGGCGGCAACTAATTTTGTGGCTTGGAAAAGTATTCTGCAAAACAAGCTGAATGACAGCATTTGTTGATACAAAAGTGAGAATCATGAAAAACTGCTAGACGCCCTGGTTCACTTGTTCACCACCTTTTGTGCTTGTGAGGCGTTTTTAGCTTATCAGGCACAAAGGTTGAACCCAAATTTGGGTTGGTTTTAAAATTCTACCGAAAACTTTAATATCCTGAGATGGCGACATGCACGCAATATCTTTGAAAGTTAAAAAACCAAACTTACAGTCGATGAAAAGGAAGGTTAGATTTCATAGCACGAGAGTAATATTTGTATCAACAGTCGAGGGTAAATTTGTCGCCGATTTCCAAATTCGGCAGTAAGATGTGCCGCTGAAGTATCCATATCCGTATCGTATTACTATCGATATCTAAATATTGGTATTGGTATATCGGTATTTTACAGTATTGGTTCAACGCTAGTTTTTTGCGAGCATGCAATCAGAATTTCAACTTGTAAACGCGTTTCTTCTCGTTTCTCCAGAAGGTTTGGAAGGAGACATATCCTTCTGCACACGCCATTTGTATACGCCCCTGAATCAACAGTCTTGGACGGACGATCATTTCTGTTCAGGATATATTAGACAATAAGCTTCAATGCTTTGATTGCTAGTAGATTTTAACGATGTTTCGGCACTTCTGGCAAATGCACGTAGCATACATTTATGTGCCTTATTATGGTTTGTTTTCTTGCAGGCAGAACAAGGTGTACCCTTTCTACAACGTTGTTTTTAAGTTCAAAATATTTTCCATACTTAAAATTTGAGGAATCTAAATACTTGACGCAACTGCCTGCTTTTATTAAATGCTTTTTCGCTAATTATTTTATTAATTAATAGCAGTGATATAGAGCAGTGTGATCCGCACAGGGACGCGAGAACAGAATATAGTAGAGGCGTCAAACAAGGGCAACGAATTGTCGAGTCGATAAAATTTCGGATTAAAAGTTGCCGGGTGACGAGTTGTCGAGCGACAAAATAGCCGTGATGCCGCATGAAACATATTTTCGCTACTTCTGGGACCAGGAAGAATTTTAGTATTAAAAAGCCTGCACAATTTTAGCATTAAATATTTTAAAATCTTTCATTTTAGTTTTGGCACGTTTTAGGGGTGTCAGTAACAGCTCTATTTTTAGGGTTGTCAGCTGGCATCACAGTTCCTGCGTGCCTTGGTCCGCAGTTCACATCGTTGGATGTGACTGACGACAAATAAACATATAAGAAATGGGGTAGAAACTGTCATTCTTGCAGCGGAAAGAAACAAACAAACAAACAAACACACTTTTTTAATAGTAAGGTTCATTTTAGAGATCCAAAACGGTTTCTGCTGGAACGAACTCAGCATATCGAGCATTTACCCAAGCGCAAACGGCTAATCTTGATTCAGTATGGTCCACGGCAAATCAAGTAGTTGCTTATTAAATGTGCTGCAATTATTGGACTGTATTTGTAAAACCGTAGTCGCTAATCGTAATCCTGTACCCAACTTAAGCGTAGTTTCCACACAACAAGACTACAGGCGCCCAGCGAGCAGACCTTTATAGCTAACATGATCCAAAATATATGTTCGCGTCTCTCATGCATGTAAAGCTGTAAAAATCAGCGACATAAAATCTATAGAAACTGCATGCTTATTAGTATTAATGAGAAATGAGGAAATTTTAATGCTTTAACGAATAACGTTTCCGGCTTATTACTTAGTTTAGAGTCTGTTAGAATTTGCACCAAGACTTTTCTACTCATTGCATGTTAGGGGAAGACGAAGTATTCTAGGGAGTATGTGTCGCTGTGTACCCACATTGTAAATTTTGAGAAATTTTTACGCCAAAGTCCAAAATTATAAATAGGTGTTTAAGATTAAACATTGCCTAAATTTTACGATGTTGTGCCAGTATGAGTTATGCGCAGTATTGCAAAACATACTTTTAAAACAGTGAATCAGAAATTTTCAAACTTTGATAATGCAGGATTAATAGACGTCATTCTTTTTGTCTTAAAAACGTTTTGTAATTCAGACTCAAACATGGACCCTTGACACTTACCCCTCGATCTTTTATGCTGGTGATCAGTACATTATGAAGATTTAAATTTAGCAAGAGCCGATGATGACTCTTAGAACGAACGCTGGTACATTTTAGCCCTGCGTAAAAATGCGTATATAGTATGCACTTATTTAATGGATCAAATCCGCTTTTGGTTTTAGTAATACAAAAACATTCGTTTTCAGCGCGCTCAAACCAAATGGACGTCACTGACGGATTTTCTTGCTAATTCAGTCAACTGCCAATCATACGAAATTGCACCAGAGTATCGTTACTCGCCAAAATCCATCTCTGCCGCTGAATCGTATGCCATTGGTCAGTACGCAAACAACGTGAGTTTAAGTAAAACCAAATTTTGGTTTAGCTACGTGCCCGTAGCCAGGGCCCCGATTCTTAGTCGAAATCAAACGCGTGTCTCTCGTAACATAGGTTTGCACCATGTCATTTTAGACTGGAGTCGTCTCAGCACCTGTGAGATGCCCAGGGACGAATCAGTTACCCCCATACCCCCAATTTGGGAGCCCACCCCTAAAGTGGCCCACACCCTAACCGGATAAAACAAAACCGCCGAAGTTTTAAAATGCGTATGACTACTCGCTCGCGAGTTTCGGTGGAGGCCACCCCTGTCTACTCGGCATTGGAGATGTCCTTTGGCAAAGTATCATCCAGAAACGCAGCAGATAACCAAAAGAATAGGGTACACATATACGGGGTGGCAATATATTGGTGAAGGAAACCTCCCCAGCGATGCGAGCGAAAAGCCATCGATATACTCTTGAATTATGCATTGTTAAACGGAATTATACCGAAACTGCAAATTTTTTGAACTCACGTGGCTAACGGTGTTTTTAGCCACCCCCTCGTGCTCGCGGCTCCCCTAGGGGTTACGGGGAATTTTGCCACTTCACAGCTTCACTGCCCTCTTTGCGACAACATATATTGAAGTTCGAATTATTCATTTTTCCTTTGCTCGAGATCATTTAAGTTTTAATTGTAATTCCGTTGTTCGATTGTCAGGGAAGTTTTTTAATATTGATTATATATAAGGTGGTTCTACTTTCATTCAATTGAAAAAGGTCAAAATTAATTTCAAACTTACAACAAATTAAGTCTTCGTGGTCTTTTTTAAAGAGCCAAAACCAAACAGAAATGAGCATACTTGACATGGTATATTAAACGAATCACTTTCTGCTGTTTTTCTAACGCTGTTTTAATTGATGAGCAAATGAAATATTTGACAAAGCATATGTCGTAGGCCAATCTGCTTTTCAGTTCAATTATCAATTGCCCTAGCCAATTTGTTACAGTGTTGTAAAACCAACGCTGCTGGTTAACGGTACTGCGTCTGTCCAAATAATCAAATCTGATTGGTCGAAGTAAAAACTGTTTAGCCTTAGCGAAACTGCTATTGCGCAAAATAGCAGATTGGCCAACGACATATATATATCTTGATAATTTATAGGATTTGAAACAGAAAATCGGACTCATAGAAAGGCAATCACGTAAGCCACATAATATTTGATCAGAGGCTTGCGAAAAACGACCTAAAAACGTCGAAATCACAATACATTTGTGTACTTCTACTCCGCATCAAAAATTTTGATTGACCTGTGGAACAGCATGGTTGGATTGTACGCGAGATATATTTCAAAGAAGTCAAAAGTATTGATCCAACTTTCTGTAGGGCATTTATCGTACAAGTAAATGTCTACTCCTTTGGCCCTTGTTAATTTTTAACGGCCAGCTCATTGAGAAACAGGAAAACTGGCTAACTCATAAGCTTATGATTTGACTCAGGTGTAAGTAAGCTTGATTTAGCCGTTAATGACAGGCACTTTCATTAGCATTGGCCTATTTTTTATACAGCGTATATTTTTTCAAAATAAACATATACTATCATTCGTTTAATTTTCACTTATTGGTACGTGAGCAGAGCACCTTCTTATGCAGCAACAACTCTAAAAATGTGATCTATGTTCCAAATCACTATTTGTCAAAGTTTATTAATTCGTCAAAGAACTTCACAATGTGTAAACTAAAATTAAGACAACATGCAAAAAACTGAGGTATGCGTTCGATTTTTCTTCGGTTTACTTTCATCATAAACGGTTAATTCCATTACACATTACGATTTTTTAAACCTTATTGGCACGTGTAAGCATTTGCTGCGAGAACTTAGCTGCAAATTGCACGCAGAACTTGCATTTTTCATCAGCCAATGAGAAAGCGGCTGCAATAAATTCCATGAACTTGCATGGTTATTCGCAAATATGAACTAAATTCCTAACTATGATTTTTAAAGAATTATATATTTGCAACTGCAAGTTTTTCGAACAGGAATATAGACAAAACTTGCAAGTGCAAGTTGTAGCTGCAAGTTGTAGCTGCAAGTTCTCGCAGCAAAAAATTGCACGTGTTAATAGGGCTTAAAGTGTCTGTTGTTGCGTTATCTTTGTTGTTTACTTACATGAAAACTAAAATGCGCTGCCTTGTTGTGACTCATCATGAACAACAATAGGTACACAACAACACATCTTCCAGCGGATACTTTACTTCTGGATCATTCCAAGGCATGAGAACGGCCACTAAAGTAAGCAAACGGATAACACCAACTGGACGGCTTCCGACTAACAGGCACGAGCGGTTGTGGCCAATGTAAAGATTGGAATAAGAACGTTTTTCTGCGGGACTGCAATAGAGTAAGCTTAAGCTTTAGACCATTTTTTGCTCAAGCTTATGCAATAGGTGCAAGATCATTGTTACGCCTAGGTTTGGCTAATTCTTAGGTTTAGGAATATACTTACACTGCTAATACGGCTCTATTCTATACATTGGTCTGGATGGTTGTGAATTTTAGCAGATATGCTTGTGTGTACTGCTAAGCTACGATATCAATATAAATATCAATTTTGTCCACTGCCCGAGTTTTTAATAGATAAAATTGGAAAATCGTTTCAAAGTTATGAAACATTTTCAAACGTATATTCTTAGGTGCGCTGATACTAGTAACTTACAAAACAAAAAGACATCGTGGGTCAACGGTTAATTTATGTAACAAAATGTAAAGTTCGCAGTATTTTTAACATTTGTCAAGTAACTGAAATGCTCTAAAACCATGCCTAAAGTTGCTAACCTCCCAGTTGTTTATATCTTAGTGACACTCTGTCTCACATAGTTTGATGACGAAGGTCGACAGCGAAAAAAATCTCATGAAAATGTGTGTACGACTTTTCACGCAAAAAATAGGAAGTAAACATTGACAACTAAAAGAACTCATAGAAAAGCGATCATTCTACATGTTAAGCTGTAGTTTGGCAACGCCTGAGAATAACCAGCGCATCTCGTGAAAATTATGCACTGAGTCTGCCACATCGGCATATACAAAGTAACAGATTGATTAAACCTTCAAGATTTGCAACTTTTCCGTACCCGTATTCTCAAACGTGTTTAGCTTTTAGAGATCGAAGTTAAACACTCTTCTCCCAGCACAAGTGAATTTAGAAAAGGATGACCTAAAAATTCGGTGTGAACTGTAAAATTTTGATATTCAGGCCGGCGAAAAAATTCAGTTTATGGGCAGCGCACCTCGCGGAACGGCCATCTCCGCCCCGCCGCAACCCACCCCGTGGGTCGCTCGCCCCACCTTCATGTCGGTTGTAGCACTTACTGTAGTGACCCAAATAAGAGGAGGTCCCCATTTTGGGTCCCAATCAATAGGAGTCCGTATCCCTAATAAGAGTCCGTAACCAGATAGAGTCTTTAAACCGAAATTAGAGTCCATAAATGTCAATTATTCCTCATTGTGACTCATAAAAGACTCCAGGATCAAATAAAGTTGAGTTCGAAACCTTAACGCGTACTTAAATTTTGAAAATAACATTCCAAAGCGTAACTTTGCATTATCGCTCAAGCTTTTGATGCAAAGCAAAAAACATTTCATTCACCGGATAGTGGTAATACCGGAAATATATAAGTAACGAAGGGTGGCAGAGTAACAGCCCATTACCGAATAACAGGGGAGTACCCTCTCGAGAGGCCCAATAAATATCAGTCTCCCTCGTATTCTGGTCACTACAGTATGACCAGTTGGTTATGGGTCATCCACGTTATGCGCTAATGTAATAAATTTTCCAACCACCCGGTAAAGACCTGTGTACAAATCGAAGCTGCAGCTAGCATGTAGGTACAATTTTGTGCGGTACGTAGGCACTATTAATTGTCCCGACACTGTCCGAAGGGAGTCGGGGCAAAAGGTAGAAAATTAAGTAAAATAAATAAGTGTATATATCTGTTTGTGTGGTGTTAATTTTCGGTGTATACGGTATTTTTTCTTTAATATTTTAGAAAGCTCGGTGAATGTTTGCATACCTCAATTTGGTTGGCAGAAAAATAAAACATCCATTTCCGTTTATTTTGATCATCCGTTTCCGTTATTACTATCCGTTTATAACCTGCAAGCGCCGGATCCAAGTGGGAACGGAGGCGCGCCAGCCCGTCATATCAGACGGTTTTTTACGATAAAATGTTAAGGTTCCTCCCTAACGAATTTTTAGATTAGTGCTATAGTGATTGCGTTTGGTTTTCGCTCACTTCGTTTGCGAAGTTTTTTCGCAAATGCGCGAGTTTGCATCATATATTTCTTTAACCGCCACTGCATTTCACAGCAATGCAATAACCAATTGATTCATGGTTAAATAAATACGCTTTTGGCTACGACGTAAATACAAATTATTGAATTGCATTGAAATATGCATGTCGATTTTTCTATGTTGTACAATAAAACTTGCCTATTTCTCGTACTCGGAAGGCAAATATTTTTCTACAAATCACTTTAACAGCGTCATTCATGCTCAGTGCAAACTTTTTTCAATCACACCAGCCAAATCGCAACCATGAATTCATCAAGCATTTCGAACATACATCGTGTATCTTTGTGTCGTTTTAAAACCAATTATGTACACTTTGCCACGATCCCCATCGTAGAATGATAAATTCGTCCGTAGAATTCCCATGTCGAATTTAAACTCCAAAGCTGGCCTGATGTAGCAACGCTGAGAATTTCAAATGCTCGCGACTCAGCTATGCCAACATCTTGCCTTGTTTGGAAGTTACTAATTTTCAAGTGTCAGTTTGCCATAATTGTCGTTCATGTATAATACGCCTTACTATTTCCTGTCGGCATCGGTTTATAAAGATTGATTCAATTAAATTTTTTCCTGAATTTAAATAATAAAAACAATTAAAAACTATAGTGCCGAATTTGCGGCATTCTGTTAATGAATGAATCTGAGATTGTTAAATCAAACCTGACATATTGCTGGTTTTTGAGTTAAAGGGCAATATTCTGAAATGCGTCAATTGCGGATCTGAAAATTGGCACAGAAGTAAAACAAATCAAATGCAAAAATTATGTTGATCAGGAGTGTCCGCAGAAAAATATATTTGGGGGCACCGAATAAATTTGGAGGACCTCTACAATTGCAATTCAAGATTGTTTACTTTTTGACCGAGTCTATTTGGGGGGCACGCAGCCAAATTTGAGGGGCACAGCCCCCCCACCCAGTTCCGTCCCGTGCGGACGCCCTTGATGGTGATCAACCTCACCATTCACTGACGCAAAGGTATACTTCAGCCTTTCTCCAGCTAGTGATAGGTGCTACCCAAGCTAACGAATATGAACCAATTATCATTCATAGTTAAAGCGGCCAATGTAAAGAACAGGGGCAGCACAGTATTATAAGCATATGGCTACACCTAATCCTAAGCCTAAGCTAAGCAAAAAAATTTGTCTAAAGCTTAAGCTTACTCTTTTCTAGTCCCACAGAAAACCGTTCAGCCCGTGTTCTTTACATGGGCCGTTAACCCCTTCTCACATTGAGTTGCCTATAGGCAGCTCAGTGCAGTGTATATACGTTAAATAGTATATATCGCACTGTGTTTAACAATTGCAACACGTATACATAGTACTAAATCACCACAAGACGTGAATGCCCCCTCGGGCTCGAGCGTCAAGCTCCTATAGCTGAGTGGTGATGCTATACGCCTCCCAATCCAGTCACTGGAGTTCGAATCCTAGCATAAAAGTAGGTCTTAGGGGAAACAGAAAATATTCATGTGAGAAAAGGTTAAAGCAATGAAGTTTTGCGGTTAATGATACAGAAATCTTATTTGTAATACAATCATCTAGTAACCAAATGGAACTCAACGCTGTACGCCAGTTGAACAATTGCAAACAAGCTGTGCTGTTGACGTGGTAGTAGCCAGTGACACATCAAAAGGACGCGAAAGAAGCTTGTTGCCAGATTATCAAATCCAAGTTTCATAGCATTTAATGTCATAAAATTGAGTTTAGCTTCTCGTTCGCTTTACTCAACGCAAGGTTTCTTCTACTGCCATATATCGCGCTTCCCGTAAGTTTACCCTCGTTATTGCATAGGCTGCGCTACTGGCAGTGTCCATAGCTGTCGCTGAAGTAAACGTACCAATGATACTAAAATTTTATATTTTCTATAAAAGTTATTTGACGAGTTCATAATGTAATTTTTCCAAAATTTTACGAGATTAACTGTATACGTCAGCGCAATAACACACAGTAGCGCTTCCCGTAAGTTTACCCTCGTTATTGCATAGGCTGCGCTACTGGCAGTGTCCATAGCTGTCGCTGAAGTAAACGTGCCAATGATATTAAAATTTTATATTTTCTATAAAAGTTATTTGACGAGTTCATAATGTAATTTTTTCCAAAATTTTACGAGATTAACTGTCTACGTCAGCGCAATAACACACAGTATAGCCAACTAAACAGTACTGATACATATTATGTTGGAAAGATCTTCAAATTAAAGTACTACAGAACTCAAACTTTTTAGATATTTTTACAAAATATTTTGCTAATCTTGTAAATCCAATGAGATGATTATTTTACCGTTTTAATATGACTTGATTTGATACCTACGTCGACGTTCGCATGCCTATATGGCATAAAATTGAGCGATCAACAGAGGCATGATCGTGCCGGTTCCATTTCCACACAATTGTCTCCGTCAGTGTAGTAGATACCAGGAAAATAAGTTTAAACTATTGTCAAGAAAATATGCAACTGAGATCCCGCATTGATTGGATATTCCCTCTGCACATCCATTAGGATTTTCCGTGAAAATATATACTCGACGGCTGTTTTTGCGGGCTTGCCATCTGACCAATTGTTGCCGATAACAACCATCAATTTGTTTAAATATATTTTTATTCAGCATTAATGGTGCATCGCTTGATAGCGATACGTTAACATCTTGCAAGTTGACGAGGAAACGTGTACTAATTTGGCAAACTGTCCGTTGTAACAAGCTCACGTTTCACTGCTAGATTCAAACCTTACGTATGCTGAACAGGCGACCAAATACTGTGTGAAAACAAGTTTTTTTGCAGACTATGGCACAGATGGAAATGGGGTCTAGGGACTCGTGGAGCGCGTTGGGGAAAATTTGACCGCTTCATAAGGCAGGCCGACGCAAACGAGGCAACAAAAATCAGGAGATGAAATTATTATAGTTTTGAAAATTTCACCGCAAAACTAAGGTGAAAACTTTTTCGGCGGATTGACCATCTAAAAATTTTATCATTTATTTACTCTTTCAGATCCGCCGCTTGCTACTGCATTCGATAGTACTGAATAAGTGAACGTCGCGAGAACATGAAAGATTTACACCGTTAATCATTAAAAACTAAAAAAAATATGACAATGAATATGAAAATAGGTCAAAATCTGTTAATTAGTTTGCTCAGTTACTGCTATTTCACTGGGACAGTTGGAGTGCGTCTGACTCGTAAGGCAAAAACTGTGTGTGGTCGAGCATAAAAATTTTCGAACCTAAATTATCCCGTAAGTTATTTTAAAGCAAAACAGATTTTTCTCGACATTTCAGAAATTCCGGGGGTTATATTACTTACCTTCCTTGTATACGATTCTAATGGTCTCTCAATTAATAATATATTTACTGATATAGCAAGACAATTTGGTTATTCAAACTGGCGCGTAGCCAGAGGTCTATGGGATTCTAAGCTACAATCCATGAACCAAAAAACGATTTGCGTCTGTTCCAAGTAGATTTAATATTAAAAATTCCGCCAAGCTTCTGCCTCGCTTTTAACACAGACGATAAGGGCGAATTTGGACGATCTAGCGATTGAATCAACGTTTGAAGCCCACACAATTTTTTCATTTTGACAAATCGATTTAAAAATTGTGACAAACTTTATTGTTTAAAACTAAACATTCACCGTAACTCATGATTGCCTGGGATCCTACTGGCAGCTGATAGTTACGTAATACAGTACTGTTCACCGAAAGTTGATGATTAAGTCTTTTCCAACGCAAAATAAGACTACAAAAAACGGCAAAACTACAAGCTCTGGCACCCGAAATGTCATGGATATTAGTTTTCAATCCGAGCCTAACGATAAACAATGAATTAAACTGTATTTTAGTTAAAATTAAGAATCATATATACCTTGAAATTTCAAATACATACTTCAAATAACTTGAAGCACACACGATGCGGCAACAAATTACATTCTGAACCTAAAAATTTAAATGTCATCAAACTTCGATGTATTGTTGCTCACTGATTGAACAGCTTCTGGATTGGAAACATGCATAACGCAACATTTAAAGTTTTGAAATAAAAATATATTACATGCCAGCAGCCGAATATTTTTGACAATTTAAACAGTTCCGATTACTGTACTAACAACAATCCAGCGGCTGTTCCAAAAAGAGGCTCAGGTAAAAGAGGCTCATGTAGTTTGAATCCCCCGTTGAAATAGCAATTTTTCTAAAAACTTTACTCTTTTTAAAGTATTTAATTGCTCAATTTGGGCATGCTTTAAACCTGTTTCGCTACGAAACTTATAAGCATTTACTTTGTTCTACAACAGACGGTAAAATTTTAGTGAAACAAATGCGTAGTGATGGACACTGGATATCCGGATATATCCGTTAGGCTTTGAATATAAGGATATTAATTGTAACTAAGGTGACAGCAGCAGTTCCGATTCGACATCAAATTTTGCCAAATGTTCAAGATTCAGAATCGAATTTTTGCAATCGGATTTTAAAAGTCGAGTTCAAGCAATGTTCGGCAAAACCTGTTTGTGTTTTTTAAATTAGGTTGAAAAGATTAAACTTTTTGGGAAATGTTTTAGCACTTGCGGTTCGCGACATATATGCTTGTTTCCATGGATTAGGATTTCGCAATCCGTGTCAAAATTCATATGTTATATACTGCTGCCTCCTCGATAACACTCGGCTTGCTAACAGCATGGTGCAACTGGAGGTATAAAAACCGAAGTTGGAAATAACAAATTTTGTTGGAGCCGGAGGGAAAATAAGATTAGCAACGAAAATGTTGCGGAATTTGCTGATATTAATACTTCTCTGATGTCAAAAATTGGTTTTAAGCTCCCTTCTTGAAAAATCTCAGCAATCAAAGCTTTCCAAGTAACCGTAAATCTGCAACCAAGCTGTAACTGAACAACGCAACTTTACAAAAATACGAGAAATTACATTACCAAAATCGCCCAAGCCCAAACTCTCGGAGAAAATTCTACTTGAGTCGAAGGTCAATTTTTGCGCAAGGACCTTAATCAGACCCTCAATGTGGGCGTTGGCTAACAGTCATGATTATCATGTTACTAAATCAGGAGTCAGAAGAATTTCGCAAAAGCGTTCTGCAACTAGGAATATATACTTATAACCCGAACTTCGCTCATGAAATTGTTGTTTTACTGCGACAGTGTGATTAGTATTAAACTATTTAGGTACAAAACTTAGATTAATACATACGGAAATTTTGAAAGTCAAAGAATGCTAAAGTGGCATAAATATTCAGCGAACTTCAAAAAGTTCACATGTAACACGAAACTAGTAAATAAATCACAACTGAGTTTTTCAATTTGAAACTAAGAGCGTTTAGAAACCAAAATCAACCGGCGGTGATAAGTCACAAACGAATTGAAATTCTAATACGAATTGAATAATAAGCTTCAATTATTTAAAATTGGAAACACTAAAATTGAAATATGCAACATACATTTACTTATATGGATCATGCTTGCGAATTCCGGTTAAAAATTATCAGGATGTTTATTGGGCAAAAATGCCGAATATTCGGATTGTCACAATAACAACAAAGGTAAGAAGAGTTTGAATTTTATTTTCTGTTAAATCACAATGAACCAAATTTCTGGTGGTCAAAGATTAGTAAATTTTTACCAGCACTTACTGCGGATAGCGTATCCAACTATGACCATAACGCCACCCATGCCTCCATACTGGGTTCCCATAATTTCGATTCTGCGAGCCATTATTAAAATAACCATAGACAACAAGTGTGTGACAATAATTGTAAGTTTTTTTACTTCATTGAAACTCTTTCTGCTCTGGCTAGAAATTAACAAGCTATTATAATATAAAATCTATATTTCAATCAAAGATTATGGGTCAAAAAATTTAACAATTACCCGGTTTCGTTTCACATGGCAACGAAATACGCTTGTTTAAAATGCGACAAACTCATTATTGCGTTTGAAATGCAAAATGTTGATTTAACTAAACATTTTAAATTAACAGAGCATCCCTAATAAACGTATACACTGGCTTTGTTTACCTTTCTGAGAATATATAATCTGTGGCTTGAGCATTGTGTGCGGTTAAACAAATAAATGAGTATTTCAATTTAATACACCAAACGTTATATTTCGGGAGCTTTACCCAGTGATCGGTTCCTGAAATATATAGTATAATATATAAAATTGTATGTTTAACAATATGAAATGCACTTTGGTGAATTTTAAATTCAAGAGGGTCACCTAGTAGTAGTCATACAAACAATTTATGATTCAGTGAAAAACTTAATACTGCGTGTGAATGAATGATCTGGTGACGCGTGTCTCAAATTTATAACCTAACATATCCCTAAATGTATTTGTTGTAAAACTTTTGCAAACTTTTGATAGCCATGGGCGTTCCGAAAACTGCCCAGGCGAGGCTGAGGTCACCCTATCACGAGCAATGAGTGCTTAAAAGTTTACATTAAACACCAAAATTACTTTTGGTCTTGCTAGCTTCGTTTGCAAAATATGATAAGTCAAATTGACTCTGTCCGAAATAAGCCTTGCGGGACTACACAAACTGAGTCAAGTGCAACTCCACCTGAAGCAAACGCGTCTGACTTTGGCGGCGTTGAATTTGACTCAGTTTGTATAGTACCGTAAAGCCTATTTCGGAGAGAGTCAATTGAACTTACCATTTTTTGCAGTGTAATTAGTTGAGTTCTCGCTTCACTCGCAAGGTATTCGATCAACTGCTGACCGTATCGGAAAAACTGCAGTTGGTCCATATCAATTTGCATCAAAACAAATCTTTTAACATGTTTCCGAAATTGCATGAAAGAGCCCATGATTCACATTTCTTGGCGTATCACTGTTGACAGATAGGCGTTGGGGTTGCAAACAAGCATGTAATGTTTTTGTAAATAATACTCGCCTTGGTAATTAGGCATATATCATAAATATTTTTGTTCCTCAAAATGCTTATTAACTTGCAAGTATTGAATATTTTACTTCTTTGAAATCAGTCAAGCAATGTTTTCGTAAAGTACCGCAACCAGCATTTCTTAGCAGATGGGGCAAGAAGATTTCTATGATGTCTTTAGAATGCATGAATGCCTATAGTATATATACCTATTTAATAGAAGTTAGCAAACTGTAGTAAAGCTGTTCATAGCATATCGATTAAACATTTTTCCAGAACATTTTGTTCGTTATTAAAAATAATTGAAAATCGAACGCCATAAGCCATCCCCAGCGCCTCATAAAGTATAGATGGAAACTCATTCAAAGATCACAGAGTAATAAATACCGCGAGTTAAACAAATACAGTTAAATGATATACAAATTGTGTCAAATCAGTAATAATTTGCCTAAAATAGGCTACATGTGAACATTTAGAGCATTAAATAACACTATACTACAAAATTCACAACCTTGCTATTTTTCGCATTAAATACTCGACGGGGGTGCAATCCCTCTTCCTGTTTGTTTCCCCTAGAAAAACAATCGAACGAATCGCCTCTGCGCCCTCCCCCCCGATATAGGTACAAATAGAACAAGGATATGAGATTGGTGTTTGGACCTCAATTGACCGTTATTACAAATGAGCCACAGTAAAATATGGCGCATAAGCTATAAATGTTATATTTCTCGGGCACAATAAATTAGCAAGAAATTGATTTTATCCCTTTTGCATAAAATAATTCGCATTTTGTCTGCAGAGGGTTTCACCAAATACTTTCTACCATGGTTTATAAGTCGCGAGCAGTAAAGAAAACAGCGCGTTTGAAACGCCTCTCTTATAATTAATAACAGAGCGCAAACAGACAGTATAACAGAGATGGTCACAAGGTCGTTTCAAAAATTGCGGAAAACATAGCGGATAGAATAGCAGAAATGGAAACAGAAAAATGATTATTTGTAAAGTTGTTGTTGAATTAGCCTTTAATGTCACACCGCTACACGACCTTCAAAGTATTAAAACAACTTGATTTGAAAATTTTTTCACTTAATTTGCTTAAAATTGGCACACTGAACACAAAGTCCAACAAATTTCAAGTTTTCACTTGTACCATTGTTTTACTTATAAAACTGTATACCTCAGTGACGACTGATATTTATTTGGCCTCTCCAGAGAGTACCACCGCGGTATTCCGTTACGGACTGATATTTATTTTTAACCCGCCCTCTACCGTTTTTTGTTAGTTGCACCTAACACCCGTCTCTTATGTCATTCTCTGTTTTGGGCAGACCTTCCACAGCATTTTTGTTGGTTGCTCTGTCGGTTATTTTAGGTCATACTTAGGAATGTACTTTCCAAACGTAAGTACGCTTTAAGGTTTCGAACTCAACTTTATTCGGTCCTGGAGTCATTTATGCGCTACAATTAGAAATAATTGACATTTATGGTCTCTAATTAGGGTTTAAGGACTTTATCCGCTTACGGACTCTTATTAGGGATACGGACTCCTATGATTGAGACTCAAAATGGGGACGACCTCTTATTACCCCCCTTGTATTCGGGTCACCACTAAATACTGACTCATTTCAGAACTCTTAGTTGAATGCCTTGCCTGTAAAACAGGTACGAGATTCCACAAATATTTGTAGCTGAATTAAAAAAATGACTTTCGCGAAAAGAAATGTAAATTGTCTAAATTTCATATGCAACAAACATGATGAATTATTAAATTCGCGATGTTTATACAGCTAACCGACATTGCTTATGGCTGTTGTGTTGCATATTGTAAACCTGGAATAGGAAGCTTCGACGATTAGTAACATGCTTGCCAACGTAACAATAAATCACGAGCCGGATCTAAGCATTCGGTCGTAATGCAGCACAAACGCAAGCATGGGTGGAGCTTATCAACCCCCAGGAAGAGGTCTCACACGACACCATCAATCAAATATGTTTTAGATGAAACAAATACCGTTTACAGTATATATTTTCGAACGCGCAATATCAAGATATCAAGCAATTTGGATGATAGTTTACCCGCAGTTGCGTTAAAATTGTTTTCTAGACCACCGTCCAGTGTTTTTTGAGTATTTATATAAGTGTTTTTGAATCAGTTTATGTTAATTCATTAAGCATATAAATAACTATTTCAACGAAACTGATCTAACTCGTGAAATGATTTTTATTAGCTTTACTCATCCATTTAATATATTTTAGTATGCAAAGAGCTATGGCAGATGCAGAAATTCGCTGGGGCGCAATATGTAATGGCGAAAAAAATTTAAAAGCTAGAAGCGAAACGCAATTTTAATACTAAAATCATTTGTAGGTGACCCGAATCCGAGGGTAGAAATAGGAGGGTGTCAGAATCAATTGGAGTCTGTATTCTTAATTATTAACTAGTACGTTATAGTGAATAGAGTGCATAAGTCCTGCCCTATAAATTAGAGTATATAAAACATACACAAATGCAGAAAAATTGCCTAGGCTGTTCAAATATGCAATAGACAGTCAGACAACTCGCATAAACTTTATTAAAGCAAGAAAACAAAAATGCTTCGGACCAAGTAAGTTCTGCCTAAAAGGGAGAATATAAAAAGGAAGGGTGTTGAGTGCAACAACCATGGAATGAATTAAAAAACAACAGTCAATAACCGAACAACAGGAAGCATCGGCAGAAGCAAAATAAATATCAGTCCCCTCCTATTCGGGTCACTACAATACATGTATATGTCCACGCAAACAAAGCCGCTTGACAAAAGCGCACTCAAATAAAATGTTTTGTTGCACTGTGCCATACTGTACTATTACAAATAGAATCGGTGGTGAATTATTCGGTTCGATGTAACGTGATACTCGTCATATCAACTTGAACTGAACATGACAGGTTTACCATCAAGTACAATTTGTTAAATTCGAAGGTAAGTTCCCGGCTTACGTTGACTATAGTACCTGCCTACTAAGGGTAAATTTTAGCTAACTATAAAAACCTAAGCCTAAACATAAGCCTAATTCTGAGCTTAAACCTACCGAATCTCTCGTCATCCAGTGGGTAGGTCCTTATAATAAACATGGGATAAAGTTTGACTCTAAGTTTCAATAAATATTCATTGGATTTATGTAATGCCAAACGTTACAAAAAATATTCTATGTATCGCTGAATTCATGCTGGTGAGGTTTAACTGAACGCCCAGGAGCAGAGAACGGCAAATAGAACCGATGTTTCGAAAGTTGGATTTCCGTATCGTACTTTTTCTCTGAAAATTTTTTAAGTTTCTGTAATATTAGTTTTTCTGATTAATTAAACATCGCGTCGTTTTTAATTATTTTCGGTTTTTTAATTGCAAAAATTTGCTAAAAAAGCATGAAGAAAACTTGACAAAGCTGCATGAATAATTGTTACATTTTAAAACTTTGTATTCGGGGCTGTAGTCGATTTATTTTCCTTTACCACTCCAGTCTGACAAGAACTCAGCAGCGAATGATCAAACAACAAAAAAGGTCACCTGCCGGGGAGACCAAAATATTTATATAACAGATGACGATCCCTTACAAGAGAAGCTAGCGCGAAGCCAAATGTGATTTCAGCGCTAAATCTTGATGCAAATTTTTCGTTTATAAAAATCTCAGTAAAGCATACCTAGCTACAATATATGGTAAAATTTAAACCGAAAACATCAATTGACAACTGAAACTGCCGCGATAGTACAAATTTTAAACTATTCCGCATGCTAAACACATAATTCACACGAAACAATGCCACAGTATTCGATAGCTAACAACAAAACCCTGCCCTACATGAAGCTTGAGACCATTACACATTGCGTTTTCGCTCTGAAAACACGAGAATGCATCTGTACAATGTCTCCCCGTACACAACTCAGTTCCATCACTTTAGTTTGCGTACCCATTTGTAACTCGATCCAAATGAGTACAAACAAAAAGCTTTTTGGAAACCTTACAATGGTTTGCTGTATACAGCGAAACGGTATATGAAGGACATCCCGTGAAATTTTAACAGATATGAGAAATGAAGGAACTGCAAGAGATAGAAGCGACAAATACGATACGTATGTTGGCAAAACTTAGGAATATCTAAACTGAACTTTAAAAACAAGGGTCAGCAACGTTGGATCGTGGAGTTTTTAATCGCTGGCGCTATAGAAGTCGCCGTCCGCCACTGTGCGGTATCGTACACGAGTAATTGCTAACGCCAACGGAGAAATACTTATCGAAAAATATTTACATATGAGTAATTAAGAAAACTTTAACGAACGCAACAAGACACTAAATGTATATAGCAATAGCTGGCCGGTAACCTGTTCACCTTGCTAGAGGGGTGAATTTTTTCAAGAGGGCATACAAGCGTTTTCAATGACTTATAAGCTAAGTTGAACAATTACTAGAGGGGCAAAATTTTTTCACGGGCGGGGGGCTGAGCTCCCCTGCCCTGCCTTGGCCACAAGCCCGAGCCGTAGCCAGTTATGCAAATTTATATACTAAAGAATATTTAAACTTCAGTTTAAAAACAAAAATCGGCATCATTGGTACGAAATTTAAAACTTTCCAAGCATTTGTTCTTAGTAAACAAAAATGCTTTAATAACATGTTAAATTTAATGCACGAACGTGCAATATGGCCCGAACAGGCTTTAACTAGGCTGTTCCATTAATGAAATGAAGAAACAACCCAATCTGATCGGTTCTGTGGCACCAAAAATTATATTGATATTTTTATAAAGTACTCAATTTAAACAGAGTTACTTGCACATAAACACAGTTTTAAATGAAAAATACTTTTTAATATGATGATTTGCAGCTGAAAAGTATCTCAAAGTTTGTGTCGAATGGTGATAAATTTGTTATGATTGGACCAGCAACTCACGGGTTATAGTCGAATAACTATTCTAAGTTAAGCAGCATCAAATAGAGCGCTCCATGAAAATTTTGCCGTGCATTCAGTGGGTCTCGAACCATCGACGTGCGGATTACCGGTGGGTCCGTCGCTCTAACCACTGAGGTCGCAGCCATGTAAACGTTTCGCTACAATGGCTCTACATTCATTCCGATAGTTTGGTGCTACAAGATACGTGTACGAATACGCCACGAACAGATGGAGGGTGTCTCTCGCAATTCTCAACGGACAACTAAGTTTACACTCTGCCGACGGCCTAGTTATAATAGCTGTTAAAAATTCATCTGATCGCAAACATCTAACAGCGAGCGACTCAGCTCTGCAAGCTGCGTTGCATGATATTCAAATTGCACACATTTCTAAATAAAATATTGTCTCGAGCAAGTACTCTGATGCCAAAAAGTCGCTTTTTTAAAAAATTCAAATTTCGACGTAGCATGAGATTACGTCGCAACACAATGCAAAAAACTTTAACCTCCTTCATCTTTGGCAAGCACGACGCGAGCAGGCGTGCGCTTACCGGAAAACAGGCCATTGATCATTGCGACTACTTTTGGGTGCTACCGATGACTATCATTTTCTGACAACCCAGTTTGATACAACAAATTTTGATAATTAAGATTTGTTAAAATGTAACGAGCCGAACTATTTTTAAAAATTTTCATCCTTATACAGACGAAATTGAAGATGAACCTAACGCTACAATTAATTCGAAGAGAGCAATGAATTGCCTAAGTAGTTTTTCAAGCTAAAAAGAAGCAAAGCCAAAAGGAATGCAAAATTTTATATTATTTTATTTAACGATATCAAAAATTACAGCATTATTGAAAGACTTGTTGCTAAGAACACTGCATCCTTTAAAATCTGGAACTCCAACGATACACGAATTTTAGACAGCGTTCAATCCAAATTATGGGCATACACAACAAACTAACGACACGATAAATTGGTATATATTGTAAAACATTTAAAAATGTCAACGTCAGTGTCGTAAATCTCGCAGAAACTTTGGCTGGTTTAATAACATAGAGAGCCAAACCATCGAGTCTATGAACGAAATTATATCTATATGTTCCAGGGTACAACCGGAGGTCTGCCTCCGGCCCCGGCTCCGGCATAAAATCGGCCTACGGCTCCGACTCCGGCTCTGGTAGAAATTTTGACGGAGGTCCCGGCAATTTCGGTAGTAAAATTTTACATAATTTTGCAAAATTTATCTGTTTAGCGTGTTTCGTTTTATTTTGTGCCGATTTTCAGTAAAAAAATTTTCGAAGTTTCGCAGAAAATCAGCGTAATACCAAACAACTTAACAGCATATTGCAGATATTGGCTAAAATTGACTAATTAACCGTCATTTTTACTACCTAATTTCACCTCACCTCCGATTTCGGCTCTGGCTTTAGCAAGTTTCGTTGACCTATGGCTCCGGCCCCGGTATTTTTCACCTCCGGTTACACCCTGCAGGTTCTAACAGTAGTGCACTAAGCAGTATTTGGAACACTATTATACCAATATGTTAGAACCTCCAGAGGTGAATAAAATAAAATAAAATTTGCAAAATTTTCAGTCAGTCAAAATGGCACTCGCTAGCTCGTGAAAATTATTGTAAAAGCTAGAAGTGATTCTGCAACAAAACACTTTACAAATGTATGGAATACAAATAGGAACGCTATCATAGAAGTCAAGCTTTCCAAAATGCGTTTTCAACTCTTGAGAAACTGTTCGGCACATCTGTTAACTTTAAACTTCACACAAATAATTTAAATATTGTGGAAAAATTTTACTGCAAAGCTGTCGCTGCAACAAATAAAATGTCTAAAATATAGTTACACTTTAGTAGCCGGATAAATGCATCCAGTTAGCATTTGACAAAAGAAACCCCTGCTTTTTTAATGTTGTAAGCAACAGTGTGGCGTTTACGTGGGACAGAAATGATGATGGTGACAAATCAAACAATAATTTGGCTCCTATATATCAAAGTATAGCACCTACGATAGATCGTATATATAAAGTTCGAATAGCCATTGGAAAATCGAAATTGGCATATATTCACATTCACTGCTCCTACAGGTGAAACATGTTCTTACATTTATAGGTTCCGGAACAGTATTAAAGCATATCCAAGCCAAGCTAATCCAAGCCTAACCGGAGAAGAGCATATTCTAAGCCGAAGCAAGCCGAGCAACGAAGAAAAAAAGGAAAACTAGCACCCCGCCCACAAAAAACGTTCGCCCTGACCAGGCCCATAAATAGGCGGCGGCTAGGAATATGCTTACGCTACGAGTCGAACGCGCAATGGACGATACTAAAGACCGCACGGTAGAAAAGTAGGAAACATCGAAAGGGGCGGAGGAGTCAAGCACCGTACGCCGAGGAAAAGGGAAGAAAAAGAAAAAAAAGCCACACAGAGATAAACAAATGAATAGACGAAAGAACAACACACCCAGGCAGAGGGAGAACGCGGACTGCGATAGAGACCAGGAGTAGCGGCGGCAACAAACACCGCGGGGGGAGGACGCGGCGGCGGGCCCGGGAACCAGCCCCGCCGAAAGATAGGGCAGAACGCGTGAAACGGAAAAGGCCAAAACCAAAGCGGAACAGCAACCCGCACGCACACACGCGCAAAAACAAGGCAAAATAGAAGAGATAAACCAGATATGCCAAATAAGCGGGCGCCAAGACGGCAACGACAAGGACAGCCAAGCGCGCATGGCGGGGAGCGGGCGCAGGCGCGAGTGACCTAAAAAGAGGCACAGCCAACCACGCAAGCGGGGCGGAAAGACACGCAGAAATCGACAAAAAAAGTCAACCAGGGCAGAACGGAAGGAGGAAGCTGGACAGTGCAGTAATAGTCTGTAGGTATATGAATGAGCACAGAAGGAAAGAAAAATAAAAGGTGTAATGTAATAACTGAAGGGGGTGATTTGACAAAAGAAACTAAACTCAATGATACGGGCGTACGGGAATGGACTCACTCAGCGCACACTTTAGTAAATAGGAATATTTCACTACGTTCTACCGTGCGAGTCAATTATGATAGGAGTACAGTCCGATAGCAGAAAGGTCGTACGGGCGTAAGCATATCCTAAGCCAAAGCGAAACAATTGGGCTATGTAAAGATAAGGGCGGACGTTGGTGGGAACAGAAAGGAGAATGCTTAAGTTTTACACTAATTTTTTGCTTGGCGTATGCTCAGGCTTAGGCTTCGGCTTAGGAATATGCTCATTCTCACGGTTAGGCTTAGGATTAAGCTTAGGCTTAGGAATATGCTTATAATACTGTTCCGGAACCTATAAAAATGTAAAAAACATGTTTCACCTGTAGGAGCAGTGAAATGTGAATAATATGCCTAATTTCGAAATTTTCCAATGGCTAATTCGAACTTTATACGATCTATCGTAGGTGCTAAATACATTTAAGAATATATAGGAGCCAAATTATTGTTTGATTTGTCACCATCATCATTTCTGTCCCACGTAAACGCCACACTGTTGCTTACAACATTAAAAAAGAGGGGTTCTTTGTCAAATGCTAACTGGATGCATTATCCGGCTACTAAAGTGTAACTATATTAGAATTTATTGTTGCAGCGACAGCTTTGCAGTAAAATTTTACCACTAAATTTAAATTATTTGTGTGAAGTTTAAAGTTAACAGATGTGCCGAACAGTTTCTCAAGAGTTGAAAACGCATTTTGGAAAGCTTGACTTCTATGATAGCGTTCCTATTTGTATTCCATACATTTGTAAAGTGTTTTGTTGCAGAATCACTTTTAGCTTTTACAATAATTTTCACGAGCTAGCGAGTGCCATTTTGACTGACTGAAAATTTTGCAAATTTTATTTTATTTTATTCACCTCTGGAGGTTCTAACATATTGGTATAATAGTGTTCCAAATACTGCTTAGTGCACTACTGTTAGAACCTGCAGGGTGTAACCGGAGGTGAAAAATACCGGGGCCGGAGCCGTAGGTCAACGAAACTTGCTGGAGCCAGAGCCGAAATCGGAGGTGAGGCGAAATTAGGTAGTAAAAATGACGGTTAATTAGTTAATTTTAGCCAATATCTGCAATATGTTGTTAAGTTGTTTGGTATTACGCTGATTTTCTGCGAAACTTCGGAAATTTTTTACTGAAAATTGGCACAAAAATAAAACGAAACACGCTAAACAGATAAATTTTGCAAAATTATGTAAAATTTTACTACCGAAATTGCCGGGACCTCCGGCAAAATTTCTACCGGAGCCGGAGTCGGAGCCGTAGGCCGATTTTCTGCCGGAGCCGGGGCCGGAGCCAGACCTCCGGTTGTACCCTGGAACATATCGATATAATTTCGTTCGTAGATTTGATGCTTTGGCTTTCTATGTTATTAAACCAGCCAAAGTTTCTGCGAGATTTACGACACTGACATTGACGTTTTTAAATGTTTTACAATATATACCAATTTATCGTGTCGTTAGTTTATTGTGTATGCCCATAAATTGGATTGAACGTTGTCCAAAATTCGTGTATCGTTGGAGTTCCAGATTTTAAAGGATGCAGTGTTCTTAGCAACAAGTCTTTCAATGCTGTAATTTTTGATATCGTTAAATAAAATAATAATACAAAATTTTGCATTCCTTTTGGCTTTGCTTCTTTTTAGCTTGAAAGACTAATTAGGCAATTCATTGCTGTCTTCGAAGTAATTGTAGCGTTAGGTTCATCTTCAATTTCGTCTTTATAAGGATGAAAATTTTTAAAAATAGTTCGGCTCGTTACATTTGAACAAATCTTAATTATCAAAATTTGTTGTATCAAACTGGGTTGTCAGAAAATGGTAGTCATCCGTAGCACCCAAAAGTAGTCGCAATGATCAATGGCCTCTTTTCCGGTAAGCGCACGCCTGCTCGCGTCGTGCTTGCCAAAGATGGTAGGAGGTTAGAGTTTTTTGCATTGCGTTGCGACGTACTCTCATACTATGTCGAAATTTGAATTTTTTTTAAAAGCGACTTTTTGGCAACAGAATACTTGTTCGAGACTATATTTTATTCAGAAATGTGTGCAATTTGAATATCATGCAACGCAGCTTGCAGAGCTGAGTCGCTCGCTGTCAGATGTTTGCTATCAGAGGAATTTTTAACAGCTATTATAACTAGACCGTCGGCAGAGTGTAAACTTAGTTATCGGTTGAGAATTGCGAGAGACGCCCTTCAGCTATTGGTGGCGTATTCGTACACGTATCTTGTAGCACCAAACTATCGGAATGAATGTAGAGCCATTGTAGCGAAACGTTTACATGGCTGCAACCTCAGTGGTTAGAGCGACGGAACCACCGGTAATCCGTATGTCGTTGGTTCGAGACCCACTGAATGCACGGCAAAATTTTCACGGAGCGCTCTATTTGATGCTGCTTAACTTAGAATAGTTATTCGACTATAACCCGTGAGTTGCTGGTCCAATCATAACAAATTTATCACCATTCGACACAAACTTTGAGATACTTTTCAGCTGCAAATCATCATATTAAAACGTATTTTTCATTTAAAACTGTGTTTATGTGCAAGTAACTCTGTTTAAATTGAGTACTTTATAAAAATATCAATATAATTTTTGGTGCCACAGAACCGATCAGATTGGGTTGTTTCTTCATTTCATTAATGGAACAGCCTAGTTAAAGCCTGTTCGGGCCATATTGCACGTTCGTGCATTAAATTTAAAATGTTGTTATTAAAGCATTTTTGTTTACTAAGAACAAATGCTTGGAAAGTTTTAAATTTCGTACCAATGATGCCGATTTTTGTTTTTAAACTGAAGTTTAAATATTCTTTAGTATATAAATTTGCATAACTGGCTACGGCTCGGGCTTGTGGCCAAGGCAGGGTAGGGGAGCTCAGCCCCCCGCCCGTGAAAAAATTTTGCCCCTCTAGTAATTGTTCAACTTAGCTTATAAGTCATTGAAAACGCTTGTATGCCCCTCTTGAAAAAATTCACCCCTCTAGCAAGGTGAACAGGTTACCGGCCAGCTATTGCTATATACATTTAGTGTCTTGTTGCGTTCGTTAAAGTTTTCTTAATTACTCATATGTAAATATTTTTCGATAAGTATTTCTCCGTTGGCGTTAGCAATTACTCGTGTACGATACCGCACAGTGGCGGACGGCGACTTCTATAGCGCCAGCGATTAAAAACTCCACGATCCAACGTTGCTGACCCTTGTTTTTAAAGTTCAGTTTAGATATTCCTAAGTTTTGCCAACATACGTATCGTATTTGTCGCTTCTATCTCTTGCAGTTCCTTCATTTCTCATATCTGTTAAAATTTCACGGGATGTCCTTCATATACCGTTTCGCTGTATACAGCAAACCATTGTAAGGTTTCCAAAAAGCTTTTTGTTTGTACTCATTTGGATCGAGTTACAAATGGGTACGCAAACTAAAGTGATGGAACTGAGTTGTGTACGGGGAGACATTGTACAGATGCATTCTCGTGTTTTCAGAGCGAAAACGCAATGTGTAATGGTCTCAAGCTTCATGTAGGGCAGGGTTTTGTTGTTAGCTATCGAATACTGTGGCATTGTTTCGTGTGAATTATGTGTTTAGCATGCGGAATAGTTTAAAATTTGTACTATCGCGGCAGTTTCAGTTGTCAATTGATGTTTTCGGTTTAAATTTTACCATATATTGTAGCTAGGTATGCTTTACTGAGATTTTTATAAACGAAAAATTTGCATCAAGATTTAGCGCTGAAATCACATTTGGCTTCGCGCTAGCTTCTCTTGTAAGGGATCGTCATCTGTTATATAAATATTTTGGTCTCCCCGGCAGGTGACCTTTTTTGTTGTTTGATCATTCGCTGCTGAGTTCTTGTCAGACTGGAGTGGTAAAGGAAAATAAATCGACTACAGCCCCGAATACAAAGTTTTAAAATGTAACAATTATTCATGCAGCTTTGTCAAGTTTTCTTCATGCTTTTTTAGCAAATTTTTGCAATTAAAAAACCGAAAATAATTAAAAACGACGCGATGTTTAATTAATCAGAAAAACTAATATTACAGAAACTTAAAAAATTTTCAGAGAAAAAGTACGATACGGAAATCCAACTTTCGAAACATCGGTTCTATTTGCCGTTCTCTGCTCCTGGGCGTTCAGTTAAACCTCACCAGCATGAATTCAGCGATACATAGAATATTTTTTGTAACGTTTGGCATTACATAAATCCAATGAATATTTATTGAAACTTAGAGTCAAACTTTATCCCATGTTTATTATAAGGACCTACCCACTGGATGACGAGAGATTCGGTAGGTTTAAGCTCAGAATTAGGCTTATGTTTAGGCTTAGGTTTTTATAGTTAGCTAAAATTTACCCTTAGTAGGCAGGTACTATAGTCAACGTAAGCCGGGAACTTACCTTCGAATTTAACAAATTGTACTTGATGGTAAACCTGTCATGTTCAGTTCAAGTTGATATGACGAGTATCACGTTACATCGAACCGAATAATTCACCACCGATTCTATTTGTAATAGTACAGTATGGCACAGTGCAACAAAACATTTTATTTGAGTGCGCTTTTGTCAAGCGGCTTTGTTTGCGTGGACATATACATGTATTGTAGTGACCCGAATAGGAGGGGACTGATATTTATTTTGCTTCTGCCGATGCTTCCTGTTGTTCGGTTATTGACTGTTGTTTTTTAATTCATTCCATGGTTGTTGCACTCAACACCCTTCCTTTTTATATTCTCCCTTTTAGGCAGAACTTACTTGGTCCGAAGCATTTTTGTTTTCTTGCTTTAATAAAGTTTATGCGAGTTGTCTGACTGTCTATTGCATATTTGAACAGCCTAGGCAATTTTTCTGCATTTGTGTATGTTTTATATACTCTAATTTATAGGGCAGGACTTATGCACTCTATTCACTATAACGTACTAGTTAATAATTAAGAATACAGACTCCAATTGATTCTGACACCCTCCTATTTCTACCCTCGGATTCGGGTCACCTACAAATGATTTTAGTATTAAAATTGCGTTTCGCTTCTAGCTTTTAAATTTTTTTCGCCATTACATATTGCGCCCCAGCGAATTTCTGCATCTGCCATAGCTCTTTGCATACTAAAATATATTAAATGGATGAGTAAAGCTAATAAAAATCATTTCACGAGTTAGATCAGTTTCGTTGAAATAGTTATTTATATGCTTAATGAATTAACATAAACTGATTCAAAAACACTTATATAAATACTCAAAAAACACTGGACGGTGGTCTAGAAAACAATTTTAACGCAACTGCGGGTAAACTATCATCCAAATTGCTTGATATCTTGATATTGCGCGTTCGAAAATATATACTGTAAACGGTATTTGTTTCATCTAAAACATATTTGATTGATGGTGTCGTGTGAGACCTCTTCCTGGGGGTTGATAAGCTCCACCCATGCTTGCGTTTGTGCTGCATTACGACCGAATGCTTAGATCCGGCTCGTGATTTATTGTTACGTTGGCAAGCATGTTACTAATCGTCGAAGCTTCCTATTCCAGGTTTACAATATGCAACACAACAGCCATAAGCAATGTCGGTTAGCTGTATAAACATCGCGAATTTAATAATTCATCATGTTTGTTGCATATGAAATTTAGACAATTTACATTTCTTTTCGCGAAAGTCATTTTTTTAATTCAGCTACAAATATTTGTGGAATCTCGTACCTGTTTTACAGGCAAGGCATTCAACTAAGAGTTCTGAAATGAGTCAGTATTTAGTGGTGACCCGAATACAAGGGG